>VZRQ01006259.1:1181360-1306278 GCA_013397975.1 Machaerirhynchus nigripectus
GACTCAGACACCCAGCTAAGAATCAGCATATTAGTCTGGAAAGCAAATGTGGGAAGAGATGAAAGAAATATTTTTCACCAAAAGACATGGTTCTTATGTCTATAAAAACCCACACAATTATCACAGAGGCAGAAGTCTCTTACACACTCCTCTGGAAACTGTGAGACGATTTCTCCCCAAAACTGCATGCAGTTCTTGAGGTTACTTTTTGGGAAATCAAGGGAAAAGACTTCGATGTGTACCCCATCAAGAACTGGATGGTAAGAAACATTGAATCCTAAGTTTTACTATTTCTTAGCTAGCTGTATATTTAATGGTACCTTTAACTCCCGGTGTAATACTAGTATGCCTTTTTTTATCTTTTCCCTGTGTAGCACTAGTCTGTTTTAAGTCTTATGTCTGTTAGTTTTGTGTCTATTAATAAGTAATTAATTTTATAATAGACCAACTCAGCCATTATTAAAGAACTTGCAAGTAAGAGTGGATCTTTGGGGTGCTGGCCTCCTCAGTACAGCTACTGCCTGCTGCCAGAGGCCTGGGCAACAGACAGGAGCTGATTTAAACCCACATCATCCCTTCATAACAAAGATACTTCTCCCTTAATGTTTTAATCTAAAATAAGGAGCCTAGATAACAGGAGAAAAGTATTTGAAATTATGACTGCTTCGAGATGTTTCTCAAAATTCTCTATTAAAGAAGTAGCAAAGATCACAGGAAAGCAATGTCTATGATCCTAGACTTGAACAGCATATAATCTTTCTCACTAACAAGAGCTTACTACCTTTCAGAGTGTGTGCTCAAAGATAGGCAGTCAAGCATATGTGAAGGGGGCCTGCCTGACCACTGTGCATCTTACAGCATTATTTGTACAACTTCAACTCAGTAGAATTATCTTAGCATGAAACTGGCATAACACAGTGTCTAATCAGCCTTATTATCCTAAATTCTCAATTGTTTCCTGGTAAGCTGCATTTATGTCTTAGCTGATTATCCACTTAAACTATCAAGTACCAATTATAAAATGCAGTAACATTAACGTCACAGATGTTTGAATTCAGAGAGACGCAACCCCAGATCATTTTTGGGATAATACGTTGCACTACAGAGGCAGCAGACCTCAGTATGAAGTGCTTGCCTCTGTGATTTTAAATAAATAAATAAATCATTCTGGTGTACAAATTACTCATTCCTAAATAAGACTTTAATTAGTTAGAAACAAACCATGGTATAAGTTTGCTTACTGCATTGCTGCAAATAGGCATTAGGATCACATTCACATAATGGCATTGGCAAGTGTAATTCCTTGTGCAGTCAACAGAAAAGTGCCTCTTTTTAGCCTTGTTTCATAGCTGGTCCTCATGGAATAAAGTCCCAATAATCTTGTTTTCCTCGTGCAGAGAGTTCTGAAAAAACTGAAGCAGTTCTGTGGAAGAAGACCTGCAATCTGTCCCTGTTCACTTTTCCAACTGAGCTCCTCAGGCTCAAGTAAACTTCAGACATTTAAAAGCAGAACTTGTTCAAAATATTCTCTCAGTTCCTGAAGCAGGAGTAAAGTTGACCCAAAATACTTTGGGTTGTGAAGAACTGTCAAGATCAACATGTCTCATTGTGTATCTTCACTGCCTATGTCTGACCTTCCATTATCATTATAACATCAGCTTTCAACCCCCTTCTATATCCTTCAGAGGAGGCCAAACTAGTGCACCCTGGGTGCTGGAAATCAATCACCAATGCTGTTAAATCACTCAGAGGGTCACTGTCCTGGATTTGACAACACTCAGACACATTTTGGGGGTTAGCAATCTACAGATACTACACCAAGCAAGCAGTTTACATGTGGCTATCATCTAAACACTAAAAAATGTTTGATTATATAGATCTGAGCTGCATGTAGCTAGCTGTGCTCAGGGCCTGAGTGACCCTGGGCACACTGGCCACATTTATTAATGTTGATGCAGCCATACTGTTTAGGCAAAATAAACACCTTCTAGCTGCAGCACTGTAGCTCCTTCCCTTACTGCATGGCTTAACCATAGAATCACAGAATGTTAAGGGATTGGAAGGGGCCTTAAAGATATCTAGTCCCAACAGGGGCAGGGACACCTCCCAGGTTGCTCACGGCCTTATCCAATCTGGCCTTGAACAATGCCAGGGTTGGACCATCCACAACCTCCCTGCGCAACCTGTTCCAGAGTCTCACCACCCTCACAGTAAAGAATTTCTTCCTAATATTGAACCGAAATTTCCCCTCTTTCAATTTGTACCCATGCACTAATGGCACAGGACACCTTCAAGAAGAAACATGAATCAAAGTACTTGAGAGGTCTGTATGTCTTTTGATCTGGAAACCAGGGTCTTTCAGCTCAGTGTGAAGAGGCCAAAGGTTTTCCCCCAGTAGCCAGCAGGTCACCATGGGCCACTCATCCCAGAGAAGGCTCTGTCTGGGTGGAATGGCGTTTGTCCACTTTCAAGCTCTGACCACAGTTGCCTTAGGTCCCCAACTGTCTCCCTTCCCTGCACATTGCTTTGACGTTACTTATCTTTCTTTGACAAATACTGCTCCCTCGTATCTTCATGGCTTTCTTGGCTTTTCTTTCATGTCATCTATTACCCCTTGCCTGCATCCCTGCTGACACACACCAATAGGCTTCTCTCTCAATGGTGTAGCAAAAATGCTTCAAGGGAGCTCTCCCCTCTTGCTTTCTACTCCATCTGAACACCACTACACAAGGATAGCTGAAATGGAAGAAAGAGGAAAAGGAATCTAAAGGAAAAAATACATGGAAGATACAAAGCTAGGGGAACAAACCCTATAGTGCTGTAGAACGGGTTGGTATTATTTTTGGCAGATCACTACAGCTTTAAATAGTTTTTAAGACAGAGTCATTAAATGGTTTAAAACCTGAGTGATCTGCAAATGGAATTGATGAGCCATAGGAGAAGCAAGTGTTCAGAGAAAAGCTGCTATAATCATCTAACAAGTGCCATCCTGAAGCTGACCAGGAAACCATCTACCCAATACTCTGTCTTCAAGAAAAGCATGCATGAAAAAGACTTTTTTTCTCTCCTCAGGATGTAATTCTTGGGTATTGAAATTCTTTCATTTAAAATGACAGTGACTTAACACCGAGTAAATAGCTAGGGCTCTAGAGGAGAGAAAGAATGAATTTTGGTTCTAATGACAAGTTAAGTTGAAAAGGAATTAAAAAACCTCAACAAATGATCCTTTCTCCCCACACTTCTGCCTCTATCCATGCACTAAGTTGCATATCACCCCACATTTGTTGCTAAACAAAAGCAACATACAATACATGTACGAAAAGATTCAAGGAATTACTTAACAGCTTCCAAGGGATTTCTTTCAGTCCTTTCCACTGGTGGCAGTAATTCTGTGCTCTGTAACTGCAGTAGGATAAGATGCACATCTGTATTTATTTCTACATCTGTACCTATCTAGCTATAAATTTCTCATTCAAATTTCCCAAAGCATTTTGCAAAATAATCTGCAGAACCCTTTATTAAATCAGGTAACATAACCTTCTTATGGATGGGCATACTGAAGAGCCAGGGTACGCTGTGTCACAGAGTAAATCAGTTAAACTGAGAAAATCAGTCTACCAGCTGTGAAGTCAGGCACTCCGACCCCACCTCCTCCACTTGCTCAATTTGCCAAGCCACACGCACATCCCTCAGTCCTATTAATGTTACCTTCCCCTCTCCCTTCCATTCCTCTTATTTCATGAGTAAAGTGCTTTTGTCAGCACAATTCCTTAACGATGAGAACAAATGGAAATTAATATCTAACATCTCTTTTCAAAACCAGGCAAAAACCATTTGACTTTTTCGGTTTGTTTGCTTTTAATCCTACAGTGATGATTAGCTGGCCAGAATTGAGATGGCTGGGCAAACAGCTTCACTTCCATAGTGCTGAAAGAACAAAATTCAGTGGATGGATCTGCTAATTAAGCAAGATAAATGCTGGATTGTACATCCTTCAGCCATCACTTATGGTAGCTGGTTTAAGTGACAATACAAGCCACAGAAGTTCAAGTTTTGTAACTTCTTCAATGTTTTCCTCTATTAAATAAAAGAAGAGAGTACAAAAACTTTCCACTTGAAGAAAGGGCTCACTTGAAGCACTTTCACACCGGAAATTATTTCTGAAAGAGACTGAATGTAATTTTGCGAAAAGTAAAGGAAACATTTTTAAAGTAATCTTTTAAATACAACTAAAGGTTTAGTTAAGGAGTAAGTCTGGTGGGCGGTGGGAAAGAAGAGAGGAGAAAAAAGTTTTACCTGGATAAGATGACTTTACATGAGTAGGTCAGACTGCCAATCCTTTCATGTAGATAACGAGTTACAAAATGGGAAGAGACTCATACCACAGATCAACCTCTCCCTCTAGATTACAAGAAGGTTAGTAATTCTGGTTAAGGAATACTGCCACTTCTGCAAGGAGGGACTGAATTCACAACTTTTCCTGGCTAACCAGGAAACCTACTTACCACTGAATTCTCCCAGGAGGTTGGAATACAAAGCCCAATGTTTACTGCAGAGCCCTTAAACCAATCACTTAATAAACCACCTGAAAAGACTTCCAAGAAGCAACACCTCTGCCTTTTCAGACCCGTGTAAGTCAAGGGGTCACAGGCTTTCTCTTCCAATTTCACCATCCAGTCATTGAGGTTTATAAACTACTCCTTTATTACACAAAACACATGACTTCATCATGGCAAATGTCATTTTACATTGATGAACTGCTTACTTCAACAAAGAATGAGCCTCTTATGGAAACTCATGTAAGAGCCTGAACCTCACCTAGACAGGAGGAGGAAATTATGGGCAATCTCTCCTACAAGTTACCAAAAAGGGTACTGGGCAATGCAATGGAAAACATGACACCAGGAACAATCCTGCTTTGGCACGGCAATGAATCCAGTTATCTATGATGTTTTTCATCATCTGCTGTTGAATTATGTGGATTGAAAGACAGTATAAATACACTGTAATTATTAATTTCAATAATACATTAAACTACTGGTATTTCATTTCACAGATCAGAACAGATAAATTATTTTGAAACCTGAGTCTGTACTCCTGTTCATCCTGAACAATGAACTTGCCAAAACTGACCTGCAGTAACTGGGAGAGAATATCTGAGAGGACAGTGGCTTAAGTACATAGCTGTGAAAGTACATGGTCCAGAATCAAGAAAATGTACAGAAAGTTGCCTAGTTTTTAAGATAATTTGTTATCTTATTAGACTTCTATGGCACTCTGCAGTTAGCTATTAATACATTTTGAATTATATCTTCACTGAATAAAGAAGAATAAAAATATTAATTGTCAAATTTTTCCTTCCTATGAAAGAAAAGGAGTGGAGAGAAAAGCTGTGGAGATGACAAACAAATAATCGTCATTCATTCCTGATGTTCCTGGACTGTTCACTAACGTTTTCTGATCTGAAGTAAACTATAGTGTGTCAGCCTTTTAAATAAACAGAAATGATACTGGAGTCAAGGGATGGTGTTCTTCAGAAGATTATAAAATATAACAACATAAAACATAACAACACTGTTGTACTGCAAAATGACAGAAGAAATCCTGAGTTTGGGCAAAATATAATTTTTAAATGTGCTAAACAATGCTGTAGTACATAAAGTAACAAAAATAATATAACCTCTTAGAGAAGAAGTCCAACTACAAGCACCGCTTTAAAAAAATTGCAGTTAAAACTATGATTGTTAATAGCGCAGGACCAAAATCTCTCATGTTGACCCATGAGTAAATAGAAGAGAGAGTATCTGATTCATGTTTATTCAAATAGTTCCAAAACAGAAACATTAAAAAGTGCTTTGTCTTAATGAATGACACCTTCTGAAGAAGCGTATTTTGCAACAACTTTATCCACACTTTGGGGTGTCATTGTTTTGGAGACAAGAAAACACTATCATGTTCAACAAAAGTCATGCCTACTTTAGAAATCACTAGGGTCATTGCAGGAGCCCACAGTTTCTAATTAACCCTATTTTCTTGCTACTAAATCATCATCATTCTCCTGTGATCAGACCTCTCCAAATCATTGAAAGCAACCGAAACCAGTTTCAACCATTAAGTTAATAGAAAGTTCACTTTTAATTTCTGTAAGAGATCTCCTGTGCTTTTCCAAAAATAAGTATGTTGCATTGTGTTTTCTGCAGCCAAGATACAGGCATAAATTACTAAAGATTGCCTCATACTAAGTAGGGACTTGATTATCCTTCCAGTAGAAAATGGGAGAAAACACCCCTATGGATTCCCTTGAGGTGGTTATCTCCAATACCAAGTTAAAAAAAAACCAAACCAAAATAAAGCAAAGACCTCTGAAACAAACAAAACCAAAACAAAACTACAACTCAAAAATAAGTAAATAAATAAATAAATCACAGTTCAAAAAAAACCAAAGAAGAAGACAGAGCAAATAAATTCAGCCATGTGACTGGTCCCAGAAACCAGTGAACAAACGTGCACAGAACCTGTGTCTCTGTAACAGCTCCTGCCCTTCCATGCAGCACTACGGTATCATCTACTTTTTTCTGCTCATGGACAGGATTTGTGGTCAGTGTGTTATTCTGGAGCAGTCAGTATCTTATTTTGGATGATGGTAATGTTGAAGCAAAGCAGAGGGCACACTGATCTTTGGTAAACAGAACTGAGCAAGCCCTCTCAAAACAAAAAACTAAGCCTTCATTAGCTACTTTTCACATCACGTTGTGCATACCATGAGGGAGAGCTGAACAGAACCCACTTCTGCAGCTAGTTACTGTATTTAGAATGGGTCTGCAGTGCCAGAATGCAAAGGGATCGCTTCTGACCTTTACCTAGTTACGTGTACACCCAGCTGTCAGCTACAGATTGTAAACTCCAGTGATAAGAAATCGGCTTTAACAGTTCCTTGGTGATCAAGTTTTGCAAGTTCTGCTGCATTTATAAGGCAAAAATTATTATACAGTATAAAAAAACCCAATTATACCTCACACAATAATCCAAATGATAACAGAGTGAAGTTGTGCAGGCTCTCTAAAGAATGAGAATTTTAGCTTTTAACATCTACACAAAAAATTGAGGGTTATGACACAGGGGTGAGGGAAAAAAACCCTGGTGTTGCGCTTTGGTTGATTTTCAACAAACAAAACTAACAGAACTAAATTGCCTTGCAACATCAGTAAGGGCATTCTGTTCCAAAAAGGTGCTTCAGTGTTGTCAATTTTCATGCACTATTGACTACACAGCAAGTAGTTCAGTATAATTCCTAGTATATCTAACTTAAAAAGAAAGACAGTGCAAACTCCCTGTGGAAGAGATGTATTATTGCAAATACCGTCATTTAAAATTTGATTTAGAGTCAGACTATTTCTTTGCAACAAAGGTAGAAAGAAGGCGGGTTAAAGCAAATACACAGAAGGTCCTAAGGGAAGAGACACTGCCCAATGATGACATCATTCTCCCAGGAGTTGAGACTCATAGTTTCTATTTTTGCCATTCCTGTTATCATAGTGTTAAGACCTTGGGAGGAGGATATATGATATGTGATGGGGCCAGCTTCCATGATTTTACCCAACACCATACTTCCACTCATAAACAGCTACAATAATTACAATATAGCTACTCACAGAGCACTGCCTAACACAGGTCAGATACTGCCTCAGAAGGGTATTGTGAAGTTTAATTAATGCACACAAAACACTTGGAAAACCTGAGACTAGGTCATTTCATCACTGCAAGGTTGTATGCCACAGCCACTGAGCAATATTACTGGAAGTTTGAAGAAAAATAGTGAATGATCCCATTGTTGCAACAGGTCTGAGTATTTGTCATAACCCACTAATGTATTTCATATCAGACAGGGAAAATGAAGGCAATTCAGTAGGACATGAGGTTAAACTGGAGATAAGAAGCACTGAAAAAAAAATTGTGGAAAAATTATCACAGCTACCCTTCCTGCAATGTTTCAGTGAGTTCTCCTCTCATCAAACAAGAACTTACGATTAGTCTGTGAATATCCCCTGAGGATAGCTATCCATGTCAGATTTCAGGATATTAAACACAGAGCTTATGTTACCTGTGCAGAGTGTGAAAATTATCTTCCCACCCCCTCAACACCTTCCCTGACTCTCTCTCCCAAGCTCCCGCCTCGGCACCAAACTTCAACAGCTGCGCTATCAGACTGAGTGCTAGACTGGTTTTGTACTATTAGTTGCTGATATCTAAAATCACCTTTCCTTTTAAGAAAAAGTCACTGCTGGCAGCCATCTATCCAAACCTAATTCTTAGGGAGCCCTGCTGGTACTCTGTACCCTATGGTCCTTAAAAGCTAAACACACATTTTGGAAAGTAGCCAATTATTTCCTTTTTGCTCCACTGAAACAGATGCCCATCTTAGATGAGACGGTGCCTCTGATACCTGAGGTGGTTAGAAATTTTCTGCAGTTTTGCAGAGAAAGGTCTGCAGGAAAGTAGGCAGAATGCCACCTTCTGTGCCTGGACTGATCTACTGATCAGTGTAGACAGTCTTCATACTTGAAAGCCAGCACTCTAGGGAAATTTTTAAGGAACATTTCTCTTACAGGTTTTATGACATCACTTTCCTGTGCCTTTTCTATCTGTGCAGGAAAAAAAATCACACTTCTGCCCCAGCAGCTTCTTATGTGAAGAGAGGAAAGACTGCTATTTCATTAGGACTGCTTTGCTCTGATCTGCCATGTGTACAGCACATGAATTATTCTATTCCAGTTATTTCTGAGCATTCCTTTATTTCTGAGCTTACTTTAAAATATATGATACCACTTACATCAGAGAGAAACCAGGCATTAGGATTTCCCAGCCTATTGCTGGCTGGGTTGTTGAAAATTACCACCTCCACTTCTTTCCAAATTTTTTTTAACAAGTTGTGAATTTCCTTCATTCTTCCAAGCCTGGAAGTCAGGTGTTCTGCAACTTGAATCATGAGAGGAGCAACATTAAATTAGAAAAGATTCTGGATGGAACAAGACTGAAAACTCAGCAGATACCCAGCAGAAAGTCGTTGGGAAGTTATATACAAGTGTGAGAAGAGCACAAAGCACAGGTTTCATCTATATATACACATATAATCGATGCTGCAAGAGACAGACAAGATGTTACCCATGCCCAGTAAGTTTAGCACAAGACTATAGGAATGTTAGCATTAGATTAAGAGACACCATGTAAATCTATTTGATATGAATTTAGATAAGACACAAAAAAAGTGCTACCTACTAGCATGAAAATGTGTTTGGTATTTTTGTGATTGAGAAGCAGAATATTTCTACTTTTCCACAGAGCAAAAGTTCAAGGGATGAGACAGTCCCAGGAGGGAAACACAAAGAAGATTCCACTTAGTGTAAAGCTGGATAAAAACAGATTGATCACCCGTAAGCAGACAACTAAAATTAACCTGGAAAGGTGCAGTGAGATGAAGGAAGAATTTCAACAGCCTAAGCAGAAGGATGAAAGATGCCACATCCTTCCAAAAGTGGAAAGACATAAATGATGTCTTGCCTTAACAGAGGATGAAGAAAGATGCAAACTACTACTGAGAAACAGAAAACTGAAGAATACAGTATTACTAAATTGCCAAAAGAAGTACAAAATAAAAGTGTGGTGGTTCCTGCCAATTGGTACCTGACATCTTCCATTCTGAAAGCTAATAGGTTGTGTGGCAGGGTCAGGAAATAAAGTAAACATTGTCTGCCTAAGACATCATGTCAAGAACAATTACACTCAAGGGCATGAGGATGACATTTAAAAAGAGAAAGAAACAGTTGCAAATTAGTATAGTTATTGTGATAGGTAAAACATCTTTCAATTTAAAGAAAAGCTCTGAGAATAAGACTTTACATGCACCAGTTTTGGTGAACAATTGCCTTTACTATAAGATAAGGCATGAACAGCTGATAGACCAAATCAGAAAGAAGAACAGAACAAGGTGACTGCCTGGAGTCATTCTTAGCTTTGAAAGTCTCTTCCGGACAATGGTGTGGAAAATTCAAAAAGATTCAGCATAAAAGGCAGAGCAGCTAAACTACCTGAAGTTTATAGACAAAATATCCTGCCTCCAAAAGTTGACTCAGCTGAGCAAGGAAAGTCAGCAGCGGATGCAGCTAAATGAGTGAGAAGTACAATTCTTCAGAGCATTCCAAAAACAGGATTGGGACAAAGAACATAATTTTTAAAAAAGCACCAATCTTTTCTTTGAATAGCGATAAAAGAGAACATTATTTATGACACCGATGCATACAAAAGACAACCACAATAGAGGATTTAGGATATTAAATACTTATTTGGCAATTCACTAGGATGCCTAGACAATGCTGCCTGCTGATCATGTTGTTCAAACTAGACCAAAGTTGTATAATAGCAGTACTCTGCGCTTTTAGCAATCTGAAGCTTCAGCAACTGCACATATATTTCCACCCACTCATTTCATTCCCAAAGTCAAGCTACTACTCCATTCAACTGAAGGAAAGTTTTAAGGTGGATAATTAAGAAATTAGCTAAAGCCATGCAAAAAAACCACAATCAGATCCTATGGATAAGACCATGCTCAGAACATCTTTGTCTCACTTTGTCACAAAAAAACACCGCTGTGCCTTCTTCTGACATAGTCTATCATATATATCAGTTTCCCATGCCTGTACACATTTAAAAAGCATCCAATAGTTTAACTTTGAATCCCACACTGAAATACATGAAAACAGGCTTTTGCAGAACATTTAGAAGTCAAAATCTTTCCCAACTTTTTAAGCACTTCGATTCAACTACTCGGCAGTCAGCAAGCTTTTCATAGCCATAAACATCCCCAGCTAGCTGCAAAAGAGAATGCTGCCTTTCACTTGTGAAACTTCATTTCATGTGCTTCTGCCTTCCTACTTGCAGGCATTCCCTTGACTTCTTAGCACTGCTGTTGGCATGCTAAATGCTGAAAGACAGGTTTTTAAAAAGAATGTTACTTTGCATTTGCTTTTGCAAAGGGTTGTTTTTAAGCAGTTTAACATCTAACTAAATCTAAGCAAGCAATCACCACATGCATGGAAGGAGAAATAAAAAACAAAAGGAAATCAGAAACAAAAAAGAAAAGGTTAAATCACAAATAGAGCTTTAAAAAATCACTTTTAGTAATTTAACATGCAATTAATAGCACAGATACAAAACCAAATACACAAGTCACCCTGTATACATTTTCTATACTGACTTAATTTCTTGTATGAGGATCTTCATTTAAAGGGACCTCTTTAGCACAAGGTGATGCTATCTCAGCTGCAACTTCACCTTTGCAGACAGATTAGAGTTTAAAAGTTCAATGTGGCCTGCTTCTTGAAAACTGAATCTCTCTTCAATTTCTGTAGCTCTCTGTACTCCATTTACTATTTTCAGTTCTCTTCCTGAAGAGCAAAGAGTTGAAGTGTGACCTTTTTACTCACTTTAAATCTGACCTAGAAATGCACAGCTGAAATTTAATAGATGGATCTTTAATCTAACTGAGGTCAGGAATGGTATGGCCCATTCATTCTGCAGAAAGATCAGCCCACGGATGTAAGAGTAAAGCCAGGTCTGGTGCTTAGTTTTAGAAGTGGAATTTAGTTCTCTGCTTTGCATGATCCTGGGCTAATCTCAGTGGCCATCTGTATGGGGCGGGTGGAATAAGGGCATTTCCCCACCCCATGCAGCTCATACGAGGTTGTCCTCAAATGTATGGCTCATTATGGATTGTGAGGAACCTAAGGCTAAATAACTAGATACCTAAAAGCCTTCCAGCTTTCATTTCTATGTTTGGTGAGAAACCAGAGGAAGCACTACAACATCCTGCATAGCTTCTTTCTTTCTGCCAGTACTGATGGACCCTCTTAGATCAGTCTCATAGCAAGTTTATATTTTTATCAGATTTCACAGTCTGATTTTACACAGTATACCAGTTTACCTTCATACTAGATACTGAACAAGAGACCATACTCCCAAACACCCTCCACTTACCCGTGAATTCCCCACCACACTTGACAACATTTAACTGCACCCAAAAGACTTTTCATCTCCACTCTCTCCTACCACCTCAAAAGATAAGCTATTGTTTGCTGTTAGAAATAGTAAACAAGCTGGCCTCTTGTCAGGGCCAGATCACCCAGTGGAGTGAATTATGTACATTCAGTGTCATCAACATGAACAAAAAGCTTTCAAAACAGGTTTATTTCCCACCCAGTCATCAAGAAATAACTGCTGCATCTCACATGCCACTTGAATAGATGAGTTTAGGTAAAAAAATGTGTTTAGGTATTCTTTACTAAAGAATATTGAATACTTTCCTTTTAGAAACAAATAGAAAACAAAGTTGAAACTGTTCCCACATCAAAACTAGAAAAATGCTTTTTGAGTGTTTAGACTCTGATCTTTGTTCATACCATTTTCCTTTGGATGGGTTTTGAATATAATATTCTGTGACTAGTGACCAATGTTAGTAGTAATAGAGGCAAGAACAAATACACTTTATTATCAGGTGGCTCTGTTGTTACTTCTATGTCTTAATGTCTGCTTTAGGAGAGCAAACTTGTGAAGCTAACTCCTACAGGATTTAGCTCATAGAGGATCAGTGACTTCTAGCATGCTCTTGAGTAGCAACAAGGGAAAAACCTTGGATTGCTAGCTGCTATCTCATCTTTTTACTTCAGGTAGCACTGGGAAACACTGCAAAGCAGAACTTACCACTTGGGACAAGGGATCAAGAGGGCTGAAATTAGAAAAGACAGTTTGGTTGCTTTCAGTTCAAGTGGAAGTTTTAAGAAAAAGTGTTCCGAATTATGTCACACGGGGCAAGTGTCACTGCAGTTAGTAAGAACTTACTGTGCCAGCAAATGTCAGGACAAATTACACAGCAGGACAGGCGAGCTGTATGTCACATTTGCTTCCAAAAGGAGAAGGTTTCCCCCCACTGCCAAGAACCTGCTCCCATTTCCAAGCTGATTTAATTCAAATTGCTCTTATTCAAATCAAAACAGCACGGAGGGAGTACTATGGTGACACGATGGGCAATTCTTCGGCTCCTTCCCCACTTGCATGGATGAAATGCTTTGATTCTCTACCACCTTTAAAACATGCACCTCAAGGCTACAGAGTTGTATATGTAAATGGCTGCCTGCAGGTTCCTGAAGGCACCACTTACCATGCTGATGAAAAATGTCTCACTGTCCCTATGCTCCTGGGTCATACCCATCTAATCTTTCTTGCCTCTTTGATCATATATTCTTTGCAGAAAGATGCATTTGCAATTTATGTGGGACCCAGCACGGTATGCAGAACAACTGAGGCTTCATCAAGGCCTGGGGTCCCTTAGCACCACTAGAAAAATGAATAATAGGAACATAAAATTCAGTGCACCATAAAGGAGAAAGACAGGACTAAGTCATAAGCAGTATCTTTTTTTTTTTTAATTTAAGGATTTCTTTCACTGGACTGCAAACTCCTAGCAAAGTGAACTCATTTTGATTCAGCTATCCTTAAATTTAAAAATAAATGTTTCAATTAAAAATTACCAGTGCTTCAATATGGAGAAAAAACACGTCCTTATGTTCTACAGAGAAAACAAACAAACAAAAAACCCACAGCACAACTAGAGCTATAAAACATTTGGATGAGTTGAAGAAAATGTTTATTCAGTTTTTAACTTTTCTAATCTAGGACATTTCAGAGGTTTTCAGGTGCTTCTTCTTCAGGCTTTCATTTTCATGAAATGAATATTAACTGAAAGTCACATAGATTCTTGTAGTATCGGAATATCTGTGTTAGGTATAAATCAGAAGGCAGCTTGTTCCTTCAGTTCCTAAGCTTTGTTTGGTGTTTCAAGCATTTCTCAGCCAAAACCAGATAAGCACAGCCAAAAGGCTATCAAGAATAAAGCCCACAAATAAATCACAATTTAAAAGCTCAGGAATTCAAACTCTGGCTTTGATTTAAACCACTATTACCTCCAGTTATTTATTCTATCCTGCAGCTGCAGGCTACCATCAAGAATCACTATACAACATCTACTATATAAACTATCCTATATAAACTATACCAATACAAGAGTCACGACAGCAGATCATCTCAGGTGCTTTAAAGCAGGGAGTGCACAGCACTGAAAGAGCAATGAAGTTTTAAGTGAAGACCAAGACTGTTCTCAGAAGTAGCTGAGTTACAAGCTCATGTTTCCACACAGCAGCACCGTAGGGATGACAGATTCTGGCAAATGAAAAGTAACAAAGCAACTCCGGGGCTCTAACAACATTTCTGCTGTGAAGCAGCACCAGTAAATCCAGTTAACTAAGACACTGCAGATACTCTGACCTTGTACATTTTTCTTAGCCACTAGTACAAGTTCTTTTCAGATACTCAATTTGTGTGCAACTCTGTCATCGACTTGTGTTCTAAATGGCTGGGCTTGAGCTATGTCTGTGTAAGCACAATTTGCCTCCATGTATTCATTCTCTATCCCCAGAATGGCTGGTGCAAGAATGCAAATCCTATTTGGAAGGATTACTTGCCACGCAACAGCCAGAGGCCCTGTCCAAGGCTGGGCTCCCTGCTGTGCCAAGAAGCACAAACTCAGAAGCTCTGATCCAGAGAAGGACAGGATTAAAGCAGGCAAGGTGGCACAGGAAATGGTATTGTCCCTTCACATACGCGGAACCGAAGCTGTCATTCCCTGCCCCCACTGCGTACACCTTGTGTAAAGGTGCTCAAACAAGAAAGCACAGACCAGCAGGTATCTGTACCTGTGGGAGCTGGCAGTAACTGGTGGCTATACAGATTCCACTGGGGCACTTGAGTGTGGACACCAGGGGTTACACAACCGTCTGGTAGGGGAAATAAAACTCTCTAGAGAAGTGTCTGCTATATAGACCAGGTCCTGCAGTTTTTTATGATCTATGTACATTCTTTCCTAATAACAGTTATGGAAAATTACTGGAATGTCCCAAGTACTCAAGAGTTTGAACATGTTTTTCCATTTAAGTTGTGTTTGCTATTGCTTATCTTTGCATTTTCTGAATACTTTATGCATCTCATTCCCATTCTTTCAGCATGCAAGGGAGCGCCCCCTATATCTAAAGGATGCAGAGCCACAGTTGGTTACATTCCACCCCTAAGGATCTCTTCAATTTAGTTCTTCCACAAAAGAAGAAGGAGACTGGTTATCTCACACTTGTGGAAATGGCAGACTGATAACACTGGTGGTCATATTTCCGTACAGAATAGAAGCAATTGCAGTGCACTGCACAGGACTGTTCCCTTATCCTTTAACACTGGCTGGTGAAAATGGAGAAATGAAGTGTCACACTGACTTAAGCTGAATGTCCTCTCTTCAGCCTCTTTGGGTTAAAGCAGAGACCAGCTAGGCCCAGTTGCAGATGCCTCTTTTTCCAACTGCTCAGCTGCCTGATTTGAGCTCCTGAGTAACACAGAGCTGTTAGAGTTTTGCATTTGCTTGTAGCAAACTTGTGTTGATCTGAATTGTTAAAATATGAAGTCTTCCCACATAGCCACTCTTCAGACATGCAGAACTACATCATCTTGAAAATGAGCAATTTTACTTTAAAACAAGTTCAGTTAATGTGTTTCTCAAGTGTTTCCACCAGTTTCAAGTAGCTTTTCGAAAATCTGTGTTTTGTACCTTCCCTGAAAACAGCTCAGTAAAGGAAACATTCAGAGCAAATGACAGTATATCTGGGCATCAGGCAAAAGATGCCCAGAAAATCTATCAAGCTCTCCACCACCTTCAGCTTAGACCAGTAAGTAATTATTTTTACTGGTATGGGGGGAAAAAAAGGAAAATTAAGCAGATTTTGTAAACAAACTATATAATACTGAAAGTGAAAGAACATAAAAACTGTTCAAAGAAAATGGCACAACTTTTAGCTCCAGTCAGAGACATTTTCTGGCATCCAGTTTAGGGACTTTTTCTCCTGATTCGCCATTACACTAAGTACGGGTTTCAAGTCTGCTTCAATCTACAGCAATTAATAAGCCCATAAAAAATATGCCTTAGGTAAGTAGGAAGGTCTTCTATTAGCACATGCTAAAAATAGACAACCCATAGAGCTATCTGAACAGATACTTCATATAATAAAATTTTGAATTTTACAGGCCCCGAGGATCAGAATTTATTGGCTTTTGAAACTTGAGGCTTTTTTGGGTCTGCAAATCATCCAGTTATGCATTGTTATTAATAACTGGCCATAGTTATTAGCAGTCAGCCACTAAGTTGAACAAGCATTGGAAAACACCTCCACTACTGTCTTGGGCAGTGCCACAAAAGGAAGCTGCACTGCACTGAAGAGACACTAACCAGCAGAGAAATCCATTTGTGCCTTACCTTGTAATGGGAAGAGCAGATGCCTTCAAACATATCTATATCCATACAGTCCATAGGTTCAGATCTTCCTGGTGATAAAAACTCTTCCAGCTTCTTGCTTTCTTATTTTTAATCTGCCAGCTGGTGCAACCTGTAAATTTACAGAAGTGGGTGTGTTATTCCAAGATGTTTATTCATCTCATTTTATAAGGCATTCAATTTAAATACATATGGCTCTGTGCCATGAGGAATATATTCTATTCTTCCTATTGCTCTCCAGAGCTTTCAGTGTAATGGATTACATGGAACATTGTTTCTGCAGGTTATTGATTTTGGGGAGTATAAGTAGAAGACTCTTTAGGATTTCTTTGCAGACTCAGACTTTCCAGACTGTCACATTCCATATGCGTATATCCTATATATTTGACAACACGCTCCTAATTTTATGAAATTCAAACACTTAAAAAAAACATGGCAAAACTTTCATCTCTGAATTGTCAATTTCTTTGTTAATTTATCTGTTAAAGGTTGACTCTTGTGGAAAGAGACTAAATTCAATTTAAATACTAGTTTCAGAATAAGAAAGCTACTAAACTGAGAAACTGGAGGTTGACAGAGTGGCCAAGATTTATATTCAGCAATCAAGGTAATAAAAAAGAAAAAACCTTCCCAAAAAGAGACTTTGGCCACTGTTCAATGGTTTTCAGGAACAAAATGAATTAGTGGGACAGCAGGAAAATTCATTCCGAGATTTTTTTTTTTAAAGTACTCAGGGAATTACAGTGAGATTCTTCAAATGTATTCAGGAATGCAGTGACTTCCAGGTATCTAAATTTGGTCATCTGAATCAAAAGGACCTTTGAAAAACCAAGCAACAAGTTCTCTGCTTATACAATACAGTTTTCCTCAGTGAAAGCTATGAGGGAGTCACTTACATATGCTTGACTCCCCACTGCAGATTGTTCAGCACATAGAGCATTACTTCTGTACCTGACACCCGTCCCCAGTATCCTGATCCCTACATGCAGGATCCACAAGCAGAACACATTTTCATGGTGGATTTTACATAAACATATTTCAGTTTTCACAAAAGTTCAATTAAACATTGGAGTGTAATTATCTGTTTACTGGCAGACAGGCAGCCCGTGTTAGTTCAAGAGCTGCTTTGCTGAGCTGTATTCAACTGCTCAAACAACTGTTCCATTATGAGATTTCACCAGACACCCCTGGCTCCAGCACCATGGCACAGAATATGGGATGCATATTTGCTGCTTTCCACATTTTTGCTCCTGCTGTTTAAAAGCCATCCCTGCTTTCCATAGAAATTGTTTATGAGTATTTCAAAGGTTAGTATAGCTTTGTGTATATGTGGTTTGTAGTATACACATCTTCCATTGGCTGCTCTCTCACTCCCCTTTTTATCATGGAAAATTGAAAATTAACTCACTTCAGTCAGAATGCCTAAAAATCATCTGTGGTGACACTTTATGCTATAGGAACCACTTGTAGCCTTACATCCTGATGTAAATTCTCACCATGAAGGGTAGCACACAAAGCCACCCCAACCCTGCATGGCAGAGGTGGCATGTCACACACTGATGGCATATGTTACATCTGGTTTGATTGCTATTCAAACCTGAAACTCCTGATGGAGTCAGAAAAAGCCTTGATCTTGGGAGATGTTTTAAGGGCTCTGTGCCTCCTCCTTGATGCAGACAGATGTCAGATCTGAAAGGTCACACAAAATTACCCTAGAATCCTTGATTTCGAATCTCCAAATAATGACCAATATTACACAGGGTCTCCTTTTACTCCCCAAAAAATTTCAGGACTTGGCTTCTGTGAAGTAAAAGATTTGTCTTCCAGAAGTACTGGACAAAATGACAGTCATGACCTACCATGGGGAAAAACACAACACACGCTCTTGCAAATTAAGCACCACAATGCAAACTGCTAGGAAAAAGTACTGAAAATGCCACACGATACAGGTTATTTGAACATTTCCAGGCTATATTTGTATTCAACCCACGGTTTTGGACCTCTCTAATTAGGACAAATCCTCCTTCTTCAAGACAGTGGAGCATGCAGAGACTGGCATGGGGAAGAGGCTTGCATTGCAATTCCGCTATGTATTACAATTGCTACACCATGCTTGTGCTGGGATTTTGGCATAATACTGTATCACTCCTGCAGAATACAAATCCAGCACAATGTCAAATACCTTCAAATAAGTAAATCTGGTATTAACACATTAAACCCTCCTGCCTGTTGGATGGACCAGGGTCTGTAGGTCAGGAGAAGCAGCCAACAAGTCTTTTTGGCTCTACACAGCCAACCACCTCAGTGAGAAGGTGATCAATCTCCATTTTCTTGTAGCACCAAGGAGTCCTAAAGCAAGCAGGGTTCAGACAGAGGTGAGTGGCTGCTGTCCTTTGAATGGTGGGCCTAAGAGGAGCTTCACTGAAACACGGACTAGGATCACTCTACTTGGCAGAAAGAGGCAGCAGGTTAAGAAAAGGGACATCTGGGACATAGATGGGACATAAGCCTTGGCATGTGCTTGGATGCAGGTAAAGAGAACTTTGATGGCATTGTTCTAGCACCTTAGCATGGATCACGTGGATCATACCTCTGGTGACTTTGAAAAGGAAAACTATTTTATGTTTCTTGGGTGACTTTCAATCTTTTGGAAGAAAAAACAAAGTACAGTGGGCAGACAGGTACGGCTCCATTGACTTTGAGTGACCTATTTACAGTGGATATGGATATGGACTAATGATAAGGACAAGCTGCAACTACTTCTGAGCTAGGAAAGACTCCCAGTATACCTGTGTGATTTCCAAACACCAAGGAGTTCTATGCTCCAATGCACATGTGCAATGCTGTACATGTTACGAAACATCAGAATCACCCTTACTGCACAACCTCCATTTTACTCCTAAATGTAGTCCTGCACCATCTATTCTAGAGGACTACCACTGGATTAAAATATGAATTCCAGTGATCCTTTAAGTGACCACAGAGGGCTTCTCTCACCCCTGTCTTCCACAACTAACATATTCTACTAGTGGCTTGTCATAGAACTATTGCTGTTCCTTTAAGCACCATAATGCTTTACTGAAAGGCCCTTCCTGGAAAAGTCTGCCGTAATAGCTTAATAAGGCAAAGTGAGCTGCCCAGCCAAACCTTTTATTAAATTACACCAAAACTGTCTGAATTTGTGCCGTTGCAAAGACTGTTGAAAATTCCTGGCTGCCCTGAAAGCATATATACCAACCTCAGAGGAAAAACTCACACAGACTTGTTGATTCATACTAATGTCATTGTTTATAATGACAGGATGCATTAAATCCTGCTCAATTACCAGGCATAAAAGCACTTGTGGATTGACATGTGGTCTTCCCTCAATAGCACTATAATGGTGCTGAGGTAAACCAGCCTGCTGCAACCAGCATAATGTCTCCAGATGCCTGCATTCCTCTGCACACTCCCACCCACCTCCCACCATATCTCCCACTTTTTCCTTTGTTGTTTTCTCTTTTTCCCACCTTTCTGTTTAGCCCTCCCTCTCCTTTTGTGCAAGCAGAGGTTGGAGGGCAACTGGCTGGCAAAATGGATTTGCAGAGCAAGACCTGGGACCCTCAGTGGACAAGCTGACCACAGACAAGAAGCATGCCCATGTGACAAAGAAGGGACAGCAAAGAAGATGAAGCCAGGCTCTTCTCAGGGGGTCACTGAAAGGACAAGATGAAACAGGCACAACCAAAACTGCAAGCAACTCCATTTAAACAGAAGAAAACTCCCACTGTGAGGTTGGTCCAACACAGATACAGGCGACCCAGAGAGGCAGTGGAGTCTGCAACCCCAGAGGCTGAAGACATGCAAAACTCAGCTGCACACAGTCCTGTGCAACCTACTCTGGATGTTTTGAGCAGAGGGTTGGACCACACAACCTCCAGAGGTCCATTAAACCTCAGCATTTCTATGACCCTGTAAACAGAGCCGTGTTCCCAAATTTACTTAACTCTTTCTTTTTAAAACAGGTTCACCCTAGTATGTTACTGACCTGGCTAAATTAAAAGCTTGGCCTGAACAGTGGTACGAGAATTTCAGTTGAGGTCTCCCCATTTCAGGGATGGAATGGACTGATGAAAAATGACTTTGAAAATGTACCTAGATGTTAGAGATGCTTCTTACTCTAAGAATCATGCGTCTCCTTTTATGCTTTTCTTAGGAGAAAAGCTCCAGTGGTCACTGCTGCCTGCAGCAAGATCAGTACTTCTGCTTTCAGCATTTAATGCATTACCCACACGTTGAATTACATTTATGTCTTGCCCTTTATATCATGCTCCCAAATGGTGACTGCCAAGGCAATTTTTAGCAAATCTTTCCCTCAGCCTCCCAGCACACTGGATTAAACCTGCTTTTCTGATGCAGAAAGAAAGAAGAGAAAGCATAGAGCATTGCCATAACAAAGAACAAGCTGGACCCTTACCCAGCTCCAGAGAGCTTTTCAAAGGAAAACTGGCAAGCATGCCAGCTCATACGGTTCTTTCAGGGAATGCTATCAGCAAACCAAAGGTCACAATGAGTGTTTTACCTATGGATTACACATATCATCATCAGTGGCAAGGATTACTCAGTACCAAGCAGAGATGTATCATGTTCTTGCCCAAAGAGGTGGCTAAGTGTTCTGCATAATTCATTTCCTCCATCAGCCAGGAAAGAGCTAGGTCATCCTTTCCTACACATATCACTCCTTATTTCAACAGTTACCACACTCCTGTTACTAATTATCTATTGGTAACACCTCTAACCTCAACATTCTGAGTCCTAGTATATCAAACCTGAAGTCTGAAAAGCCTTATTTGTAACAGACTACAAACCAGATCCAAAGTTATAACCTGGGCTCGCTCCTGCTTCTCTTGAAGAATAACTCAGTCTTCAGTCAGACAAGAGAGTTGACTATGAAGCTTTCTCTTTGTGGACGTTAAAAACTTAACAGAGATACTCATTCTTCCTATTTTGTATATTTACTGTGCCCAGCACATGCCTCCAGATGAAACACCTGTAGTCACCCACAGTAACGGTGTCTAGTGGTTTCCTTGGAATAATTCAGGGAATAACAAGATTTTTGGTTCACTTTAATTTCTACTGATTTTAAGGTAAGTATCTTCAGTATCAGTCATAAAATTGCTCCCTACCACTCAAAGGAGATTTGTTGTAAACACCATATTGCCTTTAGATGTGCTCCACACGACAGCTGAGCTTTGGATGTAAAAACTTAGCACCTATTCATAAAAGAATCATATGTTGCTTATTAATTCATTTAGTTGTTTAGTAAGTACAGCCAGGCATACCAGCTCATATTTTGCACAAGCAACGATGTCATAGAAGAAGTCTGGGAAAGTTTTCTACACAGATACACTAACTCTGACAAGAATAAATAATTTGCAAACACATACACCATAATTTATTACATTAATTGCCTGTATTTACCTGGCAATTGATTAATCCAGTTTATAGCATGGCCAAAACTTCTGGCCTACCTGTAATCCCGTGAGCTAGACTGGAGCATGAGTTGGTTGGATTTTTTTCATGCAACTGAGGTCTGTTGCATGGCCACCAAAGGATTCAGCTTAGCTGAACTCTTGCTTTGGAGAGCTGCAGGCTGTGAAGAAATGTAATCTGTGCTGATTCAGCTTATCTGCTAAGGCAAAACTCAGCCCTGGCAAGACCTCCAATGGAAGGCAGCACCAGAGCAGATGCTACGGCACAAGCACTTAGGAATATTGCCTGCTGTTGCCAGGAGAGGAAAGATTGCCCAGTGTTTTCAAACTTTTAAAGGCAGTGACAACATATAAAATCACTTTAATGTATGCACAATATTGCAGATGTGTCAGCATTATATTGACACATCCAATTTTTTAGCAGAAATAAAAGATTTTGTCAATAATAACCTCGAGTTTTATTTTATTCTGCATTAGGCCATTGTAACTGCAGATCCTGGGTGCAATCACATAATTGCATCTCTACCATTGCAACACTTGTAATTGGCTTCCCTCTTTCTTTAATCTCTCCAGTGGAAAGATGAAAGTTCAAACTATTCCATACCTGGCATAAGTCTAGAGAACATCAGTTTACAAGGGTAGAGCAAATTCCATCAGTTCTAATAGGATTAAAGGTGTTTCTGCAGTTGTCAAATCCTCAGAAGTAACACTTTTCTCTTTTTTAAAGGAATAACTGGTGTTCACACAGTTGATTAGCATGGTCCACCACAATCAGAATAGCTAGTAAGACATTTAGCATAATAATTTGACTGCATCTGCATGAAATATTACTTTATGATTATGACTTACAGTAAGTCTGACATAAACTAGAGGGGAATAGGTCACTCTGGGACAACAGCATAGTAGGCAATAGCCAGTTACTTGCATGTGTAGTTTTAGATCTAATTAAGTTTTTAAGTCACTAGAATGTCTTCACATACAGGTCGTGTCACTGTTACTATACTGTTATCCATTCCTACAAATTATCTGGTTAAAATCACTCTGCAAACATCAGAGTCAGAACTTAACACAGATTTGAACAGTTACATCTGCCTTCCAGAGGTAGTGCTGCAAAGCATTAGCAGAAAATGATAGCTTAAATTTTTTTTTCTTTTGAATTGCATTCCTTAATCTACTGATTTGCACACTTTTCCCTCTCCCTCCACCCCCCCCAAAAAATAAAGGCCAGGTGTAAAATGACACCCTCATTCATCAAAAGCACATTCTCATTGCTGATTTACCTTCTCAGGCACTCAAAGGGTCATTTTTAAACATTAAATTGTCAATAGGATAAAGAGGAACTGATCCTACTTGCTTTCATTAGCGGCTTTTTCCACAGCAGCCTCTCCATATAAAGGACTCCCTCCACAGACCTTGAATGCCTGACTGCTCTCTGCAGTTAAGAGAGGTAAATTTTCTCTCATATAGTATATATTTTGTAGTTCTGCTGCACAAGATTATTATTTATTCATAGCATAGTTCAGTTTCCTTCCCAGTTTTTCCCATCTAAGTCTGTTCGATCCTTAATTACTTATCCATAGTTGCTTTATCTCTGTTACAACCATCTATGCAATCTATGCTTTAAAATATTTTGCTGAAACAGTCATCTGGCCCCTCCTACTATATGAGAGAAATATATGAAGGCTATCTCTAGTAAACTGCCTATCACTACTACAACAGGCTTTTTCTGTGGTTACACTTCAAGACATCTTTAAAAAAGGATGCCGTCTTACATGCAGTGTTCTACTTTAAATACAACACGCAAGCCACAGCCTCCCAGTTCATTACGGTATGGAGCAGTCCCGTGCCTTTGGCTGTGCATTACCAATACACATCTCTGGAAACTGGTCGCGACAAGCACCTGGTAGCTCCTGCTTGAAAAACAAAAAAATAAAAACATCCTGTCTTCTACCCCAGATATAATGCTTTTCATGCAATGACAGATACTAATGTCACCTTCCCTCGCAGCTCCCACCCATTCGAAAAAAGTGGGAATAATCCACACGCTTTTTTCACTAACGTGCCTATCCCTGAAACTGCTTCTTCACGTATAACCGAGCCCACTACGCTGCAGAAGGGCAGTTACAACGCAGCGCTCCCTAAACTATCGGCGCAAACCGCCAGGCTGCTGCCACTTCAGATCGCCTCTCATGGAACAAGAATAAGATGACAAACCCATAAGCGAACGCGTCTCACAAGCGGAGCCCCATTCCTCTCGCCCCCCTCACTCCGGAGCTTGTGCCACCCAACCGAACCGAGCCGAACCGCGGAGCCCCCGACCCGGCGGCGGAGCCCCGGCAAGCAGGAGCCGGCCGCCGCTTACCGCTGCCGCTCACCTCCCCTGCGCTGCGGAGCGAGCGGCGCTGCTGCTGCTGCCGGGCACCCACCGCCGCCCGCTGCTGCTGCTGCTGCTGCTGCNGGGCTGGGAGGGGAGATCAGCCGTAAATGCGCCGAGAGGGGAAGCCCGGGGCTTAGGGGGGCCGCGCTGGAAAGGTTAAATGCACGGCAGAAGCTGTCGGCAGGAATACGGCGTTACAGTGAAATACAGGTGGCTGCCACAGCGGTTCCCTCCACACAGCCCCTTCCCCTGCGAGCAGTGGGTTGTTTGACATTCTGGCAGTGTTTTACCACTCGTTTACACCAGGGCTCGTGCGCTGTCAGGGCAACTCTTACAGGTTTGAGCCTGGCTGGAAGAGACCTCCAAAGGACATTTGCTACTGCTGAGTTAGGATTTATCCCGTTGGCAAGGGAGCTATTGTAGGGACCTTGGTGTGGCTGCTACAAGAGAAACTGAGCCTCGGAAGTGCAGCTCTAGAAACAGTGGCTGCTCCCAATCCAGGTCCCTTCCAGTTCAATGCCTTACCCAAAGTGCTGCTTCATGAAAATTTTAAGCCTTCCTTCCTCTCCCCTCATTAGCCACAATCATTATTGGTTGGTATTTTTTTATATTAACCAATAGAGGGAAAAATCCTACCTTTTTTGGTTACCTCTTTTTGCCTTAGGTTTGCTATTGCTATATAATTATTATCAGGCAATACACACCTACTACATCTGACAGTGTAGGCTATCTTACTTTTTATTTCTTATTACTTCAGTGGAAAGGTTGAATGTGTCAGGAATTTAGGACTTACGAGTGCAAAGTGGTACACAGAACTTTTGGTGTACAATCACCAGAATGGTTTGGGTTGGAAAGGACCTTTAAAGGTCATTTAGTCCAACCCCTCTGCAGTGCGCAGGGACAACTTCAAATAGATCAGGTTGTTCGGAGCTCTGTCCAACCTGACCTTGAATGTTACCAGGAATGGGGCATCCAGCACCTCTCTGGGGAACCTGTGCCAGTGTTTTACCACCCTCTGAACCTACACTCTTTTAGATTAAAACCACTACCCCTTGTCCTATCACAACTGGCCCAACTAAAAACTTTGTTCTTATCTTTCTTACAAGCCTCCTTTTAGATATTGAAAGGCCAAAACAAGGTCTCCCCACCTGCCTGGTTGCTCAGCATGTCATTCAAGAGGCTTTACAATCTTTGCAGTCTTCCTTCCAATTAAAGAAAGAGTTGCTGCTGGTAACATATTGCCAGCATTGAAACTATGGATTATTCAGTGAGATTTTACTTTGTCAGTGGTAAAAAAACAACGACTGCCATGTTTTTCTGGCTTTCCCTTCTCATTGCTTCTTTTGCCCAAGATTTTCCTTCAAATTGTTGCATGAATGGCTGAGTCCACGTCATACACCAACAACTAACAACATCTACAGTTAAGTATGTTTTCAATCACAATACAAATCTTAAATAACCAGGCTAAATGTGCTAATGAAGCTGTAGTAACATAGTAACCTAATACTGACTAGGAAGTGTAAGATTTTCACCTTCCTATATGATGAGCAAATTGACATGAGGAGGGTTTCCCAGGCTGGCAGCCTCGATTATGTCTGCCAGTCTGTGGATACTCCGGTTCATAGTCAAAGAGAGAAGGAGCATCAGTCTGCCTAACCTCCCTGCTGCCCTATATGGAATAAAGTAACAGCCTGACGTTAAATAGACACCTTTGCGCCACACAGAGGGAGTTTGTTTGGCAGAATGTCCATCAACTCTGCTACACTTTCAAAATAATTTTGTTCTGTAAAAGCTTTTTGCTTCTACAGTTGCTTAGTACAGTTCAGAAGGAAATTTCAGCTGCTATGAAAACATTATCCCAGGGTTCACACAAACCACATATGGAAACCATGTTTCAGAGAAATCACTTGTCTGCCTATGTTTCACATACTGAGGTTAACCATTTTAAGGAGGTTTATTTAACTAGCCAGCAATAGATATTCACAGGTTAAAAGATGTTTTCTGAAGAAGACTATATTTCAGCCACTTCAGAGACCTACACTTCGAAGAGAGGTTATGACTTGTCTCTGGTCAAAAGCTAGCAAGCTTGGCTCCTTTGAGGCACTGTAATTCTTAAGCAATTATAAAAGACAAATGAAAAAGATTGGAATTTCTTTCTCACTGGAAAAAAATTATTTTTGATGTTATAACTATAGTTATAAGAAGTTTTCGAAATCCTCATGGGACTTGTTAAAACACATGACATTATTCATCTTCTACCTAATGAAAGTAAAAAAAAAAAGAGTGTCAATTTTTAGTGATAGAAAATCCAATTTGAACTGGTTTAGACATAAAGTAAAATTTATCTTTGCAAAATGAATGGAAGTTGTAAAATGGGATGAACAAGGGTATATACAAGAATTATTTGTCCTTGAAGGACTCCTTAGCACTCAAGAGAACTAAAGCCTGATAGATCCCTATCAGCTTCAAAGGATCAGGATGAGGTACACAAGCAACACTGAGTTGTCAACTCTCAGAGCTACAGCCACGAGGAATCACAGATGAGTCCTCTGACCATATCCATTTCTTCTCTCTGTAGGTCAGTCGCATGGTGGGTAGCCAACACCCAGCAGGAGTTTGGAGATTTGCAGTTTTTAAAACTGAATCAGTCTGTCACTGAAAGGAAAAACTATACACAACTTATTACACAGTATTTTTCCACCCCCTTCTTATTCTAGAAGGACTATAATTATTCCCTGTTGCAGAAGCTGTACAGTAGTAATCCCTCTCCTCCTACATGCTTCATTTACAACTTGAGAGCTACCAGTATATTAAATTTTTAATAAATTATACTAAAATATTGTGGCACTGCTCTAAAAATAAAACCTGGAGATGAGCTGTTACGAATACAT
The DNA here is from genome assembly GCA_013397975.1 of Machaerirhynchus nigripectus. NCBI lineage: Eukaryota > Metazoa > Chordata > Aves > Passeriformes > Dicruridae > Machaerirhynchus > Machaerirhynchus nigripectus. The sequence continues at coordinate 1,208,517 of VZRQ01006259.1, forward strand.
TCCTCAGATTCATAAAAGTGTTCCTGAAACATGAAGGGTTTTTACAAAAATGGCTTGGCTTATAAACATCTGTGATCATAAATACTTCTCAGAAAAGCACTGGCAGTGAATCTGTAGTATTTGAGCCACTTTTTTAAAGGAGAAAGCTTTTTCCTTTTCACTATTAATCTCTTTTCCTTTCATCTCAATTCATCTCTAGGTCTTTACAAAGTCATGAAATTGTGCATGTGCTGAGAAGGATGAGTTAGAATGAAAGAAGGAAGAACCTCACAAAGATTTGACAAAAGTAATAATAAAAATACTGTGAAGAATAAGGAAAATACTGGAGTTTCATTCATTCAGGACCACAACATCGGCCTGAGCTGTTTTAGAAAGTTTTAAAAATAATGTTTCTAATTTTGCATCCACTGGATTAATTTTGATTGTGAATTCAGATAACAGCAGGCAGTGGAGTGCTCTTTTTCCACTGTGATTTTGTATTTATGCTTATGCTTAACACTGGGTACCTGAATCCATGGTTAAAATATTTAATTAAATAGTTTGATTTTCAGGCATTTTAAATGTTTACCTGCCTATAGAAGCTATGAATACCTAGCAGCTCTAGGACTGAGCACTGTTTAATTAAATGTTTATACATGGTCCTGGAAATCCAATGTTAAGCCTACAGACTTCAAAAACCTTAGATTTCATATCTGAGGTTTTCTATCCTCTTTTGCCTCTCAGAAGAATCTTATAGCTCCCCAGAATTTGTAAAGAGAAAGGGATGGACTGAAGAAGGCAAAGATGATCAGCTATGAATGCCAAAGTCATTTACACATAAGATATGCTTATATAGTAAATGGTTTGATGAAAGTGTTCACAGATTTTGTTTTGATGCATATTGATTAAGATGGGCTCTCAAAAAGGCAGCTGTTAATAGGGGAAAGTCATTCTTGTGCTGGTTGCATGAACATAACAGAAATCTCCAAGCAGTTAATTAAGCAAATAATATCTTACAGATGGAAAAGAAGCAATGTATTAAAAATACAAAATCTTCAACAAAACAAAAAAAAATTACTAATGCTTTAAAAGTTCTCAGAGAGGGAAGGAAAAACCTTCGGGTTTAAAGGAGAATTCAAAAGACTTTGAGAGTACTTTTCATTGGGTAAGCCTGTAGCTGTTTAGGGATTCTGCAGAAGAGCATGGAGTATACCACTGAAAAGAGTAAACTGAAATATAACATTTTCAATGCTTGCCACAATTATTTTAGTTCTATATCTAAATATTACATATCAGTCTTTGAAATGTGGATGCTTCTTTTATAAGTGTGCTGAAGAGACTACTCAAAACCGGACATGTTGAGGATGTGTATATACCTCACCCAAATCTTAACGAAACACATTTATGAGGAAGATCACTGGTAGCTGAAGGTAAACTTAGGGTTATTTGTTTGGTTTTTTTTTTTTTTTTTTGGTTCAGCACAAAGAGAGTAATTTACACAGAGAAAAGCAATTTTAAAAACCTGTCAGCAAGGAAAACTGGTTTAAAGTAGCCCTTACCCATAAAGAATTCCTGGTACTGCTTGAGCAATCACTACTGGTGGGAGCTGTGTTCCTGAAAGGTCCCCACATCCCACCAGAAGAGTGGAGGCTTAAGTTCCATTTTACCATGTGTCTGTCAGAGTCAGGAATAACAACAGTGGCACAGCAGGGAAGAAACTCAGGCAATCTGGAAGCAAGTGACCAATAAGACCTCCCCCCACAACATACCTAAGGCTCTTCAACAAACTACATATCTTCACATGTCCCATAAACTCCAGGGATTTGTTGCTGCTGACTTTTCCTTCATTTTAGGTGTTTCCCTAGTTTCTGTCTGTATGGTCGAAAGAAATGTTCCACCACCAACTTTAGGCTGGGGTTTAATATGTCCTTTCCAGCAGTCAAAGAGCCCAGGTGATGTACGTGTCATGGAAACTTGGTGTGGAAATTAAATTATTCTACTTATGCCCACCTCTTAGAAAAAGAAAAAAATATTACTTTAATGGTGCAAGTAAAGTAAAGAAACTAAAAGCAACTGCAGAAAAAGATGAAAGAATATAAAAAATTTTTAAAAATTATAAGATTATTTTCCTATCTGTTGCAAAATGCTCTTAACTAAGAACTTAATCCTGCAGTTGGGTTTTAATAAACTGCTTTTAGGGACATTGCTATTGTGTCAGCATTGTGATAAAAAAATCTGGCTTTTCCAGACATCATCACCAAAACACCAAAAAGATAGGGCTTGCTGTTTTCTTAATAAACAACAGGTAAGATACAAAATTCCTATGTATTTAGAATTTCCCTCCTGTTCAGAAACTAAATTCATTGCTTCATTATAATCAGGACCTTTACGGATTTCTTTATAATTGCTAATTACTTTTTAATCTCCCTGGCAATAAATAGATTTTCTAACTTAATTGATTTCACTCACAGGGACTAACAGATTACCCAAGATTGTGCTTGCCATCTGTCATGTATAATTTCATTTACAGGTAAAGTAAAATTTTCCTTGCTTTGTCTCCCTAAATTGCATCTCTTTTCCTTTGGAGTTGTTCTGTCCAGGTTCATAGTATCTCCAGCAGTTTTTGGTTGGATGCATTTATTTGAAAAATAACTTTGCAGAAGCAGAAATTATATATACAGTGAAAACTTCCAAAAAGTTGCAAAGGGTTATATTAAGCTAAAAGTTCCCCTGAAAAGATAGTGCAGTTCTTACTCCTAAATGTAAAAATCTCTAAAACTACAATCACATTCCAATTAGCAAGGTTTTGGATTCATTTATTATTATAGTTCTCCAAATTAAGAAGACTAAAATAAGATGTGCTATTTGTCTTCTTCTGACATTCTTCTGTGCTTTTCAGGGAGAGAAGGAATAGATAAGGAATAGAAAATTCACGTTTCCAACCTCAAATGTTGGGACACTTTATACTGAAAATTAATTGTCACATAATTTCCAAGTCTAGGAAGTGAGAATTCAGAAACAGATGTCTGATTAAAATTGTTTCCACTGTCCCTGATCCAATTAGAAAACTATCCCTCTGCCATCATGGCACTGTTATTTCTGGGTTTTATGAAAATATAACCATTTAGAGCCTACTGGATCTCTTCTTTATAGCTGGATGAAAGTATTTGAACAACTGCATTAACAAAAAAATTTTATAAGTCTTTTTCAGGGGCTGTTAATTCAGCCATGTAAACATAATCATTTTGTAGAGATTTTTAAGTGCATTTGGTCACAAAACATACTGCTGGATTTTGATTCAGCAGTGCATTACTTGTCTGATGGTGTGACTCCTGGAAACACCCTAGTCAGAGCAGCTTTCCAGAAGGGTTCCACAACAGCTTCCATGTTCTGACAACAGTACTTTTTATCACTTTGTCAAGAAAAAGAAAAAGCAAAAGAAGGTATTTTGTTTAAATATGACTTACAATTAAAGTCTGAAAGTATTTCAGCCAAATAGAAGACATGGCCAAGGTATCTGCCTTTTGTTTATTATTAGAATAAATGTGGAGCATTGATAAAACAAGTAAAATAGGGCTGTTTTCTGTGAAAAAAAGAGAAAAGAGTAAAAATTCGAATTACATAGAAACCTGTCAGGTGAATTCTGTTCTAGTATATTGATTTATTTTGATTGTTTTTATTGACAGAGTGTGATATTTTGGTTTACTCTGCAGGCAGGAAAACTAAAATCATTTTGAGAGAGTGTTCTCCTTTCTTTTAGTATCTTCCAGGGCAAAAAAAAACCCTCTCTGTTTTCCATCCACTTTGCCATCCTCCTTTTGCCTACCATTTCTACCATTTGTTGCTTTCATCCCTGCTTGCAAAAGGCTCTCAGCCATTTTCACAGGGCCAACCTTCTAAACAATCTCTGTCCATTGATTTCCTGTGTGTTTAGGTGTTTGACGCTTCTGAAATTCTGGAAAGACCAGTTTGTAGCTTCACAATACAAATCTGCAAATTCTCCATTTGCCACATCAGTTCTGATGATATTCTTTGGATATTTATCTCATAATGTGTATGAGTTAGCTATATGAATTAACTTTGACTTTAATTGTCAGACACAGCACTGCGATCAGAGAGATGAGTCTAAAGAGTGCCATTCCCTGGTTTCCTGTTGGGGAGAGTGCTGGGCTCAGGTGATGCACTGTCAGGACACTCCTCAGGGACTCGTAATAACCCTCCCACTGTCAACCAGATGCAGGCACAGACTGACATGTCTGCAGATGCCTGTAAGCAGGTCTTTAGTCCACTGGCAAGCTCCATCACCTCTGAACATCCAATAAACCAAGCACACCCTCCACTTTGTCTAGATTTTAAAGCAGTTACAGGTTACTCAGTGCAAGTAGCACAAGTGCTGATATTTGCATGAACCATGTAGGGATTTTCCTGGAAACGATGGATCAGCAAATGCTTTGGCTTTTTACACGTGTTCAGTAAAAAGAAGGGTCCCAAATGTGGGTGAATTTGTTTGTAATGTGTCACACTTCGAGGTGTTTGGCTGAACACTGGTCACACGCTGAAATGAACCAAAGTATCCAGTGCATTGGGATGCCAACAGGCCGAGCCTTGGAAAGAAAATAGGTGTCTTCAGGCTGTGAAATTTGTAGTCATTTACCCAGCCTTCTGGTAGCAGTGTAAGGAACTGAGCTGGCAGCTGCTGAGCTTGGACTTAGAGTAGCCAGGCTTCTTCACTTGAAACAACCAACCCTGGGGGGCTTGGGAATCCCTCACTAGGGGTGTCATGCCATGCCTTGAATTCACAGAATAGATAGCAAACTATGTCTGAACGTGAATGTGCACACATGCAGTAGTAAATAAATGTGATTTGCAGCTCAATTCCAACACAGCATCCATGTCCTCTTTCATCAGTGCTCCCAAAGAAACTCTTTTTTCAGCATTAGCATCAAGCTTTTCAGCTCAAAAGCAAAGGAGTTTTCTTAGGCCATTGAAGAGTTTACATTTCCTCCATCTGTCCTGTAACTTCCTCACTGTACATCGAGGTTTCCAATCTCTGTGTCTGGTTCTGTTTGCTTAATTCAACCTTGTTATTAACCCTCTAGCAATTCACAGTCTGACATACATCAACCAAGATGATCCTAATGGTTTTATAGGCCTGCGGCCATATTCTGAGACTTTGAAGTTAGTAATTTTGCTTGAATAAGGAGTTCAGAAATGTTCCCTGCATACAGGGAGTATTTTTCTCTTGAAGACAAAGTGGAAATATTTGCCTCATTCTTTTCTCTTCCTATGCAAGGATCTGCAGTTCCGCAAGGTTTACATCATTAAAAATTCTCCTCTAAGGCAAAAGTTGTATAGCCAACTGAACTGGGCTCATTTTCAAGTCAATGAGTCTCTATTTGAACAGTCAAGTCATACAAGTTAAGACAGTGGAATAAGAAAGCAATAATCTAGTAATAATGAAGTGGGAAGAAGTATGAGTACTTATTAAGCCTTGCTCCTTCAGGACTCAAAATTACGTCCGAGTTTTCAAATACGCTGAGATTCAACTTAAGTCATGTGCATGTAATGGAGCAGAGAAAATTGTAACAGATTTACAATATTAACAGTTTATGAATTTTGCACTTGTGTGAGTAGTACCTCAGTGTGTAATTTGTTTTTCCTAAGCTGCCATTCAAAAATAAAATTAATTAGAGAAAATATAAAGGCAATGCTGTATTCAGTCAAAAAGAATGAGTATGTTTTAGTGCCATTCTTTTTTCAATTTGTTTTGCCTTAGAGGAGGACCAAGAGTAGTTTTTTTCCTGCTACAGTTATTGTTGGAATGATGGAAGGAAAGAATGAAGAAATGAACAGAAAACAAAAGACATTTGTAAAACTAATGTAATTTGCCCGTGGAATTTTAGCACTCACGCAACACGTTTGAATTCAAACAAATGTTTAAATTTCCCTTTCTCTTTCAGAATTTAATTTAGGAAACACTGACCACATTTCAGCTTCGATGTAACCATTTTTATCCTAGAGAACTTAGAGCTTTAATTATTTAGTACCTGTGTCAGACAGCTAAATCTTCAGAGTTCATCCTCCTTCAATAAGAAATCTCTAAACTCATTCTTCCTCTGCCCCTCCAGCCTCATCACAGACTCAAGTCAAACTTTAGCCAATCCATAATCAACTTCTTCCAAGCAGTGTTTTTATTTATTTGGTGCCTTTTGATTTATAATGCCATTCAGTGTGGCACTTGTCTCATCTCAGCCCTATTCAACCTTCTCCAATGCCTTGCTAGGCACTTGCTTATTCATCTCCTCCAAGAAATGCTTTACCTAATGGAGAGTTGCAGTTCTCCATTTCTCAAAGTAAGCAGTGAAGGAACCTGTTTTTCTTTGTCATCTGCATGCACATAGTTATATGCACATACATATATTTTCATTGCTTACTACAGGTTTTTTCAATCACAAAAGTTTCTCTGACTGTCAGGAAAACTTTGTGTTCTCCCATTATCTATATTAATATCAGCTTTGACTCCATCACTATTAAAGCGAACTAGAACTGATTCTCCTCTTTCCTCCTGATTTTTATTTCCTTTCTGTCCTAGCAATGGCGAGAAAGGTCATATGGGGGACACAATACACCCAGGCAAAAGAAAATAGTTTAAAGAGACAAACTTGGTTTAAAGTCTGCCTGAACAACACCAGAAATTATTAAAAAAAAAATTTAAAAATTAAATACACAGTCATGGTTTACATAATGCTGACCTACCAGTATTTTTGTACTTGCTGCTACTGGCTCTCTCATCCCTTTGCACATTTGCAGTGGCATCACAAGACCTCTGGCAGTGGTACTGTCCAGCTGACGTCAATATAAGCCCTGCTGTTGACTCCAAGGAGCAAGAACTTTATTTTAGATGCAAGTGAGGATTTTGCTTTTGAAACAATGTATTCTCTGTTAGCTTCAAAAGTGGTTTTACCTCCTCTTTACCTGCTGCTTTTTTCCTATCTTGTTCAGTTGAATGACTAAAAATAATTACCAGGTTATAAATAACTAATGCCCCCGAATACAAGGGGAAATGAAAAGAAAGCGGAGACATCTTTTGCATTAGATCAAAACCTGTTCGGGATAATCTCCTCTGGAGTGCAATTGTAATTGGTCAACTTTGTGACTGAAGGGTAGGAAAGACATACGAATTAAAAGGAAGGGAAACAACCTACATCTCACTTTGAAATTTAATTTTGCTTGCCCAACAAAAACAGTCTTGGTTAATAAATTTACAGCAGACATACAAATAGTCAGGAGATATTTTTGTCCATAATGCGAAAAAATTAAAGAGAACTGAGCAATGAAGGTCTAAGGAAATACTAAAAATAGCAGGAAAATACGCCAGTCAGTCATGGGACCAACAACAGTGCTAAATGTACAGAAAAAGTAAGAAATAATTCCTTTAGAAGATGCAAATTCCCAAATGTTTTGTAATGTATCAGACAATTTTTTGGCTGAAAGGACATTATGCCCTTGCAAAAAACCCCTGCGTGTTTGGTACTGGCTTTGAAGCAGACTCTTCTTGCAGAATTCATTTTCCTTGCACTTTGCTTAAAATGAAATTTTACTTTCAAGAGTGTTTTCTAAAGCAGCAAATGATTGTGAAATATTAAAGACATGAATGTTTGTGCATAGGCAATTTTAATGAAAAAGAAGTTGGTTAAGAAAACATACCTAGCATACAGTCTAGCTATGCTTGCTCATTTTCATCAGACACCCTTGATTACAAAAGAGAATAGATAAAGCACAAGTTATACTATGTTTCCTGGTCTTACCACCACTCTTTTTAGCAATTGGGATGATTCAAGGGGATGACCTGGGAGGGATTTCCTGTTGAAAAAGGTACAATTTTTGCTGGAAGAAGGATTCTGCTTCTTCATATTTAAAGAGCTGCCCAAGTTCACTAAAACATAAATGAGTACACTTGTAATTTTCTGCACACTACTCTTGTTTGAATGGAAAATGTAAGGGAAGACACAATTAAAAAACAGACATAAGTTTGTTCAAAATGTGGAGACAAATTTACAAATTTGATATGAATGAAGGTTGATTTTGAAGATTGTGTGTGGTACAGCAAGACAACATGGGAGTCTAGAAGCTCAGAGCTTCTTTGTGAGGTTCTGCCTACTCAAATGTACAGTAAATGCCACTGGAAATAGCAGCAACATGCTGATAAGATGAGGCATCCTTTATGCATTTCTTTAACAGAAAAGTAGAGGTAAGTCACCATTGACTTCACTAGCCAGAAGCAGCCCAATTCCATCTCTCTCATTTTAACTTTGTCAGCCTCTGTATCCTGGTTGTCAAAACACACTTCTTCCAGTCTGCCTTGTTTACCTTGTTTTAAAAACTGTTCCTCAAAAATCATTTGCCAGGATTTAAATGCTTCTATGATTTGCATGCTTCTGAGAATGCTGCTTATTTGTCTTACCTTTAAAGGGTCTGGAGGAAAATACTAGTAATAATACAGAGAAATGGGAATGAGTTATTTTACAAAAAGAATGGATTTTTTTTTAAGGGAAATAATTTTCAGGAATTTGTGTTAAGAAGGAAGATAGTTATATCAGTCACTGCTTTTGATAGTAATTCTGAATTAATTACTGCATACACAGTGCTATTATCAATTTGCTAGCTATCCAGCATGAAAACAATAGTAGTGCATTTCAATGCATAGAATTATGTAATCCTGATTTTAATTTACATAAGCCTTTATAAAATTGGAAATCAACTATAACGACCTTCATCTGTACCAAATATTTCAGAGAAAAAGAGGTTGCTATAGCTCAATTCCCAATTTTTATCCACTTTGCTAAAAATAAAAGATGACGATTCTGACACGTTCATTCACATTGCAAGTACCCATCTGCAGGTGCTGCTCTACTGAAGAATAGAAAGCCATGGTCCTGACTGAAGGTTCATTGGTGTTGCAATGAACATCTGATTATAGGAAAAATTCCACTAAGTCTGCAGGAGCACAGTTATAAATAGGTTGTGCTCAGCATAAGTCAAGCACGCAGATTTTGCCCCATCAGGCATAAAAAGAAGTATCAGTTCATTTTATGTTCTCCATCTTTGTTTGGATAACTCACTTCTTAATCCAGTACAGGCAGCAAGCAATTAATTTTTTTTCCCATGCTCTTATTCCTGTCAGTCCTAGTAATAGAGGGCTATGCCTGGTTGTTTCGTTGGATCATTACTGAAACACATTTATTCACTGCTGTCTCAGGACTGGTGAACAGGTGTATTCTTAAATCTTCATTTAGTCTTCAGTGAATCATCTGGATGTTTCAGTGTTCGATCCCTCATATCCATGCCTTCATGTCACTCAAATTTACCCTGTGCTGACAGGATTGCAGCACCAGATTAATTACTGTATATGACTGCTTTGCTAGCAAGTCATGAGTTGAGGAAAACCCGATGCATAAAATAATACTGTTATAGTTCTGATAAAGCAAGGTTTGTAGGACGGGCACATCCTCTTACTAGTTCAAATGATTCAGTCAGGAAAAATGGACATGTTTCCAGGCACAAGCATCTGGAGCCTAATTGTTTGTCCCAACTGTATTAGTTGGTTTAATGCCATTCTTCATAAGCTTTGTCTCTCTGTCATGCACACATGCACAGACATCACACGCACAGACTACTTACTTGTGCCTTGCACATACATTTCAAATGAGGGTTTTTTGGTAAGGCCTGATTTCTGGGATTTGTCAAGGAAACAGAGGGGAGGAGAATAGGTAAGAAAAACAGTTAAGAGAGAAGACTGAATTTCCCTGAAACAAAACAATAGATTTTGTTGCTCATGAAGATTATTATAGAGTAGGTACTGGTGCACACAACTGGCTGCAAATTTCTTTGTGAGATGACTGTGCCTGAGGTTCAAATCTACAGACCTCTGGGATTCATAAATTTGGATCATGGCAGATTTTGAGCTGCTCTGTGCTGATTTACATTCTCTCAGGTTATTCTGTTGTTGAGATGTTTACTGCATGAATTTATTGGTATGACATGACAGCTGGGGAGTAATAAATGGGAAGTGTTGGAAATGTTAAGAAACTAGTCTGGGAAAAGGAAACACCTGTGAGGAGACGACAAAATCCAAGGTTCTTTCTGACAAAGAAAAGCGTTACGTTGGAGAAACCATGCCAAGAAACAATATACAACTATGCAAAGGCAAAATTCATTCCAGCATATCACATCTGAATGGAATCACACAAGTATTGGGGATAAGAATAAAAATAAGTGCTACTGTTGCCCTCTGCAGATATTTCCCCATAGTCTTGTGCCCCTGACTAGGATCTCAACCCCCATGTATACCAATGTCCCTAGGCTGTCACTCAGCTGCCATTTTATCACCAAAGGGTAAGATTTAAACCATTTTTTACTAACTCTTTACTAACTCTTAACTAAAAATATACCCTATTTCTGAGTCTGACTAGAAAAAATTCAAGAAATATGTCTAATATGTCCTTACCCTGACAGTCATCACAGGAGTTGTCACCACTATCATTGCTTTTGATAATGATTTTTCTTGGTGAAATCAACAAATTCTTGTCCAGGTAAGTGACAAGACAGTGAAGTGGGTTTTTTTAATGTGTCAGTCTGAGGCAGAGTGTGTCCTATATCAATATTATGTTTACCATATAGATTAAAGCAGAGGCTCTACCAAAAGAAGAAGAAAATACTTGGTACAGAGCAGACTACAATTGACCATTAAGGTGCTGGACCTCTGAACCAGTAACTCCAAAGGAGGTCTCAGGCTGATGGTATTACAGAACAGAGGGAGTTACTCATGCTGCTAATGGGAAAAATACAAAAAAAACCAAAACAACAATGAAAATCCACCAAACAACTTGGCTATTACAATCATAGGATCAGGCCAAATTATCAAATGGAAAAAGTACTTCAAAGAAAACAGTTACTCTGGGCCCTGGAGAAACCAGTCTGTCTCAGCTGCTGCTGTTCCAAAAGGAAACGGCTCATCTGAGAAACTCAATGCTTTTTGTAACCAAGGTTAACTTTAGCAGGGCTTATACCACACCACAATAATGCAGTGGACAGAGCCAAGATTGAGAGGATATGTAAAGCATAATTTATTTGATGGAACAATAGAAAATGTTATTTACTGCTCACCTTTCTGGTCCCATTATTCATTAGAGTAACACAGGGTCGTTTGTTTGAAGTACTGAGAGGGAAGAAGGGCTTGGACAGATTTCAACAAAATGTAAACTTCCTGCCTATGTTTCCATACATGCCAGTGTTGCTTTCAGATCACTCCTGCTAGGCTCTGAGCACACCCTGAAAGGTGTTTCTTCCCTTCTTTCCCAAGCATACTCAGACTCTGCCTTCCTCCTTTTGCCTAAGATTCTGCTACATCATTAGGGCCCTATGAGGAAGGGATGAGAGAGTCAGGGGTTGGGACTGATCCGCCTGGAAAAGAGAAGGCTCCAGGGTGACCTTATTGCATCATTTGGTACCTGAGAGGTACAATACAAGAGAGGTGGAGAGAGACTTTTTACACAGGCATGTAGTGATAGGACAAAGGGTGATGGCTTTAAACTGAAAGAGGGCAGGTTTAGATTAGATATTAAGAAGAAATTCTTTGCTGTTGTGGTGGTGAGACACTGGCACAGGTTGCCCAGGGAAGATCTGTATGTCCCATCCCTGGAAGTGTTCAAGGCCAGGCTGAATGGGGCACCGAGCAACCCAGCCTAGTGAAAGTGTCCCAGTCAGTGGTGGGGGGGAGTTGCAACTAGATGATCTTTAAGGTCCCATTCCAACCCAGCTCTGCATCCCAAACCAATGAATATGATTCTATGATTTTCCATTACTAAATTTGCTAACTCTATGCGTTGGCAACATTTGCAAAGTTCTCCATGTATCATTCCCACATAGCTGCCTCCTTTCTGTGAATTTCTTATATTCAAAGAAAATTAAGAATGAAACATAATATATATGACACAAAGTTTCTATATTCTAATGTGTTTATTGGAGTGATCACACACTGTTGCTTCTATTCTGTCCGTGAGGAACACAACTGCTGGTTTTTTTCTGTCCATTAGCCTGTGCTTCTCAGACCATTCATTCCGAGCTGTCTGATCCCCCTTTACTTTGGTTGGCCCATGTATTATCACAGATAAGGAATGACAAAATTGTTCCTAAATGCTATGTCCTCTGCCACACAGCAACGAGTTCTAGGGAGGGACTGCTGCTCCTTCATTCTCTAGCTCCCTCCTTTGTGAAAAACCTGAGGCTATGACTTCTGTTTCCACAAGTTGAGGAGGATCAGGTCAGCACTGTGCTTGGCAGTGGAATCACCAACCCTAAGCCACAGGATAATCAACAGCTACTGCACACAGTTCCTCATCACCATGGCAATGGGCATGATTGTCATCCAGGTGATGAAACAACACTGATCCTTTTGGCCTTTGCAAATCACTGAAATTCTCAGTTGCTTTGATGAAATTACTTTCAGTATCATGCAGGTCACAGTGATATGTGCCAAATTTGCACAGCCATATTGTCATGAAGACAGTGGCTTTGTGCATTGATAAACCTGAAATGCTGGATGCTACATGGCCTAAAAAGTTCAGGAATCCCTTTTCCAGAACCAGACCAACCTGAATAATTCTATTCTGGAGATTTAAATGCCCAACAAATTTAAAACTATTATTTGGGGCATTTTCCCACTTTGTCTTCCAAGCCTCCATCTCCTTGTTATTTCCTATTAAATACAAGGCCTCATATTTATGTAAGACATTACACATGCATGCTACTATGCGTGTATACCTTTTTGATGTGCTTTGAGTTGAAAAGCAGCATATTAATGTAAGATTACTATCTCTTCTTCAATAAGAAATCAAAGGGAAAAAGGATCAAAAGGTACTGACTTCATATAAAAACACAATGAGAGGTCTCTGTCTTCATGTTTTGTCTACCAAGTTATTTATAACCTGTAATTATTCCTGCCCTTTCCATGACATAAATAGGTTGCACATTGTAGATTACTAGAGTGATTATTCAGTACTGGTCAAGCCTTAAGGTCCTAATTAATTCCTGGTACAAGTGAAATGATTAAAGTCAGTCAAAAGTTTATCTACAAATGGGGCAAAACCAGACTGTTTTCTCAGCACCTGATCTACTGCTTTATTTTACAGTTCTATTATCACCTCTATCTTCACTGCTTTATCCAACATTCAGCATTTCCACTGGTTTTGCATGAGAATGAGACTAACAGAGATGTGTCATCCCTTGGAGTAGCTTTGCCAGGACCAGCTAAGAGAAACCAGCACTGCATTTTGGTAGTACACGTTGCTCTTTTCTTCAACAGACCTAAATAAAAAGTATTGATTAAATTCCTGTTTGTTTCAATCAATTTGATTTCCAGAAAAGTTGCCTAGTTAGGGGTGAAAAATGAGAAGTGACGTCAGGTTCTGATGCAGCTTTTAGCAATCACCAGGGTTTAAGGAGTAAACTGAGAGATACCATCAAAGGCAAAATGCACCGAAGTGAGACTACACAATTTCCCATGCTTTAAATTCAATATCTCAGTAGCAATAGACAAGTTTATCCCTACATTAAATACCAAGGTCAGTTTGCATAGCAGATTTATTGAAAATGATGATGGGAAGCACAGCATGAAAAAATGGAACGCAGCTGGCAGGAACTGCCTAGTTTCTGGGAATCTAACAACAGGGTACACAATGCCTACGTTTTTGAACTGAAAGCTGAAAGAGATAAAGGGAGTTTAACTTACATCAAAATACAAAATATGAACTCTGAATCTAAATTTGACATTTTTCCTCCATATCCATACTTGCCTTTTATTTACAGAGTTTGCTGTTCCATAATTCATGATTCCAGTGCCGTCATATATCTTTGACTCATAAGGAGAGTTGAATGTGAAACCAGATTCAGATTTTTCAACTCAGCCCAAACCACAGTGCATGGCTGGTAAAAACTTCATTCAGTTTAACTGTCTATTTCAACTATCTATACAGACTAAGTCCCACATGCACTATAAGTAAAATAAGAAAGATAAACAATCACATAGAATCTCAGAATTTTATTACACAGAAATATTTTGAAAAATACACGTTCTGTCTACAGACTAGTGGTGAAAAAAATAAATTGACTTTTACTTCTTTCTCAATACATGGCAAGTGTTTCACGTACTGCCTACAGGTTGCCAGTTTTCCCTTAGTCTACATGATGAATAAAATCTGATTACCTTAAAGCTCAAAAATATATCACAGGACAGAAATAATAGCTGTAAACCAGAAAAGATTTCATCCTTCTGATGAAATTATGCCAAATTATGCTTCTCTCATCTCATGGTCATGCGGACACTAGTGAAAAATGCAATGATCTCCACAACGGTACCCACTAAAAGTTATAAGATCTGAACAGTCAGAAGTTAATTCTGAGCAATGCCAAGTGCTGTTTTTAGAAGATGATTATGTATCATTTTTTTAAATTCCTTGTTGTATCATTGTGCAGACATGACTGGCATTCTACAGAAGATAAAATTTATTCTGGATCTCCCTTAAGGATTGGTTTCAGTTATGGAGAAAGGAGCAGAGTCTGAGCTGAACAATTGCAACCCAGTAATAAAATGGATTGAAAATGTGACAAACTGTCTTGAGTTTATATTCTGTTTAAAGGAGAATGATAGAAAAAGATAAAAAAAGTCTTAGCGTATTGCACTCACAGAAGTAAGAACGTGTTTAGCAATGAGACAGGAAACAGACGGAACAGTGGAAGGATTAGTTACTCTGGGGTGCTGAAGTCATGAGTATCATCCCATATTGAAGCACTTGAACATCTCCCATACTCCAGACAGAAGAGAGATCTAACCATCCATCACAAGGGCTAATTTCTCTGCTGGCAAGAGAGGTGGAGCTCTTACACAAAGCACAGGACCTGAATCCAGAGAGTCTGAGAGACTTTGATCCTGGAGAAGCCAATCACTCCAGTGTAAGGCATTCATCAGATATGATGGCACTTGCTTGGGCCCTTGCTCCATATGCAACACACTGATTTAACCAGGTCTGTTTTTAACCTAAATGAGTGTCTTGGTTAGTGGCTATTAGGTGCTCTGGGGATCTTTCTTTTCCTTGTATGGCCCTTTTGCAGGAGTCTGTATGCTGAAGCTAAAAAGCTCCTAATATTTTTCCATTAAAATTGGTATGCTTCTATTTTATTGTTTCTTTCTCAAAAAGCTAGAATTTGAGGACATACTTGTGCCATCTTTTCCTTAATAAGCAGTTTGAAATAGTAGCAGAAATGTGAAGAAGATGCATTAGGGAGGAATAAATAGTAGGTTTGGCAGCCTTAGGCCAGCAGGAAATGTATTTCTCAC
The DNA here is from genome assembly GCA_013397975.1 of Machaerirhynchus nigripectus. Taxonomy (NCBI): domain Eukaryota; kingdom Metazoa; phylum Chordata; class Aves; order Passeriformes; family Dicruridae; genus Machaerirhynchus; species Machaerirhynchus nigripectus. The sequence goes on from VZRQ01006259.1 coordinate 1,223,890, forward strand.
CTAGAGCTCAGATTTGTGAGCAGATTGGACAGGTATTCTTTGCAAACTTTCAAGAGTACTGGTGTACCATTAGCAAACACCACCCTCATTTTAAGAGGCTGCTTACATCTCTCTAATAGGTTCCAGAGGGTTCCTGTTTGTCAGAAGTACAAATTTAAAAAACCATGAGTGACAGTATAACAGAAGTTAGAAAGGGAGGAGATCTATGAGGTTCCACAACACATTCTCCTACTGGGGATTTATTTCTTTATTCTAATTTATCTGAAATTTTTGGGTGTGTGCTAATTTTAGCATTTTAAGAACCAACTTTTTAAGAATATTTGAAGAAATTTATTTGCTTTTACAACAGTGAGATATACTAGAGTGTTTTTCCTTAGAGAGCGAGTCTAAACATCACCAATCTGTTCCTGTGTTTGGAAATCACTCACCTACCACCTGGGAACATCACAAACAGACATATGGTATTGTCATTGTCTGCCTCCTGGAAGCTAGCAGAGAGTTTCTACATGAGAGGAAAGTTTAGCCTAGTTAGCACCAAAGAACTCTAGAAACAAGAGAACTGTATTTTTTCCCAAGTGAAAACTGCACTCTTTAACAATTCTTAAAATATTGAAGCAATAATTAGAGACCAGGAGAGATCAAGTTTGCCACACTATTTTTAAAGGTAGGGACATAAACAAGAAACAAAAAAGAAGAACAATTTAACACAATAAAATAATTCAGCAATGGAACCGATGGTCACAGGAGAACAAATATATGAAGAGATTCAAAACATTACTAGATAAATTCATGCAAGAAAAATCCTTAAATGGGAATCCTAAACTCCAATCTAAGAGATGCCTCTAAGTTTTAAACAGAGAGAAGTTGGGAGGATATACTGATAGTAGTGTCACTGTATGCTTGTCTTTTTTAAATATTCTCTCTAAAGCATCTGCTCTTGGGCATTGCCAAAGATGCCAGGGAAGGTTACCTTCTTGTCTGACCTGCTTTATCTGTTCTGTGAAAGAAATGTTATTTACAAAATCACCAGTCATCATGTAAGTTGCAATTCTAAAAGAAATAGCAAGCCAGGTACCTTTATTATCAATTTAGTCATGCACTTCTATTTATGTGTCTGAATACAGCTGTACGCATCAGATTTTAGGCTTTTGCTTTCAAAGCTTTTATCTAACAACTTCATAAGCATGAAACATAAGCTACATTTTGTGTAAAAAATGGATATATGGAACATTATTTGTGATAGTTGTGACATAATTTTATGTGTCCAAATTTATTTCAAGACCTTTTGACATCCTGCAGCCTGTCTTTTATATTTATCAGCTGACATCTGCTCTGGTTGAAGTAAAAAGAGAAGGACATTTTCAATCTACAGCAAAATATATTCACTAAGCAGTAAATATAAGCAAGAGTTCAGCTAATATCCTGTGTGTCATCATCTACAAATCCATGATAGCCACCTGGTTTTTGTTATTAAATTGGTGCAACTAGTTAAGTAAAGTAACTTGCATACATCTGGAGAAGGAATGACAATGACAACATAGGTCTGAAGCCCAAGCACATACCAAAGTTTGCTGTTAATAATCTTGCAGCCAGTCTAAAGTTATGCAGACAGAATAAGAATTTACTAACATTTCAAATGCAAATGTTTTACTGATTTTGAAAGACTGGATAGAACATAAATGTGGCAATTGTATTTCTGGAACTTCGGTGATTTTGTTGGTGAAGAGCCCCAAGCCATGGGGAAAAACCCCCACTAGAATGGAGTCAAACAAACCTTTGTGCTAAGCAAGCAACTGAACCTCACCTTCCCTTCCGTATCGCCATCCTAGATCTTTAGAGATCAGAACACTGCAAAGGATGCAGAAAAAGCTTAGTCCTAAAAAACCTGCATTAATTTATTTTAATCTGTCCTTTGCCTCTCATCTCTCTGAAGGACTAATGAAATCACCATTCTTTTATTTTAGGGGAAATTATATGCAGTTTGCCTAAGAAAACTTCTTAGCAGTTCTTTTTTCATTGCTGCTTCAGAGCAGCAGTCAGATGCCACCAACAAAGACAACTCCCTCCTTGATACAAAATTCTCCACCACACTTAAGTGCTAGATAGCAGCAGAGTAGACCTCAGCCATGTAAAACCCCATTTTCACTGCTTCCCACAACAGCTCCAGCTGGGATGGCAGTTCTATATGCTCCAGTCTCATGTGGAGATAGCAACTGGCTTCTGAAAACACACAGCAGCATACCATGGCACTGTGCTGATGCACGTGTGGTGAGTCAGCTCAAGCCCGTATCTTTGGAGCTCAGGTGTGCCTTGCTCCCTTTAGTGCTCCTTACACACGTCTCTGTTTTGAACAGTGATGATAAACCATCTCCGCTGTTGGTGTATTCTGACTGGAAGCCTCTCCTTGAGAAAAAGGGAAAGCAGGATTAGGGGGCCAAGTCCTTAATTGTTTTTGATCCAAATAGCTCCAGTAATGTCAGTGGATCAATGTCCATTTCCATTATCAGAAGATAAGCCCTACCGTGTGTGTGAGGAAGCTATAAACTTCTGTTGCTGTGGCTAAGTCCACATTACACGCCCCGTGTTGCTACGAAGTGCTCTCTCCCCACATTACTGTGCCAGAAAGTTCTCCCTTCACCAATACCCCACTGGCGGCTGGTCCTCTCCCCCCTCCCCTCCCTTCTCCCATTGGTCCCTGTTATGTCACTCCACCTTGCCCCTACCCCCTAGCCCTCAGATTATTGGCTACTGATGCTCTGCCCGCCCTTGGGACCCCTCAGGATAAAACCACGTGCGGGCTTTTGTTCTGGGTTCTTTGCCTCTGTTCCCCGCTGGGTGCGTTTGTTCCTGGTCCGTGGTGTGGATCCAATAAATGCCTCGGAATTGCACGCAAAGAATCCCTCCCACCTCCCAGTCTCTGGAAAACACATAGACTGTGTGTGTGAGTGGCTGCTCATGCTCACCTGCGAGGGTGAGGCTGTGTGCACGCATGGGTGCTGGCAGAGCGCTGCCTAAGCGTCTCCACGAGGTACCCCATGGGAAAAACGCGGCATCGGTCCGTTAAACTTCTTTTCTCAAAAGGACATAGTGCTGCACATAGGGAATTTGTACTGCCTGAGCAAAGATCCAATTTTCTCCTGCTTGATCTCGCTATCCTTCGCTACGGACACAGCCTTAGCCTGCTCTTTCATGACCATACAACATTGAGTTGGACTGGGATTTAAATTAAAAACTCATAGATAACATTACCAGCCGCTGTGAGAAAAGAGATAGGAGTCAATCAACTAATGAATTCTTCCATAATGCAAGTAGTGCATAGGGAAAAGCACTCAATGGAGTAGAAAAATATCTGCCTGATAGTAATATACTCTTACAGGCAACATCTTGCAAACAAGAACTAAATGGCTCCAGGCTATGCTCTTGAGTGTAGCTTCCTTGAGGAAAGTAAAAAGGTAAAACACTGAGGTTAAAACCTAATGGATCAAAAGTACATTTGGCAGGGCAGAAAAGGGGAGGGGGGTGGGAGGGATGGCAGTAGGAATGGTATGCTGGAGGAAGAAGAAAAACAGCATTACTTGGAAAAATTGATGGCATAGTTGGTAGTGTGCTACATCCCTGACATTAAGAAAACTGCACTTTCTGTTTGAATTTACATCAGCATCACCAGAAAGCCCTTTGAGATATGTTGCGATACACAAGAAACTCTTTTGCTCTACACTTGTGTATCCAGTCCCTTTGCCTGTTTCTTTTTAAGCCTGATTTTCTGTTTAGGCAATGAATCCTAACAAGTGAGAAGCCTCCAGGGTAAAAGTTAAATGGAAATGCTAGCTTATTTTTCTAGCATCAATAGCCTCCAACACATTCCAAAAGTTGTCTTTCTGGATTGTAAATATGGACTGTTTCATACCTAGTGGCTGCAGAGTGACAGCAACAAAGAAAGCAGCCTGGAGCACAGTTAAAAGAGGTTGTCCTTATTGCTTTACAAAAGGATTTATTTTTCCACCATCACTCAAGAAACAAGACTTTAAAAGTGACACTTGGGGAAGGAGGGGAAAAAAAAAACACCATGAAGGAATGGGGAAAGAATGTCTCTTCCTGTTAAATAAGAACTCCTTAAAACTTGCCAATGGCAAACAACAACTTTATTGTACTATTTTGTTTTCTCCCTTATATCAAAGCACCAGATTTCCAATGACAGACTAACAAGCAGTAAACGTTATTGTAGCCTAATGTTCAGGTGTGGGCAATGGAAAAGCAGATGCTGCCATTGTCCACAGTGAATGAAAATTCATCAACTACTTTTTACTTTACTAGATTCATAGTAGAGGGAACATTGATGTCAGCAGGTCTTGCACCAAGGAAATGTAATTTCAATTAAATTTTTCCTTTACACTGGTGTAACTGAAAGGAAGCTTAGGGCCCATACTTTCCTTATTCCATCTTGATAGCATACCCAAGCTTTACATTGGTCTCTTGTAAAACAACAGAGAGTAAATGCATTAAGATGTAGGACCAAAAGGGGGAAGTAATCAAATGGGATGCAGCAAATAAAACCACTTTTATGTCTTTAGAATCTGATGTGTTAAATTGGGAGAGCAGTAAGATTTATTTCTCTGCGTCATATCGTCCAAAACCAGCATATCTCTCTCCAAATTTGCAATTTAATGCTAAAAAAGATTATCTACTTTCCACCCATCCTCATAAATAATGGACATGGTCTAATTTCCGGTTCAGATCGCTGATGTTAAGATTAGCAGCAGTTTACTAGCTTTGGTATGCGGATGGGGAAAAGCTCAGGACTGTTTCTCAACGGAGATTGTGCAGTCTTTCCCCTCTTGTTGTTGCTGCTGTTACAGCTTTGGATGCAGCCCTGAGAACAGCCACTTTTTAGTCAATATGACTTTAATTGGACAGAAGATAAAGTTTTACCTCAGCTGTTATGGAGGAGGCAGTGAAGAAGGAATATTGACACATCTGTTCCAGAAATCCATTGCACACAAGTTGCTCTGTGCGGCTAATACTTTTTTCTGATTCCAAAAACCAAAACCAGTTCAAATAGTTTGCACAAAATTAACTGGTAGTCAGGTCAGAGCATGTTCACTTAACCTCACCTAGCAAGCAATCTATTGCCAGAGGAATTATTACTTCCTGTAGGAAGGAAAGAGTTGCTCAAACTCTCCTGTTTTTCATGACACCAGAAGAGCACAGCACCCGTCTGTGACACAAGTCTAGGTTTCCATTTAATTTTGCTGATTCATACAAGAAGGAAAAGGAGAATAGAGACAAAGTGGCTGAAGGCTTATCAAGTATCTAATTACCAAAAAAAAAGCAGTCTTGATACAAGGTATATGTTCAATCTCATGAAATGGACAGAATTTTGAACAGAAAACTAGAGAAGCAATGAAGAGCAGAATGGCTCTTGCTTTGTTGACAAGACTGAAGGAAAGATCATCGTGTTTGACTATATTTGATGACAACCTGATTGACTGCCAATATCAAATATTCAAAAAACCCAACAAAAGTGTACCATCTTCCCTCTCTCTTTTGAAAAATGAGATCTCTTCCTGGGAGACAGGGCCTTGTGCTTGGCTGCTCTTTAGCACTGCTGGGTGCTATAACCATGGAAGAGCAATACCGCAAAGTGAAAGAAAGAACCATTAAAATGATATGACATTATTGAGTGGGCACTGATCTGGACCTCCCAGGCAGCTATGTGTCACCTCCTTAATGAGATTCAGAGTATAAAACAGATCCAGAAGCTTAGGCTATTACTGAAGAAGTTGGTTACATGACAAAAAGTTTCAAAGGAAGCATCATAAATGCAGCACAATTAAAAAAGCATGCTCCAGGTGAATAGCATCTGTCTGCAGTAATCAAAAGATCAAAGGTGGAAAAGGATCTACATCTAATACCCTTTATGATTTTCATTTATTTAGTAGAGCTGTTGCTTAAACCATTCCTTGTGGACTTTGAAGAGGTAGCAAAAGGCTGAGGTGTTTGGCAATCGCTTTCTTCATGCATATCTGACTGCATCCTGTCCTTTACAAGCATTTCTTGAAGTCTGAGTTAAGTTTATATCCACATACCTTTTGTTTTTTTTTGATATTTTATCTATAGTCATATATTCTTATGACAAACCTGCCCAGTGGTATTTGAATTTGCATCCTAAATTCCTTTCTCCAATCTAAAATCCTATTGTAACGTTGCTATGGCTTTTTATGGCCATAAAGAGGTCAGAAACTTGTGCTTCAAAAGCTATTGAGTCAGGAAACCTTGGTGTCATTGCAGTGAATAGTAAATCACAGCTGGAATGGGAGCTGTCCCCATTTCAAGTTAAGCAGGTTCTCTAGCTCCCTCATAACAATGTTTTTTCCATGATAGCTCCCAGCCATGTAGTCTCGCCATAATTGCTGTATCTAAGATGTGCAATAAACAGGGCAGGGAGTACATAATGAAGGTGGATTGCTGTTTCTTGGTACAAATTACTGGCTTTTTTATGTCCTCTGAGGGTGCTACATTTAGAATAACAGAGTGGATGGACCCAGAATATCTCTTCTTAAGCAACCTTTTGCCCATTTGAAAACTGGTATTACCTTGCCTCTGATTACTCTTCTCTAGGCTATTTTTCACATCCTCCTTGTGTAGACTTCAAGGGGATTTTTCTGCTGTGTGTATATTTTTGGCAGGGAGGGAAGCTGTTTCTTTCATTAATCATGTAGCAGTATTATTGCAAATGTTCATTTTAATATGGAAATTCTCTGTACCATGATTCGCTGTGCCACTCAGTGAAAAAGACACTGTTAGTTTGCTTGTTTTACAGAGGGAAGAAGAAGTTGAATCCAACAGAAAACATATCTACTAAGGCTAGGAAATAATATTTTAAAATCCTTCAGTGGATGTTGCTCACATAACCCTCCAGAATCACAATACAATATTTTTTTCAAAATGCAACATTACTAGGTTTAAATCTTTTATATTGAAGTTCTGTAATTATAATGAGATGAATATTTTATCCTCTACCATATGATCACCCTAGGCTGTTTAATTTTAGACCATGAACCATATTTTAACTAATACATTAAAATGTAAGATATCATCCAAAATTACTTGGGTTTTTAAATACGTTGATGTATGGGGTGTGAACCTTACAAGACACTTTCACTGTACCTCCATTTACTGTGAAATCCCTGTTCTCTCCAAGCTTATCACATTGTAAAACTGTATCAGAATTACATTACCACAGAGAAACCTGCAGAACTAAAAAGGTTTAACTTCTCAGAAAGTATCTGCGTGTGTGCAAATCCTGCCTATTCCTGCTTTGGTTCTCCCAAAGCCTCTAGAATCCATGTCTCACTTTGGCAACCTCCGTTATTCAAGGCAGGAAAGATAATGTCATTGAGCTGGTGCTCTTGCACCAAGGTATGTAGATGCTCCAGAACACCTCCCATTGCTTTGTTTTCTTCAACCCATTGGGTTATTCACTTTCCCTGTGTAATACGTAATATCTCTTCTTTACAGAGGAAGCCAAAGGATTTGAGCCTCTTCGCTTATGCAGCTCGAAATGTTTCCATCCCTAGCCACGGCACACAGGGTCAAGCTCAAAGAATGCGAGCCTTGCTTTGACAGATATTAGGATGCTAGGGAAGAAGACAATGTGTGTGTTGTGTTTCTGATTGGAATAATTGTTCCACACCTCTGTACCAACTGCATTTGACTGAGAAGACTTAACACTTTTAAGACCCTGACTTGAGTACCTCTGCAGAGCACTAGCTTTAGGCTAGACTCCAGCGGCAGGTCCTACCCTGGATTTGTGCTCAGGGTCATCTCTGTGTTGAGCCAGAGACTGCAGAGATGAAATCTCACTCTCCAACATTACAGTTATTTGTATAATCTCCTTGTTAGATCAGTCTGGCCTCCTTCACCTCTGCACCTCCAGGTGAGACAGATGGCAAAGAATACTTTAACAACTGTATAGACTTAGAGATGCCCTTCTGTGTCTCTCTTGAATAATGCAGACCCTTTCCAACTTGTCTGTTCAGCACATTCAAGTCTGTGACCATTACAGGGAAAGAAAAAATCTGTATTCTTGTGTGTATATTCCTGTTGGTGAGGAACCTGTAATGCAGACAGCCAGAGGACAAAGTGTTCTCACCAACACTGGCACTTGTACTGTAGTATTAAACGGTTTCAGTGGATTACAGCATATTACCAACAGGAAATTACTGCCTGGATGGTAATACAAAGAAAATATTATAAAATGTTAACCAGTTGTTATAAAATGTTAACAATTTAATAGGTACTTCCTTCCTCAGAGTCCTGAGAAAATACTTTTCTAGACTCTTTTTGGAGCATCTCTCTACAACACAAATTATTCAAAAAGCCCAGACATGTTAGCATGCAAAGTAATTCCCTGGAAGCTCTAAGAGCTCTGCTGCAGGCTTCTGGTCAGATGATCTCTCTTGGAGAAATATTCTTTGTGAGATCTCCTAATGGATTCTCAGAGCTGCCAAGTGCTATGCAACACCTTTGTTGCTGCCAGCCCACAGTCCCTACGAGGGGACTCATCTGATCTTTTACATTTGGGGTCACTTACTGGACAAGTGCAGCCCTCAGTCATGCCTGGGCATTCCCCACAGAGCACAGGAGGGTATGAAAATTTGTGCAGGTAGGTTATGCACAATTTTGGATCATCTCCAAGGCTAATTAATATCCCATAACAAATAAAAAGTGAGTACTGGTTGTTACAAGAATATTATTTAGTCAGCCCTGAAAGCCTCCCAGGATACTTCAGGGGATAATATCCCCTAATTTCAGAAATTTGTCTTTCTGAAGTACCCAGAGGTTAGTTACCCTGGATTTTTAATCATTTCACTTAAATGGTTGAGGGTCCTTATACGTTTGGTGACAATGAGGAGCTGACTTCCTCAGAGGAAGAATGCATCCACATGCATGAAGAGTCTTTTCTCCACGTAAGTGTCCAATATTCCTGTGTACCTCCGAGCTGAAGCACACAAGAATGTTGCTCTCATTTGTGTGAATCAGAAGCAACTAGTACTAACCAGAGAGAAAGACATCATGTTCAGCCTTTGAAGTGTTCCTTCTTCCAATTAATTAACTTCTTCCCTTTTGTGTTGTGGTTTGATTGTTGGTTTTCTTTTGTTTTGTAAATCATAACCTCTTGGATCAATATGGGAAAATAGTGACTTACAGATTCCTCTCCTTTGAAGTTCTTTTTAGACTACAACTCTGGTGGAAACAACAGCATAATTCAAAATTTGACTGTGTTTTGCTGTCGTATACTTTTAAAAATATCTTTTAGAGTGCGGTGACATTTTAATTAAAATGGGGCTCTAAAAATTACTATTACCTTGCCTCATCAATGTACTTTGATGAAAAATCTTCTTGCAGAAAACCTGAAGGAAGAAAAAGGAAAGCCTGACAATTATTTGGTTGAATTTGCTGACTTATTTCAGCATATACAGTGACTCAGCTGTTAGCTAGACTCCATATTTTCATCTGTTGGTATTTTTGAATGGCTTCTTCTCCACCCTTAGCTCATTTTCCTAGAATGCCTCCTTTGTCTTTACAGATAGCAGTGAGAGCATTTCATTGTATGTTCCCCAGTGTTACATCTGTGTTAGAAAATACAGGGTATTGGATGCAACTATTCCTTCCCAAATGGTAAAAGTTTAAATTTTCTTGTAAATACACTGATTTTAAAAGAGAGGGTAGGAACTGATTGTTCTTCATGACAACAATATTCTTCAATTCACAAATTCAACTCTATTGGAAACAAATATCAAGCAATACACAACTGATGTCCCATGGTTGTGCTGCACTTTCTACAAAGAATTTTGAGTATTGCATTTCCAAAATAACCACTAAATCTATTCAATATCCATCCTTAGAAATATAAAAAGTCCATCGCTGCAAAATATTTAATAAGTACAAATACAAGAAGAGTCTCAGAGTAAGAAAGCAATATATAAATAAGAGCCTTTAGATGTCTGGAATTTAAATAATAAATGGGGAAGAGTATTATTACATACTCCATTAGTCTACCCAAACCCCAGAGTTATTTCATAAGTTTAGCAGCAGTGGTATGTACATTGTCACTAGAATTTTCTTCTCCAGAGAAAAATGGCTTGGTATCAACCTTCTAATTTGGAAGGCCTTTGTTATCTACTGATCATACGGTATGGATAAATATCACATAATTGCAACTCTATATCATTTTCAGAAAATACCCAGAGATCATCCCTCAAAGTTGTGTCCCAAAACTTGCTTAATGATTTCCTCTCAGGTTCTGGGAAAAAAACTAAGTTATTTTAGCACCATGTTTTATATTGAAATTAATGAACCTCTTCGCAACGAATAGCACACTTTACTGGGTTTGTGTTTGCTTAGATATTATTAACCATCGTCACCAATATGCACCTGGAAAAAAAGTCAATTATCTGGAATAGAATTTGACAGTACATAATTGGAAATTCAGGTAACAATAAGAATATTTTACAGAAAATGTCCCTTGCCCCTCCTTAAGAAATGGATAATATAAAATTTAGATTGCAGTTGAACCAGTTAAATTGTTGACTTTATAATCTCTGTTCACAATGGAAAATTGCATTCCCTTGAAAAAAGAATAATTAGAATTTCCGAGCATTTCCCCTAGCTCCTAAGAGTTATGTCAAACCCTAGCAAAGGATGGAATTGCCATAGCAACTGCCAATCTGCTTTCTTTTTGTTGCTGTTTTTGTTTTCTCACTCAGAAGCCCACATAATGAACCCATTTCATGAAATGACCAGCCATGGGGGACTGAAGTCGATGCTTTCGAAGAAGACAGTGCTTTTCTAGCAGAGCAATGTTGAATGATGTTGAAAGATGAGAAAACAGCAAGTGCAGATGGCAATTACAACCCAACTGCATTTGGAAACTTACAACACAGTGACTCTTTGGCATGGTCATTGAAGTATCCAACAACATACTGCAACTTGTGCTGCAGAAACATTTCTGAGTATTGCTTTTAGAAGCTTTACTCTGCATCAGGACATTTCCATTGGACTACTGACCTCTAGTATATCACAACATTGGGACTCAGCAAAACCAGAGGTGATCTTAAAGGTCTCTTCCAATCCAAACATTCTGGGATTCTATGATTAAAAAACAGGTTCTTGGCGTGGAAGCAGGACCTTTCACTTAGGCAAGTTATGCCCATAAAACACAGTAAGTTCTCATTGTCAAACATAAATGAATGGCAAAACCATGTGTAATTTCTGAAAGAAATGAAATAAACTGTAGAAAAAAATGAATTCTTAAAAGCAGGCTTTTAGGACTCCTAACATACTCTCTTCCATATTAAATAATAGCTCTGAGAAGGTGATTAAATGATTGAGCTGTATGGAATGTAAATCTTATTCTGCCTTGCCACTAAGAGTTCTTTCGATGAAAATATATTCCTAAATTGTACACGTGTTGATCAAATAAACTGTAAATTCTGAAGGTTCTGACGTTTCCCTAGTGAAAAATCACACTCTTGATTTGCATCCAAGAAAAAGGTTTGCTGGTCATTTATTCAAAAGCTGTTATTCACCACTCAGAAATGAATGAAAAAAATTAAATAGTAAGAATAGTAATGTCTTCACCTGTCTTAAATTCTGTATCATTTTTCCACATAGGATACTTTGCAAAGTTATTTGGTTTATTTTCAACTCCCCCTACCATCTCACTCCCTCCTTTTATTTATATCATGTCCAAGAGCATGGGAGTTATAAGTTTGTTGTTGAGAACAGGACAAATGTGGGATAGCAGAGAAATATTTCAAAAATATCAGCTGCGTGTTACATGCTATGATTTAACTGGCCATATCAATCATCCCTGCAAGGCAGCACTGTTTCAGTTTAACTGAAAACATAAAAAGTGTTTCTGTGACCTATTTCTGAGAGTTTGGGCTCATGGTAGTAGAATAAGGAGTTAAAAGTAAAATGCTCCATGGCATATTCATCCTTTACCTGTAATCAAACTCATCCAGCACTGCCTGAACAACAGACTGGGTTTGGATCCTTCTCAAGCATGAACACCCAACCAAGTTTTTGCTATTCCTGTTCTCAAAAATAACTAGGATGGTGATACAACTTCCAATTAAAATCAACAAAATTGCTTTAATGACTGAAATCCAGTTAAAAAATGGAATGGGCTTATGAACAAGTCCTAGTTGTAGAATTAAAGCAGGAAGAAGCATCAGCATATGTCTAACCCACCAAATATCAGTGGCTGGTTCAATAACATCAGAAGGCGAAATGGCTCCTATAGATATTGAAATACAAAGTAGAAATTATATGATATTTGTACTTTTAATTGCAAATTTTCATTATTGTGCAGATGCTGGAAATTCCAAAGATGAGCATATGTACTTGGGGCAGTGCTAATAGATTTTTTTTTTTTTTTATGTTAAACACATATCATAAGATGGAAAATTAAACAAGATCTTTTTGACTCCAAAAGGGTCTCAGCTCCATACTTCATCCATCCTGATTCTAAAACACATCAAACTTTAGTTCCTTCTCTTTCAAAAACTGCTTCAAGCAGTCTTTTCCATCACCCCTCCTTTCTGTGAGAAAAAGGAAAAGAAGTCTCTCAATTCACCTTTCTGCAGAAAACAGGTAAGAAAATATCTAGGAAACAAAGCAGTGACCTTTCTGCATCCCCCGTAGCATTGGTGGTTATCAGGTGGGTTATTTTGCATTCAGGCTGCTTCAATCTTTTGTTTGATTTGGGGTTCTATTTGCTGACTGTTGCCTCATGAGTCTGGACTCCTACACAAGCTGCAAAAATCTATTTTTCTGAAAACATGGAAAAGCTGCATCAAAACTGGTACATCTTCATATGGACGTCCAATTTCTCACTTTTATGTATATTGTGTATCTTTTTAAGATACCAGTATGTTGATCAAAAATAGCTTTGCAGTTTCTACTGTAAATACTTAGAATGGCATTTTTATAGAACATACCATGTTCTATGACTTTTTTCCACTGAGAAGAAATTCCAGTCCTTAGGCGAAAATCCAGAACTTTAATAACATTTATATTTAAAAAATAAATACCCTGTTTCTGTAGTTCCTTAAAGTCACTTGGGAAACAGATGCAGAATTTGTTTCACTGAGATCAAATATTCTTTGCTGAATCACCTTACTGGGAAATCTGTATGTCTACTTGATACTTATTTATTTTTTTAAAAATTAAGTAGTATTTATGATAACTTTGCAAATCACACTTGTAGTTGTATCTCAATTAAGAATGTAAATATTTTAGATCAGAGATTAATAATTGCATTATACTTGATTCCTGATTTACATGTAAAAGTACTTGCTAGCTATCAATGAGGTATTTATTATGCTAGGTAGTACATATACTACTCAATACGCCAACTAACAGTGTTGGGTTTTTTTCCTTCAGTCTGCCCTTTGCTTAAGTGGATGGCACACGTCATGTATCTCAGTAGATGCAGAAACAGGACCAAACTCCATTTCTGTTACATACAACAGGAAAACAAAACCCCAAACTATCTAGAATAAGCAATAGGATGAAGACTACAGTGTATAGAGTATATAGTTCAAGAGTAATGTGATATTTTGTAATGGGTAAAGATACACAGTAACCTTAAAAATCACTGTTTCTACAGCAGAGAGATGCAATATCCCCTGATACACTGTGCTGTCTCCAGCAAATGCACCTGCCTCTGAAGACTTCGGTGATGGTTTACAATTCCCAAGATGCCAACTGTCTTGCACCTTGTTCTCACTGAGCAGGCATTGCTATTCTGGACTGGCACTGCTCAATTAAGTTTGTCCCATGTGTTTTCCACAGAGTCTTTAATGAATGTGGGCTGCCTGGAAGAAAAGCCTTTGGGAGCACAAAGCAAACGAAGGAACAAACTTTTAATCAAGGAATCTAAGTAGGCTCAGAGCTTGGTTGTGTGAAAGACAGAGGCAGCTGAGGGTTCTCAGCATCCCACAGGAATAAGCAAACACAATGGAAGGTGAAAAGATTACAGCCAGAAAGTCAAGATCAACGATTCTCAAAAATCAGGATTTATAATGCATCCCACGTAGAGAATGATTCACTAATAATGGCTAATTTGCAAGAAGGAATTATGTATGTTCTGAAAATAAAACCCTAATTAGAACCATATTAAATTTTGAGATGTATAGAGCTGTAGTCTGAACTGTAGGTTTTACATGCTACTTAATGACTTTCTGGTATCATTCCCTTAAAATTATATCAGAACTCACTTTTCACACTTCATGTAAAGACCTTAAAAGAAATTGCACTTTGCAAATTCAGACATAAAGATTATCAATGTAAGAGCAACTCTGGAATTTTCAAAAATGTCTGTCAATTTTTCTGTGAATCAATCATTTCAAGTTGCAGTCAAACATATTTTGAATCCCTATTGCTTAACCAATATTTTGCAGTAATTTTCTTAGGCTTAAAATACTCATGTGAGACCATTTCCTACATCCAAAACCCATTTTATGGTAGTTTTTACCAAGGAGAAAAGAAAGATAATTTCTTTCTTATCTGAATATGTAATTTAGACAGGCAGGATTGCACACAATGGTGAAAACCTCATAACCCACGTAGAATAAAATGTAATATCCCCAGGTGATCTTCAGATCTGCAAAACAGTACCGAAAGGTGAGATTTCTGCATCTTTACAGAAGACTTACTTCACAATAACATTCTGCTGGATAAGATCTATTCAAGGAAGAAAACATTCCTGGATACGGCTCCCAGAAAGGGATATAGATCCACAGCATCATTAATCAAAATATGTAAGTACCCTCGAAATAAAAGGCACCTGTTCAACTCTGCCTACTCCAAAGCCAGTCACCTCTGCAGTACAGACTGAGCCAAGTGTTGGGGCAAATACTTCCTGGGAAACCCTACGGCATGATTCTAGGTTATGTCAAAGTCTCTGCACCATCTCATCAACCTATCAAAATAAGCTCTGTGCAAAGCAGAAGGACATGTCTGCATTGCGATGACAGTGATGACAGCTTAGGTATGTAATTAAATTATAGTTTAATCAGTTTGTTAACTTTAAGCTGCACAGGAAATTTCAAAATGCAAAGCTGTAATAACATGGAGCTTGGTTTGTGCCACAAAAAACACCGAGGAAATAAAATAAACACCTAGAGGGTCATTCTTCGTTGAGCCTGGAAGCAATAGCCAAACTAGCTGATTTATAACTAATTTCATTGTGTTCACAAGACCATCACTGCTGCAACAAAAACCACACAACTGCTGCATGATAAATGTCCACTTGACCTGGCAAGCAGAATGGTACGGACACTGCAAGTTCTGTGTGCATTTAGCAAAGATTTTTGTTGGTAAGAAATCCATGTCTGAGCGAGCACTCCCTTCTAGGGGGACCACCTAGTTCTATAGCCAAGATTTTAACTTCAGCTTATTCAGTATTTAAGCTTTCCCAAGATAGATGGTGGTGCAGAGAGGGGAGGGGAGACACAGTAGTTTTATGCTTGGCCGCCTAATTTAAGATATAATCTGAGGGGAAAATAGATCTTGTACAGGTTTTTCCTATAAACAGGTTTATGGCTTTTAAACAACTCACTCTCTTCCAGTTCTAATGAAAATGCGAAGACCCTGAAGTCTCATTCTGTTCATGTGATAATACCTTGAATAGTCATTGCATTCCATCTTTATCAACTTGTTGGTTTTGGGCCATTATCCAGTTTTCTGAAAGTCTAGAAATGGGAACTAGAATTAGGGTTTATTTGTATTCTATTTTAAAACATTTAAAAAATGAACAGCATAAAGATTTAATGAACTAATAACAAAATACAGGTCTCTTGCTGAGAATTGCAGCGTTACACAGCAGCGATTTCTGCATCTTGGGTAGTTTTAATAAACATATCAAAGGGAGAAAATGAAACAGCTAATATTTTTGATGCTGTATAGTTGTTCATATTTATATTTTATTTAATTAATCTGTATCTCAGAAACTTGCAGATACACCAGTTTTTAAATATATGACAGGCTAAAAAATTAGGGATCTCTTTCATGTATACTCACAAGATGGGCTTGACTGCCAGAATTAATGGTTTATTTTTATAATACTTATTTGAAATCCAGCATCATACCTTGACAGAAAACAATGAAATTTTGAATGTGAGTGCAAAGTCACTTTTATTGGGATACTGTGAACACGTTCACCTGAAATAAATTTCACTTTCCCTAACAGTTCTAGATCCAATGTTACAAAATGCTGAGCACCCTTTTTTCTTGAGAGCTGTATACAAAATGGTTTTTCCCAAAATTGTGTATATAAACTGTTTTTCACCAAAGGTCTTTTCTGTTAGCAAGTCACCCCCAGCTTTTAGAAAGCTGTTGGTGTGGGATGTGTTAGACCAGATGCCCTCTCAGAGTCTTCTAACATGAAATATTTTAAGATTCTATTTTAAGGCCAACCAAGTTCTGACAGAAAACAGCATACCACTAGATGCAGTGGTACATAAAAAAACTCCAGGATATCAACAATTAATGCCTGGAAGGTAAGTTTCTAAGCACTCAGACAACTGAGAGATGATCAGGGTCTACTCTAGAAATGGGCCCAGCTGCAGAATTCAGATACAGAATTCCTAAGTCTCAGAAACTGAAAGTGTACGTTTGGAACTCATTTGGACATACTTGGATTTCAGAATTATATAATAAAAAGGAAGAAAACCTATATCTCTAATCACAAATAATCTATTTGAAACCTTTGGTCTACACTTATTTTCTATTGGGATTTTGGGCCAGTTTGGCTTAGCTGTCAGTTCTCTGTAATGTCTACTATGCAACTAAAACTGAAAGCATCAGTTACCATCACAGTGTTCTGAGAAATGCATCACCCATGATTACAAGGTACCACCCAAAGGGGAAGGAAAACGTCCTTCACAGATTCTTCTAATCTGTGGATTAGTGATGACAGATCTGCCTCTCTGGCTCCTTCTTGAAAATAAAAATTCAGAAAAACAAAGTACCTGGCTTTAAGCCAATTATGATCAATAGGACAAAGCCTATTAATTGAAGTGTCTGAGAAGACTCAGAGATGACAATGGAAAATTACACCTGACTCTGATTAACCCTTCCAAAGAGTAGTAACTAATTATGGGATGTACATATTTCAAAAGCCAGAAGCCCTCCTTTGTAGATCCTTTGAATGCAACTCCTTTGTAGATCCTCAGCTGCTTCTGTGGTAACTTTCCATGAATGTTCTAGGTTGGAGACTGCTTCCCTCTTGAATCCCTTATTCTGCTCTTGGTCTTCCCAGTGGGGCACACAAAGAGTTTTGCAAAGTCACTGTGAATTTTCTAACCGGAACTGAATTCATACCTCAGAGTGCAGACTAGACCTCCAGGAAGACATTAATATATTCACCTGGTTTGAGTTTAGGAGATGAGGGCACTGAGCATATTTGCAAATTCTGCTCTTTAATGAGAAAACCCTAACTTAATTTCTGGTCTTTCTGTCCACTTGCAGCGTAAGGCATTATAACTTAGCTCATTGTGGGAGCATGTCTTTGCTGAAAGACTTTATATTTAAATGTGATATGTGCTATGGAGACAAATAACTCACCAGCACACATGCTACTTTCCAGTTAGTTATTTGCAGTAATTTCTTCTTTCTAGAAACAAAATAGAAAATGCTAATAAATTTATTAGTTAGACTGTGGATTTTTATCCCTTGAGAACAAAATGAGCCAGCTTCAGGTTATCATTATTTTGTTGTGACTTTATTCTCTGACCTCATTCTTAAATAAGAAATTAGTTATAACTAAGAAGGCTATTCTGTAATTAAACTGCCACAGAGAAGTTGCTGATGTCTAGGAAACAACTTCACAAAGAGTCATTTCTCTAAATGAAGCCTGCGTTTTATAAACAGATTGCTCCCATTTCTGAAAGACTTAGGAGCTAGAGACTTTAAAAGTGTAGTAAAGATGTACCCAATTAATGTAATTGTGCCATAACACACCATTCTAAGAATGAAATATTCCATTCTTTTAAGCATTCACTCTGAGCTAGGAATTCGGTTCCAGTTAGAAAACCCATAGTGACTTTCCAAAACTCTTTGTGTGACCCACCAAGAAAAGCAACATCAGAATTAGGGGTTCAAGATGAAAGCAGTCTCTGACCTAGAATATTCAGGGGAAGTTACTATGGAAGCAGCTAAGGAACTACAAGGGAGTTGCATTCAGAGCTCCTGGCTTTTACACTCACTGTTGTCAGTGGGGGCAACACTAGTCAGACAGGTGCTTGGTGACTTAATGTGGAATAAAATTGTCTATTTAGAACCATTTTACCTCTTCCTTGAAGAAGGAGCTGCAGAGTTTTGATTTTTAATTATGAGGAACATAGTTTATGTTGTTTTGAGCTTTCTGTCATCCTTCCAGCTCATCTCAGCCTCTGACAGCTTTCAGAATTCAGGGATTTTGCAAGAAAATGTTCTTTTTATGCTCTGGATTTTATTTATGACCATGCTTATGACAGTTTTATTACCAACTCTTGAAGAATATTCTGAACTATCAGGCACTGAGCAGCTGGACTCCGTCTTATGCTCAAAAGCCATGATAGTAAGGACCACTATGAAACTTGTTACACATTTTACAATTCAGCTTAATTTTTATTTCTGCATCTACAAACTCAAAATCTGGGCCCAGATAATAACAAATTCAAAATCTGTTTTAAAATCCTCCTCCCTTACTCTTTTTTTTCCTTTGTTATCTTTTCATCCTCTATTTTCCCTATATTTTCCTGGGTTTTTTCTCATCTTCATTGTCATGAATACCTAGTAACTCCATTCCATTCAGTGAATTTAACTTTTTCTACATCCAAATCAAAATCATACTCTCACAAATCTTACTTTGATACAACCTTAAATTAATGACCATCCTGCTGTGCGTCCAGCTTTGTCTGCCCTGCAGTGAACATACCTTAAGTTCATGGGCTTTCCCAGAGCATGGAATAGTTAATCCGGTGAAAAGATAAAAGTAATAGATAATTCAAATTCAAACACTGGTTGCAGCCATTATATATCATAAGGAATAGTTGTGTCTGGAAAGGGGAAGCTGATTGATCCAATAAGGTCTTTACACCCCTGACTAATGTCAGAAAATCCTCCAAGTAAATTATTCTCCTTTTCTGAAGTACAATTTATATTATTTGAGAAAGAATAAAAAAAAGCATGGTGAAATGCAAATAAGGCAAATAAACAAAGCTATAAAATACAATGCTAGGAAATACTAAAGTAAGAAGTATGATTTCTATGTCACAAAATGATGCACAGTGAAAGAAAAGACCTCTTCATTATCTTCCCGACTGTCTTGCACTGTTATCTCTTATGAAGAAACAGATTGCCAATTTTTGTAATTACTGATCAATTCCAGGAACTTACCAGTTACCATGGAAGGGGGTCTCTGGCTGCTAATGGCAGGTTCCTGACTGGATTAATTTTGCAGCAGTTTCTATTGACATTTTTATTGGTCTCAAGCTAGAGATGTGTTCTCAGCAATGGCAATTAGCACAGCTCCTCTTTTAGGTGAACACAACTACATAATTTCTAGTATTCCAGAGCAGATATCCCTGCACAGTGTTGCTTTGTGTTGGATAGCTGCAGCCTTCTGGCCTGGACAAATGCTGAATGTTTTTATCACAAACTACAGTTTTCAGATGACTGTGAAATTAATTACTTATGGGAGACTGTAACAAGGATAGAAGCATCCAGAGCAAGTGGATACTAAAAGAAAAGAAGATCCTATCTGTAAAGGCTTTGAAAAATACCACAGAAGAGAAGTGAAATTGTAATGTATGGATTAATAATGATCCATCACATGCTCCTCTATATAAGCACACACACAAACATATATACATACCCACACATGCAAAGCTTTTCAAAATAATTTTGCAGAGGTCTTTCTGAACACATGCTAAAAATAAAAGCAAATAAATATAGGTTAGCAGCTCCAGGAGGTAAAGCCAAAGGCAATAGATTAAAGAAGTACTGGCACTCTCTTATTGAGTCCTTGAAAATCTGAAGCCTTTAAACAGTAACTGTTTAAAAACGGCATTAAAATAAAATGAAACTATTTTTTTAAAGTGTCCAGGGGAGGGCTAGAAAGATGGTGAAGGGCCTAAGGGGAAGCCATACGAGGAGTGGCTGAGGTCACTCGGTCTGTTCACTATGGGGTAGAGGACACTGAGGCGAGACCCTACAGCTGTCTACAACTTCCTCATGAGGAGAGGAGGAGGGGCAGGCGCTGATCTCTTCTCTGTGGTAACCAGTGACAGGACACAAAGGAATGGCAGGAAGTTGTGTCAGGGGAGGCTTAGGCTGGATATCAGGAAAAGGTTCTTCGCCCAGAGAGTGGCTGGGCACTGGAACAGGTTCCCCAGGGAAGTGGTCACAGCACCAAGCCTGACAGAGTTCAAGGAGCATTTGGACAATGCTGTCAGGCACATGTTGTGACTCTAGGGGTGTCCAGCACAGGACCAGAGTTGGATGATATTTTAAAGAAACACACTAAAATAGAACAAATAAAATCAACAAAGAAATGCAGCATCTGCTTGGACAAGGCAGCTATAGTAACACAGCTAAGGATGATGTATTTACCGTGTATTAGGGATACATTAGTACCTCTTTAATACATTGAGCAATTTCAGGGAATTTGCTGTCTTTTGCTAGCTCTGCATAGACAGTTGTCTACCATGAGAAAATCCCTTCTATCTGACAGGTTTCACAAGCATACTGAGACTTGAGCAAAAGTTCATTATAATGCTCAAAACAGCAGTCCTACCCTGCATTGGTTCTGGGCACAAAAGATTTCCAGTTCTTTTCTTCCCTAAGCTCTAAGGTTAGAGTATAAGAAAAAAAAATCTGTAAAAAACCTGAGAAACTTTCAGATAAGATGAAAAAGAAAAGCACAGCTGTCTTTCTGGATTTTGGTATTTTAGCAAGAGAAAGAAAAATTCATCACTTTCCACTAGAAAAGGAGGTGGGCTTCTCACCCAGTGGATCACAGGTCTGTTTGACCTTTTTACAGGGAAATCAAATACGAAATAAACCACACTTTTATGTCCTTTTCCCCTTGAATATTTTTACACTGTTCAGTAGCTGTATCTTCCAGCAAAATTACTGTTAAACACATGACAGTTTTAAATGTCTCTCCATAAAAAGCCAGCAAAGCCCATCATCACATCTCCATAGGTTTTAAATTATTTGGAGTTTATAGTCAAAACTGCATTTTCCAGTTCAGTGAATCCTTTTGATGACTACTGCTCCAACATCCTTGTTTGCCATTACCGAACGGAAAGTCACCATATGACTCATAATAACTTGGATTTAATTGCAAAGATATGAGTTTGGTCCAAATGGATAGTATGGGAGGGTGGGGCAGGGAGATTATTCCCTATTTCTAAAGCAATGATAAGATTTCTTTGAGATATTTTCAAATCATGTTCACCCCAGTTCTGAAAGTCCTTATTAGATTTCCTCCAATCTAAAATATTCCTGGGGGTTTGCTCTTGTGATGTTATTGCCTAATAAATGGTGTGGAAACTTGGAATCTTTCACAAAAGCTCCAACAACATGAAAATAGTTTCCATAATGAATAGATTTTAATCTCTAACTCCTTCTGTAAAAATGTTTTAATCATGAAAGACAGAATGGAGTTCTCGTGGGGCTGTTATTTAAAATACTACAGAAAAATATTTCCATCTATTATGCAATTGTGAAATATGGCTTGGTGCTTTGTTTACAACAGGCAAGCAGATCTTTATTTTATTGAAAGAATTGACTGGCATCTTGCATGGTTTTTTGAGAGGGAGTGTATTTGTGCCCAGTGAAATCCTCATATTTATGATAATCTGAAAAATGATATTGTTCTGAGTCTATACCTTGTTATTACTTGTAAGGGAATATTGAGTATTTGGAGTAAGAAAGAACCTTTCCATATAATATTCCTCACATATATTGGAAGCAAATGAATAGCTTATATAAACAGCAATATTCTGTCAAACGCACTATTCTCCCATAGGTTTATGTTATTGCTATCTCCAGAGTAAGGATAGGGAGGATTGGGCACAAGTGTGGATGTCTCATTTTCCAAGTCCACATTTTGAAACACTGAAAATAGAAAGAATATATAAAGGAGACCAAGCTTGCAGATACTGCTAAACATCTAAATAACATGAATCTTGACTCTACCTACAACAAAAAAATTTAATTCCAGCTGTGCATCCTGCATTTATTAGCAATTAACACCATTTTGATTTAATTTCTAGCTTCTTCTATTCCTTTTTACATATGCAACATATACTACACAAGCATTTGAACTTAATCTTCTCATAAGAGTGATAAATATGGATGTGATGGGAGGTTCATGACTCCACAGACAAAAATCCTCTGAGATTTGATTTTATGTATAATTAAGTAATGAAAATATAACCAAAATCAAGCATAAAATTTCATTCCTAATCTAATGTTTGATGCACAAGAAGGGAAGGAGTAACAATAGCCTTACTGACACACGTAGGTCCTTGTGACCACAAAATTCCAGAAAATTCATTCATACCAACCAGTTTACAAGATGATAATTTTATTAAGCCATAGATGGCCTTGCTCGAGAAGAAGTAAATTAACTGGAATCTTAACTTAAAGCAGGTATTCAGTATAGCCTTTAGTTTGGGTGAAATTTATTTTTCATGTCAGAATAATTTACCCTGAATATGGCAACATATTTTATTTGGAGGAATTGTTTAAAAAGTTTTCAAGATCCTCCTGAATCAATCAACAAACAGACTGAAACATGGGATAAGCAAGAACAAAAAAAAAAAAAAGTAGAGCAGGTTCAATTTACAATGAAAACCAAACGCTTGCTTGGGGAAAAAAACTGTACCTTGGAAAACTACTTTATTCAAAACTTCAAAATAGAATATCTTTGTATCATTAATTAAAAGCATAGTGAGAGCACAAGCTTTGCCAAGTAAGTACAAATAATTAAAATTTTAAAAGGTCAGGTTTTCTAACTTTAGTTTTCTAACTTTAGTTAGAAAACCATCAATGCCAAGAGCAATAAAGGATTTGATACTATACTAAAGATATTTCAAGTGTAGGGGTACACATATACTGCAAATCACTCAAGATTGAAATGGTATGCACTAAGCCAGAAATCATGCAATATTACCATATTTTAGGAAAGTTTTGTATCTGTTTCTCTATATTTATAGGGTCTATTTAAAGGGGCTTTCTAAAATTTATGAACATTTTCTCATTTATTTGCTCCTTGAAAGTACATTTTGTTATTCAAATACATCATTATATTTTAGTGCTTCCAGTTACGGAAGGGATTTTTACAATGCCATTTAGAAAAACATCAATTTTCCATGGTGCCTTATCCTTTTGAATTGCCAACTAAAGTTCATCTAAAAATAAAGGGTTACACTAGGCATAATTTAAAAGCCCATAGGAAAAAAGGTCATTTTTTAATAAGAGAAACATGGTTTTAATAACAATGTATGTGGAGACCTACTGGTTTTATTTCTATTAGCTTGCACAAGGCTTTCCCATTGGGGTATCATATTGATCTCCTAACTCCTGTGAAAGTGCTGCATGTTACTGTACTGACAGACAAGGCAGCAGGATAAAATGCTCAGGAACCTTTGAGCGAGTGATTCTGAAGAGCTCCACCAGGACCTATTATAAGGAAGCAATTGGATGTTATGACGATCATATTAAATTGAATGTCGAAAAGTGCAAGGCAGTGCACCTTGGAAAGAACAATTTACTCATATGCACTGATAACTTCTGAATTAGTTATAAGATCCTGGTGGAAAAAAAAGAAAAGAAGGAGTCATCAAGGAGAACTGAATAAAGACATTTGTTCAGTATTCAGCCAGTACCTAAAAATCATGCTAACACATTAGGTTGCATTAAAAAGGAAATACAGAATTAAAGATACAATGTTAATATCAAAATCACTGGTGTATCCTCACTTTCAATATAACATGTAGGTGTAGAATTTCATCCCCAAAAACCCCAATACAATAGAAAGATAATTAAAAAAAAAAACAAACTACTGTGCCTCACAGACAGGTAGAGACTGTCACAGGACCTTCCTTAACAATAGGAACCTCAAAGGAAAATAAAAATAGAGGCAGAGAAAAATGAGACACCAAAATGTTTACCATGCTTTGTAGGAATATTCGAATGGAAGTGTCTGGTTCTAGCCACGACAGGGTTAGTTTTTGCAGTAACCAGGAGTGGAGCATGACTAGGAGACTGAGACTATTCTATACCACCTCATGTCATTACCAGGGCTGGGGGGAAGGGGCTCTCTTCCAAGGAGAAGTGGTTCCTTCCAGTAAAGAAAATAGTGGATAGTTGGGGGGATTGGGTTGGCAGGGTGCCAGTCCCAAGTTGGAGAGAGCAGTGGGGTGGCTCTGGATGCAGCTGGGCCAGGTCAGGCTCAGTGAGCATTTTGCATGTAAATCACTTTCTCTTTCATACACTTTTGTAATTAATATTGTAGCTCTTACTGTTAATTTTCTTATCTTATTGCTGTTTCCAGTAAATTGTTCTTATCTCAACCCGTGATCTTTGCCTTTTGTGCCTCCAGTTCTCAACTCCATCACACTGCAGTGGGAAGAGGGCAGGAAACGGGAGTGAGAGAAAGCAGCAATGTGGTTTTCAAAAGTCTCAGTGGGGGCACTGAATTGGGGAGTACCATTCCTAACCCACAACAAAAATTCAAGTTTTTTTTTCATTGTATGTAAAGAGCCTGTGGGGGCAGGAAAAAAAAAAAAGAGAATATGCCAGAAAAACAGAAAAGAAGACATGAAGGAGCATCATCAGACCTTCTAGGCCACCCCTCAGGTCTTAGACATCATAAAATACTGAGTCAATTCCTCAGCCCCTAAAATGAAGTTCTTTATTTCATCCTTGCCCATGACTTGTACTGTGCAGCCATCCCAGGTGCACTAACATGATGCCAGTGCTGGTATAGGCCACAGATGTTCAACCCTCCCACCAAAGCCAACATAGAGAGAAGATTCCATTGCTCCTAGCTCTGCAGAACCTAGCACCTTCAGGTAAGGCCATGGTTTGGCCACTGAAAACCCATAACATTCGGATACAATTTGACCACAGTTGGTATATTAAGTTACCAGATATTCAAAAAACGGTCCCATTAGTATGCTGCACAATATCTAAACAATTAGCATGGATTTACCAATATTTTAAGTACTTTATTTATGTACACACAATGTTAACAATGCTACAAGATATTGCAAAATCAGAGTCCAGCAAAACTTTAAAAAACAGCCGTGGTGAACCAATAAGTTATCAGGAACTGCAACTTCTGTACTACCTTGGATCAGCACATCCTGTCCCACAAGCCACTTCTCACACAAGTGGCATCTTTTTCCTAGGCAAAGCAACACATTACAGGAAATAAAACACAGGATGTTTCAGTATGCACCAGAGCATGCTTATGAGCCAGTAAGAAACTTCTAGCCAAGTGTGAAATTTCCTTAGTCACTTTTTGAGGTACTTTTAAGAAACCACAGTGCCAGGTACACCATAAAATCTTCAGAAGATTAGGTTAACCAAAAATAGGTCCTTTTCTATCATGAATTATTTTCACAATCACCTAAAGAAAGCTATAAAAATAATTTCTACTCAATCTCTTCCAAAGAAAACAACGGAATTATAACAGATCACAACCAGTACAGTCTTTAAATAAAACTAAGATATGAAAATAAAGCTTGATACAGCTAGTTATTCTCGACTTCTTCACTATGGTTCTTGTTTTCTATTACCCATCATTCCTGGAGTTCCATCTTGGAAGTAACAGTGTTCCCTGTTATTTTGGGCTGAATGGGAGAACATGAGTGTCTTGATTGTAATTCCCTTCTGGAATTTATTTGTGTTGACTGCTGACCCAGCTGTCTGAATCCTAACAATAGAAAGACAGGAATTACTTAGTCACTGTCTCTTTTTCTTCTGTGTCTGTTTCAACTCCAGACATCTCTGCATACACTGAAGATGAAAGAATGTGATTATTTTCCTGTCTGGATATATGCTCACAGTTTGTACAGTACTTCTTTCTTATGTAGACAGATGGGTAGTTGATCTGTTTTATAAGGAAAGATAAGCAGCAAATGTCAGACTCATGCAAATTTTATCAATATTGGATTAAAAAAAACCCCAGACACAACAACCACAATAAGAAAAGTTTGCTGGGAAAATTATGCACGAACTCTCCTCTGTTGCAATTATGGTCTTGCATCAATGGATTTCTGAGAGCTGCATCTTGGGGCTCCAGTCACTTCTATACTTCTTCTTCTACTACTACTGCTACTACTACTACTACTACTACTACTACTACTACTACTACTACTACTACTGTATAATTCTTCTTCTTCCAGGATTCTTCATTCTTTCCTTTCCTTTGTTTGCAGGTTTCATGTTTGAAAGGATTTACTCCACTGAAGTAAATATGAACAGAAGAGTGAACATAAATCTGAAGTTCATAGGAGCGAAAAAGACTGTAAATAAAGAAAATATTAACTGTGGTGGCACTATCCTTATTCTATTGCCAGGGCAGAAACAGCATCTAGAGGGAGCTGCATCTGAAAGACATAGATGCCATATAGATAGCATCTGTTGATTTCTTTCTACTTTACAAATATTTGCTTTTGGGAACCTTTGCTTTTGGGAACCTTTTGTCAAGTTACTTTATCTCAAGTTTTTCTGAAATCGTAACTTGAAGAGGTAAAGAAAGTAAAGTAGTAGTGGAGAAGTGAAAACAATACATCACCGAAGTTTGAATTTTGGTTTATATATCCTACTTATTTTGACAAATCAGCCTCTTGTTATTTAATATTACAGCTTTCAATATTTCCTGAAAGTATCTTAATTCTCTTTTACTTTGCTGGCAACCTGGCTAGCACATCGTTTGTGCTTGCCTTTAGGCTAGTATAATGCTGTCAGAGAATGCTCTCTTCAACTTCTATTATGTCAAAACTTACAGAGTACATTTGATCTGTGTGAAGCCAAAGAGAACTTTCAGTAGCTCTACTACTTGGTTGACTAGGGAGAGAAATGTCAGGATTAGCTCAGAAAGCAGACAGTCATCTGTGTTGACAGGAAAGCTGAGTTGAAAGGCTAAGCTGGAACGTATTTTCAAAACCCAGCTCCCTTTGTTTCTGTGGGAAACTGATACTATTGCAACCAGGCTTTTACTATCAATCAGTGATTGCCTCAATTTCCTAGTATCATTATTTTTCAAGGTATTAAAATTCTGAGTATTGGCTAGTGTAGGATAAAAAATAAAAACTTCACTCAGCTTTAACTAGTTTTCCTACAATAAGCTTTCCTCAAACTGGTAAATTGCCATCTTAACCATACAAATATTTTTATAGACAGATTCAGGTGCAGTTACAGGAACGAGGTGGCAAACCAGTGGAAGATATGCAAGTAAAAGTGATCATGTACATGAAACCCAGGGTAATATCATATTTCTGAACTGCGTATCACAACCTTAGGAGTGTAATGATACTTCCACACAAATTTGATGGCACTCTATTAATTTCAATGGAACTGTACCCACTTACAAGAATAGCAAATCTGATCCATCCATTTATATTGTCAGTATTTTGCAGTTTGTAACAAAAAACTATAACTTGTTCTGACCACTGAAAAACAAGACTAGAAAATAAAGACTGGGTTGATTTCCCCACCCCTTGCTTGCTGAATAACTGCAGAGAAGCCTCAAGAGATGGAAAGTTCCCTGCCATTACAAGTTTTAACTACAAAATATCTGTCCGCCTAAAAATGTATTTAGTGAGCAAATTACTAATTGCAGATTTATTATCTGTGCTCTGCAGTAGGAACTGTTAGATCATCCAAATGCTCATTTTGATTCCACAGTCTAAGCAGCTAATCCTAGAAGCAAGCCAACATGTAGTTACACACATTTCCAGTACATTCTTGCATGTAATTTTCGAACGTCTTCTTATGCCTTACTATTCCTGATGACCAGATTAGCTGAGCAACTAATAGAAGACTGTCTTGGAATACCTACTTGGGCTTCCATTATCAGTTATTCCTCCCCAAGGAACTAGTTTGAAAGCTGTCAAATTCTGGAGATCAAGTACGTTTAATGCTATCCTTATTTGTATCCAAAGGAGTGTCAACTGCTGTTTCCCTGAACCCCGGTGAGTAATTCCATGCCTTACTGCAGTCAGTACTCAACCCAAGACTGCCTCTCCCTTAATTTTTTAAAGGTCATTGTGACTTTGGCTTCTTTGCTTTTGATTTGTCTGCATTTCCTATTCCTTCTCTCTTCAGTCAGTCTTAGTTCCTCCATGTGTTTTATCATTTCCCAAGAAAAGGCATTATCCAAAATGGCTTCTACTCATTCTTCTCCGGGCCTGTGTCCTGCTTTTCCTATTTTTGCTATGGCTGAGCAAAAGTGAATTACCTGTTCCTTCATTTACACTGAATTGAAATGAAACTGCTTTTTCTAACACCTTCAACCCAAACTGTAATAAGAATTTTTTTTTTACATGCACCCACATTTCCTTTAAAGTTTTCTGTTTTGAAATCCTTTATTACATATATTTTGCACATACTGTATTTCTGAACTGATTGATGACTGATGGACTTAAGCAGTCACCATTGTCAGAGTTTGTATAAGCGTATAGTCTTATTTATAATAACTCCATCAAAGCCTTGATTCTAGTGGTAGGATGCTGTATAGCACTAAAGCTATGTAGGACACATGGCTTCTAGTAATGATATTTTTCTGTAATAAGAAGCAAAGTTAGGAAAAGTCAATACACAGAGCAACATACAAGTATGAAGTCACACTGTGTGATCCATTCTGCACAATATGGATTTCACCAAAGAGCAACCCCACATGGCACAAGAGCCAGGAAGAATGAAAACGATCAACACCAATATTACTCTAAAAAGTGATTTGTAGAAATGAACAAGGGAATTATCATTCTTATTAGTTAGTATGCTTCCCTCTTTCTCCCAAAACAACCATGGGCAAATGCTATTTCAAAATTAACCGGACTTTTCAGTGAAGGCAGGATGAAAAAAACTATTTTCTTGGTTGCTAATTTAATTCAGGTAAGCCACACATCATTGTTAGATACGGTTCAAACCAAAACCACTTTGAAGTTCTTCAAAGCTCATCTATTTAAACTTCTAAATACATCCACCACCAAACACATAGCATGACTGTACTTTAAAAGAATGTAAGAGGTTTATAATGCATTCATTGTTACATGCCAATTAACACCACCACATAACAGCATGTAGCATTTCTATACACTGTGATGTTTCTTAACAGAATAGCTTCTGCAAAAATTATTACAATCTTCAAAGTGCCATCTTCTTACCCAATAGTCATGGGAGGCAAAGCTGCTGTTATTTCAGATACATAGATTGCACTTTTCACATTAAAAAATGCTCACAGGAAATGCTTGTGTTCTGAATAAAGTCATAAAGCTATTATTTTTAAAAGAATGACATCAATAAAAATTATAGAAAAGGCCTAAATCTTCAGGCTCCTTACAGAAATTTAAAAAAACTGGTAACATTTAGTTACATTTTGGCTACATTTCTAAACATTCATAAATACATGTATCAATAGCTATATCTTTGATTTTGTAAATAATATATAATCAGCTGGCCAAGTTACACGGAATTAGAAAAGCATGCAAATACCGAATGTTTCACAATTAAAATATAGCTAATGTTTTCAGCATTCTAGGAGATACAGTTTTGTTACTGAATAAGAATTCTGTGATGGCTAATATGAACCAATAACTTTAAATATATTTCTACCACTTGATCATGTCTCAGAATGACAGTATATCTCAGCTACAACAGCTACTTTAATTTCCAGTACTTTAGAAAGCATCTCTGTATTTGAAGGCAAGCAGGAACAGCAGAAATCAAGTAAAGAACTTCAGCAGTCTGTTACAACAACTCTAAGTAAATAGCAATCATAAATTTACTTACATAAATTTTATTTTTGGAAAACTGATACTGGGAGGATACAATAGAAACCATAAAAAGCAAAACACCTCCAGATTAGTTCAACATCAGAAAATGGAAATGAGTCTCACGCAGCAGACAGAAACTGAAAATACCCTCAAGCCAACTGCACAAGAACTAAAAACAACTTGTCTGGCTCAAAGAAATCTGATTTCC
The DNA here is from genome assembly GCA_013397975.1 of Machaerirhynchus nigripectus. Classification (NCBI taxonomy): domain Eukaryota; kingdom Metazoa; phylum Chordata; class Aves; order Passeriformes; family Dicruridae; genus Machaerirhynchus; species Machaerirhynchus nigripectus. Next base: position 1,254,172 of record VZRQ01006259.1, read on the forward strand.
CCAAAGGAAATTGCAGTGCAGAAGCAAGGAGAGCTGGAAAAGACAAAATCTCAACTAAGCTTCATTGTCAAACTTTCAAGAAATCTCAACTACATCTTCAAACGGCAGGGTCTTTAGTTTAACCAGTCAAAAGGGATCTCACCTAAATAAAGGCTAAATAAAAAGATACACAGGTTTTTTCACTGACAGTGTTCTTCAGCAAAGCCTGCTAAATAAAATACTTTTGAATCACTAAAAAAGAATTACAGCCAAATTCATCTGGAAATAAAATTATACCTTCAGGCTTACGAAAATACAGACGACAAGATGATGCATAAGATATTTTAAGTATCTGACTTTTCTGGAACGAAGAGTGGGGAAACTCAAAATTATCTTGGTTTTCCAGCCAAGGAACTACATGGAGAAACAAAGCACAGAAATGAAAATTAACACCCTGATGGCAACATGTTCATGTCTGGTTTCCTACAGAATCTTTGAGAGTTAATGAGTAACTGGCATTCTTCAGTCACTGTTCATCCCCCCGCTGACATTACTTCATTATGACTTGGGTATGTGTTGCACCTACTTATCAAATGTTTACAAAGGAATATGTGTGGACCCTGAAAGACTTCTATGTTTTTGTGTAATGCAAGTTGTGTCTATCATAAACAATCCCTGATTGGGGCAATTAGAAATAGATTAGAAATACATCACCTGCACCTTGGAATAGAGTAGAATCACCGAATCCTTTAGGCTGGAGAAGACCTTTCAGAACATCAAGTACCACTGTCAGTGATTACAAAATCTTCCTTCCCCCATCTCGACCCAATATCCATAGGCTGAATTTTCAGCACAAAAGATACAAAGAAGGAAAGACTTTTAGCTTGAGATACAAAGAAGGAAAATATTTTAGCTTTGGGAACCAGAATCTAAGTAAGAGCAGGCTTTCTTTTTGCCTTGCATTTAACATAGTCATTTATATCAGTGCAGAGATTTGAAGACTGTATAAACAGAATAGTATATTTTGTAAAGACATTACTGAAACAGGACAATGGCACACGAAGAAAAACAAGGCAAAAGAAAGGCTAGCCCAACATAATCTTGACGTAAATGCATTGAACTAGATGCATTGAACTAAAATAGATTCTATTTATTCTTTAAACAATTGTGTTCATATGCTAAGAAAATGGATGAAAGAAAATGGACTTTAGAGGATTTAAATGCAGCACCTAACACGAAGAAAGTGAAACGTGTCCAAGAAATAAAGATGTTTTGGCATTTGCAAAATTTGTTTCTATTATCAGTCACACTTTGATTGAAGTGTGAAAGCTGAAGACTAGGTATTTGTATCCATAAAGATTTAAAGTATTTCTTCATGTTTCAAGTATTGTGATTGAAAAATAATAACAAAGGTTTCTCAGCTTGAAGATAACCTTGAAACAGATGTTTCCAGCTGCATGTATTTCTGCAGAAGAGTCATCAGATTCTCAAGTGGAGTAGATAATTCAGTGTAGATCATGGAATAAATTTAAACCTAATATTCTATCAGGCCTCAGAAGATCTTACAAAGAAAGTCTTTCAAACAGTCTGAAAAAATTATACCAGGCATTTTTTGAGATTCTATTTTGCTATTTAAATTGTTCACAACAAGCCTCTTCCCTTAAAACATACACAGGCCCTGACCTTCCCTCTATGAGTATTTCAGCTACAGTGGCACTATTTCAACAGGATCATGGTAACTCTGAGGAGTTAGTTGCTTCCTGGATGCCAAATGGACTAATTTTCTCCCAGCCCCTATTTTTCTCCTTCTTTTCTATAGCTTTTGAGGAAGTTTTCAGAAAATGGAGATACAGTTGTAACAAGTTTTGTCAAAGTTTATATTGTAAGTCTTAATCCATTATGCAACGTGCCCAGAGCACTCAGTGGAGGGTTGCAGATGGAATTTTAAAAACCTAGAAGAATAAAAAATAATCAGATCTATTCTGTACTCATTCTACATACAGAATATGCCTTTTCTATTCTTTTTGAGCTGACCTGCTGTTTAACTGGGTTTAATATGCTTTTTGGAAAGAATTTCCACCTTCAGCATATATGTTGTATGCATCTGACCCTTCAAGGTCTTTCTAATTAAAGTCAGACTATATCATCATTTGCTAAATGCACTTGGAGCTAATGTAATTTACCATGGCATTTCTAATATCTTACAAGACATGTTACTTGAATTCCAGTATGAAATAGATCTACTACCAATGTAATGAAATCATTACAGCAATTAACAAAAACACAGTTGTATAAAATCCTGAAAACCTGAGTGGGATAGTGGCTAAGACAAAAGAGAGAGAGCACTTCCATCCAACCAGAGACAGGCACAAATGCCACTTAGCAAACAGATGGTACCAGGGTTAGGGAACTTGCCACTGTCCCAGTTTGCTACAGAGCTTAATATCTCATAAACATAGTCTTCCATAACTCATTTAAAATTGCCTCCTTGGGAAAAAAACTTCCAGGCATTTAGCAATCCATGTATTTGATATGCTGCTCTATCCTCCGCATGTTCCAAACTCCTAAACTATTCCAATCTTGTAGAAACAGCAAGACCAGGAAGAGAAAGAAATGTGTTTACTGACATAACTAAGCCATCCTTGGTGAGAGATTTGCTAATAAGCAAGGGAATGGCATACTACTGCATATGTAACATACTACTGCAAGGAGGTTAACATGATTGAAGGGAAATGTCCTGATCTACCAAAACACTTTTTTAAAGGCTTTTTTTCTCAAAGCATCTTGCAGTCTTTTTCTAGAGTCACGAGTAAGCCACTGCTCTGGATATTGTGTCCACACCACCGTTATGTAAAATAATTGCATAAATTCCTCTAAGCATCACCTCTATCCTTGACTGCTTTGAATCAGTTTATTCCAGATTTGTAAAGTGGTTGACTGGTTGACTTTTTCACTCATGCCATCCACTCCCATTAAAATGCAGTCTGCTGTAGATTTGACCTAAGCAATGCCTTCTCCCTGTCTATTCATTAAACACTGAACACTCTTCTAAAAGAGATTGTGTAACTTTTGATGATGAAGGTGCATAAACCAATAAATCAAATAAAGATGCTTTAATATTAAACTCAGTTTGAGATGCAAGGGAGGTGATAATGAAAAAAAAAATTAAATCTCTGATAAACTTAAAATAATTAGTGAATTAATTTTTTTCAAGCTCAGAAACCATTTCCATAAATTATCAATCAATTAAAAAAACTGAAATCCCCTTAAAATTTCTCTAGCTGTACCCTTTGTGATGCTTCTAATATTTAAAAAATATTCAGACTATTGAAAAAAGCATAGTCAGAGCCTTGCAGATGCCATGATTCCTGCAGAGTTTAAGACCAGCTTCCTGCAGAGTAAACAGGTCTTGCATGTAAGTAACTGATTAAAGCCAGTAGCTCCTTAATAAGTTAGGTGCCTTTTTTACTCTAAACAGTAACTAAGCACCTGAAAACTAGAGGCAGCGAATGTACTGAACCTTGTCTGCATTACTCTCAGGGTGTACCTTGCAGTCACTGTGCCTGCCCATTTGGGAGCTAGCTCAGACACCAACAGTGGCTGCATGTGCAGGGGTACATATTTGGACTTTTAGACAAAAACAGAAAGTGTGCTATCAATACCAAAATGAGTTACTACAAAGCTAGCTCATATATGTCTCTATGTGCTGTAGCTGTCTAAGTACTGCAGGCACTGCATCAGACAGCATTGTTTGGGGTGGAAATGGAATTGGTAGGAGGAAATGGAAGATGAAGAGACACCAGAGGAAGAGGCAGAAATAAACTAAGGGACTATAAAGACAAAAAGGGAAGCAGGTAAGACAGATCAAAGAAAGCAAAGAGAGAACAGTTGAACAATTTTTGTTATATTTCATCTGCAAATGGTTTGTGTGCAATGACTGAATAACCACAGTGTGATGAAGAAAGTATTTACAAAGGTTTTGCTGCCCTGAACCTATAGCCCTCAAAATACAGAACCTACACAGAAGGGAATTCCCAGTGGTGAAGAGCTGGCTCTACCACAACTTCATGTAATAGTGAGTGCTAAGGGAGAGACATCAGTGTATGCATTTCTGGCAACTGAATCACTAGCATGGATGTTTGGCACATAAATTATCCCTCACCACTGTACTTTTATTTTCTTCAGAGGCTGAGAAGATTCTTTACTGTCAAAGGACAAGCAGAACATCCTTTCTGATGCACTGCCAGCAAAATAAAGCAGAAGCAGATAAAATAGAGCAGATCTAAAGAATGTTTTGGAAGTTGTAGCTTTGATTTCCGCACATCAAAACCACCCACATATGTACAGCTAGCTGTGGCCATATTAATAGTGATACTATTTTTAGCAGCAAGGATACAACAGGATATTCTCTCATGCAGAATTCTATATTATTTGAGGTAAGGCATTTAGCTCTGAAAAAGTAATAGTTATAAAGCAGCCAGTTTCTAAGGGCATTAATATCAACTCATAGTATTAATGATACATACAGAAACTACATGGAACTATCCTGCCACAAATTAGGGTACCTTATTCCTGAAGATAACCATCGTTTAGATCAAATTTTTAGGTGGCTGAAGAGCTGTCAAAAGCACCAGAACTCTTTAGGCTCTACTTTCACAGTACAGAAACTGCAATTTGGACAGTACACCAGGTTCCTGTGCTTCATTGTATGTGACAATCTTTAAATAGTAAGATGGAGAAAATGAGAGATGATCTTATGTTTACTGCTGAAGAAAAGCATCTCCTGATAGATAGTACTAAACTTCTTGTTTATAAACCTGCGAAAAAATCTCTTCCAGTGTTTGTATGAAAAAATGCCAAATCTCTTCCTAGTTAAAGTGCATATTTAAGTCAGAAATGCTCAATTAAATTGCAAATTGTTGTACAATATCAAATAATTCGAGATTAATGAAATGCTTCTGTTGTTTTTTCTTTCTGTAAGGAACAATTTTCAATTTTGAAGGAAGGCGAAAAAAGCCCAGTTTGGCCAGATAAGAAAACATCTTGAAAAATACCACTTTTTGAATTCATAAATTAAGCATTGAAAATAAAAAGAAAGAAAAAAAATCTTTGTTCATGCATAAGCACTTTTATGATTCAAGAATTAAATTGCAAAAATAGCTCATAGAAAAAACAACACCCAACTTCTAGAGCATCACTTTAGCTGGATGCACACATTTTGCAATGCACCATAATACAAGTTTCTGCCACAAACAAGAATTTATAACTGCCAGAATCTGTGCACATGAAGAGAGGTATACAGAAATATAAACAAGGAGCTTGAGTTCCTGGCTCAAAACCATTCCTTGGATGAGAAAGAGAAAGCCTAAGGCTTATATAAAGTCATACAGGCAGAGCACAGCTTTGTACAATGGGGATCTCACCTCCAGCTTGTCCACTTGTGAAACACAGACATAAGCAACACTTGAAGAAGAAACAACTGAGGGACTAGTTGTCATAAACCAGGATTTTTTTCCTTATTTTGCTATTTTTCCTCTTCTACTTCCCCAGTAGAGATTTATTCAGGCAGCGCTTTCACGGGAAGTATAAATGTCTACCCTGACCCTATCCAAAAGGTCCCACTGAGCTCTGTAAGTGGAGATTACAGATACACCAGGTACCTTTCATGTAGCTATGACTTGGACATGACTATGACTTACACTGCCAGTCACCTATGTTAAATGGAGAAGACTATTAAGATAATACTATTTATTCTAAACCCAGGAGAGGGTTTAAAGAAGCATTTTTGCTTTTGTTCTTAGATTGCATCAGAAGTATATAGGTGCTGGTTTATTTTCTAAAACAGCATTTTTCCCTTACATGCTGTCATATAATATTTATAAGGCACCTCCACCTCCACCCCTGGGGTGCTTCATGAGCAATTAAAATGCAATCATCATAATAAAGAAATAAATAACCATAATTAAAACATTGCACAGGAACCTTCCTCACATGCAGAGCCAGTGGGGAGCTGTCTGTCTTCATGAAATTTTACATATCTGTCAGTCAGACTGGAACCCAGATGCAATGGTTTCATGGACAACATTTGGATTTATTATATCCCCAGAGGGTCATGGATCCATACCCCCACCAAACTGAGGATATTCACTGTAGATTACTTATTTTTTAGATAAGATTTTTAAAATTGCTTAATTAAATTAATTTTTAAAAGACTTCTGGATTCATGAACCACACACAATTTCCTCTACTCCCCTGCTACCCTTCTTATCCTCTCTGTTTTGAAAACAAACAGAGTATCTTCAACATCATCTCTTCACCCTCCTAAATTTTGTTTTTCCACCCAAGCATGTTAGATTATAACTTTTGGTACTTCTTTATATCATTCCCTCTTCAATGCTGCGTTTACCAGACCTTCATCATTCCAGGCAAGGAAGAAATCTGCAAAATATTCTCCCCCTACCCATCACCCACCAGTAGGCCTAGATTGCTCTCTGTTGTTTTAATCCTCAGTTTTGCAGTATAATATTCCCCACAGGGAGCAGAATACCAGAGCAAAAAAATACTGCTCTGAAGTTTGGTTACTTCCAAAAGCACTACACTGGCCTTTTCTGTGTATTAAAACTTCAGAGCCAAAGGAAATAAAGAAAAAAACAATCTCAGTTCTTCCTGGGTCAAAACTCCTATTTGACAACACAGTTTGTTCTCCAACTCCTAAAGCAATTTTTTTGTGCTTTACTTAGTATTTTGCTTACAAACTTGACGTAAAATTAGCCACCTCTTTTAAGTACTTTGATACATATTAAGGAAATTCTTAACAGTTTCTGATCCGAACTGTCAACTTTGTGACTTACACTTTTAATACTCAAGCTTAACTGCCACGGAACTGTGCCTGACTCTGTCCTTCTAGCCTAGCAGCAGATCATGTAAAAGCTCTGACAATTTTGAAGAGCAGCTGGCAACAACTGTGACCCTAGGATTGCGCTGATAGAGATACTGACCGTGGTGCTGCTCTTCCACACTTTTCATGAAGAGTCCAGGCCCTTAATGATGGTCATGTGTTCTATGACAGCTGTCTATGCTGATGTCTATTTTCAATATAGTAAGTACAGTTCTTCTGACCAGGTCCTTTCCTCATGCAGCTACAAGTTCCATGCAAATAGGCAGCAAAGTTTTTATGAAGCCATGGGAGAAAGGCCATAACTGAAAGGAAGATATCCCTCAATGAACATGGAGGCACATAGATTAGTACAAATGGCTCTTGCCTCAAGTGAGTAGATTCTTTCCACAGACACATGGAAAGAAGTGTATCTCACCCTCTTCCCTATCCTGTAAGCTTTCTTTTTCTTTGATTGAAGAGAATTCAGCTGAGAGCTAAAATCACACTGCTGCGTTCAGCTAATTCCATGTTTACAAATTAAGATTGCTGAGCTACATATTATATATTACGCCTTTCATATGCTTTGAGTGTGTTATTTTCTAATTGTTTCTGTACCTATTGGTATTCACTAAGAATCAAATAGACTCATGGCTCTCAAGCTTAATATTGAAGCATTTGGATTCTGACTGATGCATTTTAATTTCAGGAGATCTCTCAAGTTCTATAGAGGTTTCAGAAGAGTGAAATACAACAGAATAACATAATTTTCTTCTTTTCTAGGAGGAATTCCGTATCTCTCCTTGCCTAAGGCATTTACTAATTATTTTCTATTAATTACTAGGATTTTATGCACCAGGCTTCCTCCTGTTATAAATTTCTTTAGAACATATTCTCCTTTTCTGAGCTGACCTTTTATATTTTAATGTCTCATCTGAACTAAAGGCGAATGAATGAAAACCAGCTAAGTAGTGGCAACATCCATAGGGACAACATGAATACAGTCAGAGCTTTTATTGTATCACTTTGAAACAAAGCAGCTTTGTATGCCGTGATCTGCCTAATTTGGTGTACAAACAACAGTTCCTTTTGCAGATCTCCCTACAAGATCTACCATTGTGCTTCAGTAAATACAGCTAAAAACTGCATTTCCTTATCTGAATAGAGCTGTATTTATTAACTCCTGACATTGCTCTTCAGTCAGTTTTATAAATTAAAGTAATTGGCTGGATGAATAGAAAGTGCTATAGCCTCAAGAAGATTTCACATACTGCTGCATTTTACTTCGGATATTCATGAGTGCATATGGCACACACTGTCTCATCGTGGGCTACTGCTTTCCCTCTGAAACAGCAATGCAAAACCCCACTAAACTTCATGTCACCATCACTATTCTCTGTGAGCCCTCCCGTCACCTCAACCTGAAGCAGCTGCAAGGGCTGCAAGAAGGAGCCAATCCTCCTTTCTTTGTCTTTGTTGCAAAGAGATAAAAACATTCTCTTTCCTAAAAAAAAAACCGAAGCAAAAAGCTTTATTCTTGCCTTTTGTCCATTCTTTCTGCAAGAGTATATGAATTACCAAAATCAAAACAGTAAGAGTTTTGGACTGCAACTGTTTTATACCATTTCATAGAACACTCACTTTTGATCGTTGTTATAACAGAAATAATCAACATATGGTTGCAAGAGGAAAAAATAGAATTTCTATATTGTGTAGAATCTGCATAGCATAGATTGTCATTTTTCTGCTCTAGACATTCAGTGTGTCAGTAAAGACAAGACCTTAAAACCCATTGCTTATTGCCAACTGAATAAACACTCCTGGAGAAGAAATTGTTACAAATTACTGAAAAACTGTAATCCAGGTCACACTAAAAACGAGATTAGATTGAAGATGCATGATCCTACTGGATTTTTAAACAGCCAGACATTGATAGTAGTTTAGACCAGCTTGTTCTCGTAACCATCTTTGTGAGAGAATGAACAAAGGTAAAGTTAGTTTTGAAATTAAAACATGGCTAAAATTCTGTAACAGATAGGTATGCATGTACAGCAAAATGGATTTCATAATAATGAGAAGGCAGAAGGTTTTTTTTGCATCTTGAGATTCAGGAGCAAACATAAAATTTTAAATTATACATTCTTGTTATAGATAGTATATTAGGTACACGTAAAGGCATATACAGATGCATATTTATATGCCCTATAAGTATGGTGTTGGTATATATGGTATGTAATGTATGTGAAAATGGTCAGAATTTTTATAATAATAGCACTTACATGAACAGAGGTGATTTAATGACAGTATCCACCCTTGCCTTTATTTATGCGAAAATTCATGGAATTAGAGGAAGGAGATGCAAGATTCTATTGACTAATAAATTCTGTTTTAAAATGCGCCTGAATATGGGTGTTTTGTTCCTCTATAGTCCTGTTTAGATGAGGAAGTTAACAGGTGAATTTGAAATTCACTAACTAATACACACCAATTTCCTGTGTTAGCACTGTTTCCTGTATTAGCACTAAGTACACAGAATAAGTAGAGCAAGTATGCAAAATAATGTTTCACACAAAGTAAAGAGATGCCCATACTAGGACATGGAGTGGAATTACAATTTAAAATTACAGTTCCTGGTGCAAGTGGGTGGGATACAAAGAAAATGATCCTCTATATATTTTAATGGCATTCAAGCAAGTTCCAACAGAACAATTTCAAGATTTCCATCTTACAGGGATTTATTTCAGAATAGACTGAAGAAGAGTTTATCTCTAAGGGAGAGAAACTAAAGGCTTTAATCTTATAAGTGAGATCTAAATAATTTTAGAGCCTGAGCTCTCAAATATCTAAATATTTTGTGTCAGTTTATATTACAAAAATTTTAATGTAGTCTTTATTGCTAATATAATTGTAAAGTAATTACATGGTGACTAGATTTATCTCATACTTTTAAGTCTCAGAGTTCTTCTTAACAGCCATTAATTAATAAAAACATTGCAAAAATATTTCTAAATGGGAATCTAATACTTTTTTCAGTTAAAGGCAAGTGAAGTAATAATTTCTACATTCCCCATTACTTGCATTGTGGAAGCCCCCAGGTGCACCAATTGATTTGAAAAGATGAAAACAAATGGTCCTTTATACCATCTAATTTTACTCATGACAGTTTCTTCTTGAATTAGCTTTTCTTCAAGCAAAGAAGCATCTTACTATTAATATTAAATCACTATACGTTAGAAGTAATTGCTCCTTAGATCCATACACAGCTAAGGCTTTGAACGCACTTATAAAAAATTACAAGAGTCAAAATATTGTTGAAAATAAGGTTATTACCTGTTGTTGTCCTGCCTAACATCTACCTACTGACGAGAAGGGAAAAAGCATTTTAGATTTCAACCCATGGTCTGTCGTAAGTAATTTATTTCCATAAACTAGGAGAATTGCACAGACTCGTCTAAAGATCATCAGAAAAATTACAGGTTTAATTTATTCTGCAATTGAATTACTGCAGCTATAACGTATATAATGAGTGAAATAGGAATTCTCAATTAAAATTTTAATTCATTTTAATGTCTTAAATTTTGCAATGCAATATTTGATCCATAGCTATAGCCCATATCCAGACTACTGTATTTCTAAGGTCACTGTGAAACATGCATGGTCATTTTTCTCATCTCACCTGCAGATGTTCAGAATTTGTTTTACTGAATTTGTCTCCATTGCCTTCAAAGTTGCTCTGACTTCCAAAATATATTCTTGCTTAGAAGAATAGCTTGTTTATTCAGACTACAACCACAAAATTTTGGTTTTAGTGCTCGGTAATGAAGTCTCTTTTAGAGCACTCATAAAAGGAAAGTAGAAAACAAATTTTCCTATTCTGTTTTCTTTGGGAGAGATTCGAGTTTCAAATCTCACAGTGTTAAAATTAGAAAGTCACAAGCTTCTGGAAAATTATTTTTGTGTCTGCTTCCTTTCAAGGAACAAAATGGTGGTGAAAATAGTTGCAGAAACAAAGCAATAATAGGTTTGCACTCACAATATTTAAAGGAGCAAATAGCAGTCAGCCTAGAAATATAATACAAACCAAAGTGACATAGAGGATTCTTCTTCTAGTAAGAAGTCTCATAAATGAGAAGTGGTATTGATCTTTCCACCCCACAAGAGAAAATGAACAAAGTTGAGGGGGTTTTCCATTGTAATTAATAGATTATTTTAATTTAACTGTTGTCATTAAGGTCTAAATTCCTCCTGTACATTGTTGCTGCGGATTGGTAACCAGTGAAGTAGCTAAGACATTGATGGCAATACCCACCATCAATTTACAATGCGATGATGATTTGCCACACTCCCTGAAAAATGAAGCCTTGCATCCACTGCATTTGTAAAACTGCAGACTGCCAGAACACCATTACTGTGTAAGTGAAAACTGCCATTCCATGAGACAATTAAATCAAATCTATAGTTGTACCAGAAACCAGAACACAGGATTCTGCCTGTAAACAGTGTCATTTTTTAAATTGCCCTTGGAAGGACTGGAATTAAACTGAGGAATAAACTGACCTAACAAAGAAAATTTGCAATAATCAAGCATACAGCACTTATGGATCACTGTCAGACATGGGATCAGTTTCAGTAGCATTGCAACTTCCCAAGTCAATGCAGTTACAGTCTCTTACTTACGTCCAGTTATAGTAATCTACAAGAAGAGTGAAGCATCTTACATCAAATGACTCATTTTGTAGTAAAACTGAAATGACCATACAAATTATTTCCTGACAGTTTACAGAAACGGGGAAAACTCTCCTGTCTGTCACCAACACAACTCTGCAACTAGGAACAAAGCAAATTCCTTTGCTCACAGGAAACATAAAGGGGTCACATATATTAACAGGTGTGTGATAAATGGATAGCTATGTAAGGAGCTGAATCCTTCCAAGCTACTGCTTTATAGATACGATCTTTCAAGACAATATACTGTCTCAGGCCACAAAGAAAAAAGTATCTCCCCAAACTGGAAAGCAGAGCTGGAAAGAGGGAGAATGGAAGTAAAGCTGAAATATAAAACACTCCAGAAATCCAAGCAGTGATGCAAACCTGGTATTTCCTTTATTCCATCAGTTACTGCCTAAGAATATACTGGCATGACAGAAAACAAATAAATGTTTGTCAAAAGTCAATAAACTTCTCCTTTTATGATGCAGGTACATCACATTAAATTTCTAATCCATTTGCTTTTTCCCTAAAACATTTGAACTACATCTCCATAGCTATAAATACATGGGGGAAAAAAAGGATATATATAATGAATATCTAAAAGGAGATTTGTTGCACACAAATAAGGTAATAGCATATCAAGTACAGAACAAGTATGATACTTTTATATATCTGTCAAAATTTACTGCCAGTTACAGTTAAACAAGCAATCAGGATGTCAGATCAAAACAGATGCGATATGTAAGATACAATATAAAGAACATTTGGCGTGTGTTGAAGACACTGAAAGACATGGACAGTTCCTTTATAGGAAATATTATTAGTATTGTGTTAGGATTTGGTTCTAGCAATCCACTGAATTCCTCAGGAAATAGTTATCTGCAGAGTTCTGTTTATCACTGAACTTGAGGAAAGAAACAGCAGAGAGCCTGTACAACTGACTGTAAAGGAGCAATGCCCTCTACAAGACATGCATTCTGCACAGATAGACAAAAAACCACAAGAGTGTCTTCACACCTAAATTAGAAGACTCATAAATCTGTGATTATCAGGTATTGGTACCTGAACAAAAGCTTAGCGAGTAGTCCAGAACAGTTAACAAAATATTTGTAGAAAGTCAAATAAGATAGAAATAAAAAGACTACTTCTGCAGTCAAAGGACAATAAATTCCCTTTCTTAAACTATTATGAGAAGAAAGTAGTTTTCCTTTGTGAAGCCTTATTAGGTATTATCACATAGGCATTACATAGACATATATTACATATATATTACATAGACATTACATATAGAAGTTATCCTATACAGAATTACAGGATAGTCAAACTCAGCAGAAGACCATGAGGAAAAGCACTAAGAATGTGAAGGTCAAGAGGAGTGACAAGGATGGAGTTTTCTTTGACAGTTATTGGACAGTTGAGCCGCCCAATTAGTGTCATTAGTCTATGCCAAACTCCTGGATGAAGATAGAATATACTCAGTAACATTAGGTACAAGGGCATTATTTATCTATAATACTGTTACTATAGTATTGAATTAAAGCAAAAATTAAGGTTAATCTGAAATCTTGTCCAAAGAGCACCTTCTTTGCAGAAGGAAAGGTGAGTCAGAAAGCAGACACCTTGTCCTGTAATGGCCTAAAAACATTTACTAAATACTTTGTCCAGAGTATGGAGTATCTTAGTCAAGATAAGAACAAAGCCTGAAGTAGATTAATCTAGACTGTCCAATCTTGTTGCTACTACTGGACTTCAGTGGGAGGAGAGACAGCTCAGCACCCTGTTCACTGCACCCACAGGGACTGGTTTCCAGACAAACTCCACGTAACTTTGATACCCAGGAGTCAGATGATTTCATCAGCAATGGACCCAGACTCGATAAAAAGGGTTAAATTTCTTAAAGTTGTTTAGGCTTTTCATGCTCTGTAATTACAGGAAGTGCTCTCTTAAATGGAAAATGTCCAGCAGCTGTTAAAAATAGACTTATAACAAACTCAATATAATTGTCTTGTGGATAGCATGAAATTGAATACATTAAGGTCATTAACCTTCAATACTCAAATTCTGTTTTTCTATGTTTTCTGATTGCAGGAACCTGTGTATCAAAGCCAACAAAGCACACATTACACTACAAAAACAAAAGTTGAGGCCACAGGGGCAGTTGACCTTCACATTTAGCATTCATAGACAAGAATACTCCTTAAAGTAAGCATTTTTTGGTTTAGACTACTTCCCCTGCTGCTAAAAGTAATTTTAAACTTAAGAATTATGCTATTTTCCTTCCTTTGGCAGGTTTTTTTGCCCTTAACTATGTAATAAAAATGCTAGCGCAATTCTTACTGCATAGTGCATATTAACTGTTTTATTGCTTATGTTATGTTTGGAAATAAATATATATAAATTCAATTTATCCATCCTATATGTTGCAATCTCACAGGATTATAGCCCTTCATTTAAAATTCTGGGTGTAGTTTATAGATTAATAAATTCTTGAAAGTACTATATTCTTTGTGATCATCCTTTCAGAACATGAGATATCAGTTCTCACCATGACTTTCTATGCACTTACACTTAAATAACTTCTTTTGTAATCTTTCTTTACATTACAGACCCAGCACTTGTAGTGCTTACAGGTCATTTCAGAAGAAAACCCACTCCATGGGAACAGTTTGTTTTCTACACATTACCGTGACAAATATGTTGCTTTCTTTCAATTTTTAAAATTGTATTGCAATCCAGTTTTACTAATAGTAATCCAATATTATGGGCAAAAGAAATACTGTCAGAGCAAATAGCTGAAGCTGAATTGAGAAAGACAAAAGAAAGAAATGTTGCAAATCACTGATCAACTTAGATGTCTGTATACTAAAGAAAGAAACACAAGGTGGTAGATATCAGGTGACAGATGATCAGGGGTGTGAAATAAGAGATGTAAATGTATAACTCAGTTGCCCGACATTTAACCTACCCTGTTTCAGGAAGATAGAAGCAAAAAAAGAGAGAAGGTGACATTAGCTTGCATGTGAAGAATTTGCTCTGAAGCCTGGAATGTGGATGAACTCATTGAAAGCATAAGAATGAACAGGAAAAAGAAAGAAAAACGGGGGTTCTGTTCTAGAAAAGTTACTCATGAAGCCAACTCATCAAAAACAGATAAATCAAGATTTTTGCAGGCCTTTTGCAAAATCATTCAAAATAAACTGAGTGGTGGGAATGAGGGATGTTAGCTTATTCAGATATCTCTTGGGGAAGGAATAAGTTTTGTCTAGTCAGCTCTTGAAATGCATTGGTCAAAAAGAACTATTCATAAATATTCCCCAATATTTGTTTCTAATAGTAGAAAGCAGTACTGGAGAACACTGAAGCAGAAGCATCTTGGTCTTCAACAACTTTATAGGAGCATATATAGAAAAAAATTGTCCCCATGAAGGAAGTGACTACATTATTTTCACATGAGAAGAATGAAAGGTAGATAATATGGAAAAAAGGGCTGAAGGAGACACACAACCTGCAGCAAAATCAATTCAGCTTAGGCATTAGATACAGTATTTTAGCGATAAAGGTAGTGAATCAATAAAAGATAGATAAGTAGCAGAAGTAGATAAGTTGCAGAAGCTGCAACTTTGGAGGTTGTTTAAGAATACATTGGACATCCATGTAACGCCCAGTAACATTCACTAACACGAGTTAAACTGAATGACTCAGCTGTCTCCTTCTGTCTCACAGATTTCATCAATGCGAGTAAAACTAAGACATTCTTACATTTTCTTTTAATCTCTCCCTTCTGTTTCCTTTGCCAATCACCAAATTTCTCTCATCAGTATTCATAACAGCAGCTGATCACTACTTTGGAGTTAGACTTCCCTCTAAAAATCTTCACACCCACATTGCATCTGAATCTCAATCAAGTTAGAAACTTCCAC
Source organism: Machaerirhynchus nigripectus (assembly GCA_013397975.1). Taxonomy (NCBI): domain Eukaryota; kingdom Metazoa; phylum Chordata; class Aves; order Passeriformes; family Dicruridae; genus Machaerirhynchus; species Machaerirhynchus nigripectus. The sequence continues at coordinate 1,269,655 of VZRQ01006259.1, forward strand.
TCTGCCTCTAAGATTCTGTGCATGCTATCAAACCATAGGATCTATGTCTCACTACCTCGCAATACTGCAACCTCCTTTCTGTTGGTCCTGATCAGTGCAAACTAGCTCTGCTTATACATATCCAGAAAGCTCCTGAAAAAGCAATTTTCCAAGTTCATATTTTAAGTGCTGTTTCTTTGCATCCTTCCATTAGCTGCCCTCTCTTTCTGCAAGAAACCAGAAAAGACTGGTATGCATTTTCAGAATGTGCACATGTATCTCCACCTATAAAAAAAATTTTACTGACATGGTCATCTGTCAACGCCAAATTCATTTTAGGTTTACTAAATGTACAGGCAAGCAAGCAAACAGTAACATAATTTATGCTTTCCTTCCTCTTGTCTGTGATATTTTGGGCATATGTTAACCTCTGCATATCTGCCCTGTTATTCTCCTTAAATCTGTCTTTTCTGTGCCGGTGTGCTAACAAAATGGCCTATCACATTGACCAAAACCAGCCCACTGAATCTTTGTCCTCCCTTTTTGGTCTTCATTTACATCCATTTTATAACATGTAGACTTGTATTTAAGATTTAATTTATAGGTTAAGAGCACAATTTTTCTTTTCTGTGTGCACAGTTCTCAACAAAATGAGACCCATAGCATAACAATACTCTTGCTATTTCAGCCTGGCTTCTCAAACATATTTTTCTATCTGAGGATGTGGATCTGAAAAATCTATAGTTGCTTTTCCTAGCGTTTAATGTATCACAATAAACATAAGGCAGGTGATTTCTTAAATGTTCCTTTCTAAACGGGAAAGCTACTGACTTTCCATCTCCCCTTCGCAAATAATCACTCTTCTGTACAAGCTATGGTGTTAAACAAAGGTAATTCAATGTTTCTTTAAGCTTTCGGTATTGTAGCTTACTGATGAGTATACATTACTTATGCTATTTGGAGACCTTTTTCATAAGGACATAAAAAGCAAGTGTAGATAAACAAGACATCTGTGTAGCTGTACTGCCAGAGCACAGTAAAGTCAAAATAAACCATTTTTGTAGGCATATGGCAAAGTGCTCAATGTCTTCCTTCAAAGAAGGGAGGTGCGATTCTGGTCTTACTTACAAATTTAATCTGCCTGCAGGTGCAATTGCCTACTTATCATGAAGAAGAGAGGACATGATAAGAATGATCACTTCCCTCTCTGCAAGGAGAAAAGGCAAGGTTATGAATGGTGAACCTGAAATCAAGAACAGCATTGTTTTTATTTCATTATTTCCTGAAACAAGATTAAAAACTCTGTTTGACACTGACCTTATTTTGTTAAAAGGGCAATTTTTTGTGGTATCAACCTTTTCTTTTGCTTCCTCTATCTTTTTGAATCATATTAAGCCTAGTTTCATACAGTTAGATACTTGTGATCTTCTAAAACAAATAGAACAGATGATAAACTGTGATAGAAAAGCACTCAGGCGTATACCAGTGACTTAAAAAGGATTCTTCATAGATACAGAAATCTGAGCTATCATATCCCAGTCAAGGGTCAAGGCCTCACTGTTGGAATTCCATAGGGATGCTGAACAAACTTTGTATTAGCAGCACTTGCCTTACTGGAAAGGCACTGAAAAGGGTTTAGTTTCCCTCCTGTGCTCTACATGTATTGAGGCTCCCTCCCTAAGTCAAATTATTTTAAGAAATTGAAGGAACTACAATCAAATGGTTGCCACTCCATCTGATTTATACTACTATTGAAAAGGACTCAGAATTTTAAAATATTTTAAAGTTGATACTTCTCCTTTATTTACTTAAAAAGGTACTTTTAAAATACTTCATCCCCATACATCAAGGATACATATATAATATGGTGGCCTTTTTCATATTTAGAAAATATTTTTTTAAGTATTAAATTAGACTGTTCATTTCAACTAAAAAATGAAATAGCACAGCTATCAGATCTAAACACAGTGCTTCAGTATATGCAGCATAATAATTTAAAAACGTGCAAAAATATTTAGAATGATGGAAAGCATAAGAATTTCTATTTCAGTAAACATTATCTGGCATTCATATCTTTCTCACTATACAGTGCCACAACTTTCATAGCAAAGTACTCAAACTGAAGATGCCTCATTGTAAGAGTTGTGAACATTTTCCAAAGTCTTTCAACATCTTCTGATAAACAACAGTACAAATTTAATGTTCTGTGAACCATTCAAATTCACTCTTCTGTTTTAAGATAGCATCAGCAAAGATCATTGCACCTTAGAACATACAGAGGGCTACAGAACAGTTCACAAAGCACAGCTTTCTTCGATTTCGCCTTTAAACAAAACTGCTTTTAATTTTGCATTATCCACCGTTGTATGCCATTTAAGGAGGTGACAGCTGCCTAAAACATTACGTTGGGTTCTTCTTTACTGACATGAAAAACCAGTAAAATGAGACCTTTTTCCTTCAAAGACTTACTGCATATGTTTCATTTTAGACACTACAAACAGTCTGTACTTCAACTTTTCCTGTCCCCTGGGGAGTTATGAACCTATATAAGCCCAAAGTATAACAGTGCCCTTGTACCTTCTGTTAAATGCTTGCTATTGAATATGTTCACTTAGTGACTTTGCTCAGGAAAGCTAGAAGTTTGCTTTATGAAGCTGGACCCTTTCTTTTCACACAGTTTAAAAATATGGAAATAAAGTACCATGACAATCAGCCCCAGAGATTGTTTTTGTTCCATACAGATGACAGAGGGAAACAGTTTTCAAAAGGAATAAAATCAGCAGAGGAAAAATGCAACTGTCAAAACTCTGATATGGTTAACCAGAAATATGAATTAGAATCCATGGAAATATGAATTAGAATCCGTTTCAATATTCCTTTAAGTAAAACTAGAAAAATTTGAAAATCACACTGTACTTGCCTGTGGTCAAACACAATTCATCTTAAATTTGTAAAGAGGAAATCTCAAATATATGTGGGGGTTTGGGTTTTGGTTTGCTTTTTTTTAAATTGCTGGCACTTGGCTCTGTAGGACTGCCATTATTTTAAAAGACAATGCAAATCAGGAAATTACATTTTCATCTACTTCCTCAGTGAAGAAAAGCTCTCACTATTCATGCAATTTTAGGACCTTGAGGCATTCTTCTTAGCCAATGTAGTAACCCAGGACACTAATTGTATGTCTGATATACCTTGTAGCAGTTTAACTCATTTCAGTCTGTTATTTCTTGTATAATCAGTGATAGTTCATAGGTCCTATCCCAGCTGTATTTGATTCAAATCTCAGAAATGTTTGAAGAAATTCATAACCAACTGCTGCATAAATTATCAAATAGCCCTTTGATACTATCTAGAAATCATACAAACATCAGATTCCAATTTACTAGAAACTCTGGGAAAAACAAGAGTTGATATGGATCCAAAATAATAAGTTCAAATAATATATCTCTATTAAATTAATATAACTCTATTACTATAGGATGGGAAACAGAGTAATTGAACTATTTTGTTGTCATTGTGAAGTTATCAATACTACAAAACAAGCCAGAAGATTGATGTTCTCAATCACTGGACAATTAAATTCATTGCCATTCCTTGATACAAAGCAAAGCAAAAGAGCATTTGAAAGATTTTTTCATTTGGTAGAATTAAGGTATGGAGTCATGTGTTCTGTTTACAGGACTCTGTGGTCAACGTCCATAAAAGTAAATGAGCTCTCCGTAAGATGGGAGCTTGCACCTATCATTTCATAACTTTTCCACCCACAAATCGCATAAGCATCTTGTAAAATGAAGATCTCTCATCACTTACTCTTTTTCTTCCTACTGCATTACTATTACGCTTCTTGGCACCAGCTATCAAACACTTTGGCCAAACACCCAACTTAAACTGAGACTTGGATGGATTTAAGTCAGTGGAATGACGACATTTTATATCAGCTAGAAATCCCTTTATAAAAATCAATCTGGCACTAAGATGTAGCAGTGTTTGCCATCAGAAGAAGCAAAGTAAATCATATCAAATACACAGCTGTTGTGTTATCTAATTACAAGATCTATTTATAGCTAATTGGCATAGTAACTAAGCTGATAAATTTCATTTGGTATTGAAAAAGTAGCTGCATTATTCAAAATGCATTTCATAGCCTGCTGGGCCCTTGGAATGTCTTCATTTTCTTTTGATTGGTATCAGGCAAAAGAAAGATGGGATCAATTCAGCTCCATTTGATGGAACCAGTGTACCTGAGAAGTTGAAGGCTTGGGCAACTAAGTGCAGAGCTTGGTTCTGATGAAAATGTGCAGTGTAGCAAATACTTTTTCAATCAGCTCTGCCCCTTGCACTTGCTTTTGTGGTCTGTCAGATACATTCTTCTGACTTTCTGAAACTGAATGCTCATCTATATCCTTCTTTATCTCATTTATTTTCTCCTTTCATGCCATTTTGTCCTCTGCCTTCATTTAGTGGTTTCTAACTTCCACACCCACACCACCTTCCCAGTCCTCTCCCCCTTTTTCAAGATCCAGTATCCATGAAGAGAATAATGAAACGTTTCAAGATCTGAAAAGAATTTATGATCATGTCACCTGACACCAAAATTAAAAAAAAAAATTTCCCCTAGATATTACAGAGCAGTCCTTGAATCTAGCTCAACATTGTGGTTGAAGGAAATTAAGTGACTAAAAGAAATCTAATGCTGACTGAAAAATTCTGAGTGATGCAGAATTGCCACCCTAGAAAATACAGGTCTGATGTATTTACATTTGTGTGTGCAAGAATTTTATCATAAGTCACTCTAAAAGAGATTTATAACCATGTATGTTCAAAGTGATGAAAAAAAGGAAGATATACTTAAAAGTTTGAGCTTCTGCAAACACAAAGGAAAAAAACCCACTGATGTATGAAAATTGCAAAATCTCTTTTTTGGAAGACTTAAAATAACTGGTGCAAAGTCTCCTTTGTAGAATCTCACTTTTCTTCTGGAGCTTATTCAGAGAGATGTTAAAACTCCTGAAGAGGTTTTTGGGTTAAAACCAAACCTTGTACAGTCAAGTTAAAGAAGCTGCATTAACACAGGATTACACTTTCTTTAGAAAATTTATGATGTGAACTGTGCAATTGAAATAATCCTGCTTTTTCTTTTTGAAGATTTTTATAAGAGATGTTTTTACTTCTGTTTTTAAGGAAAAGCAGTTCTCTGTTTACATCTTTTATTAAATTCAGTCATGTTGCTAGTGATTCTTTATGCTTTTGTGAAAAGTTCTAGAGTTCTTCACAAGCACCTCTAAGTTTTTAATCTGCTTTGTTAAGAAACACACATTTGCTTACAAAGTGAGCGCACATTTTAGTGGAACATTTAGGAATCACTTCTTTAAAAGTCATCTTCTTTTGGATATATGGCTGCATGTATAGGTGGTTTAAAATTGGAATACAGTACATATTTTTCCATAAAGTTCAGGGCCGTTGAGTCAAAATATGACTAAGCAATATGGACACTGAGCTATCACAACTCAAGTATTTCACACAGTTTTTCTTGAAAGAAGTGGCTAAATAAGGTAGGCGGTTTTCTACAAAATTATGAATTGTGATGAAAATGGTGCAATGTGTGATACTATACTACAATTTTCATCTGTCCCACAGAATATATAAGAGTTATTTATATCCAGGCTGAGCTTTTCCTCTGCAGAAGTAGAACTATAAACAGTAGAAAGTCCTTTCCTGTCACAGCCTCACCTCAAGATGACGTGTCATTTATGGAACTGTTTGGGTTCAGTTCTGTCTTCACTGATTTCAGGCTAATTTGGATCTGCAGGAATTACTTCTACAGGAAGAAGAAGGAAGGTCTAAAGAGTAAAGGCTGTGGATTTCCAGCCCTGTTAACTGCACCAGCTTTGTAGAAAAGACATGGATGAGTGACTCTTACCTATGTCTGCACACAGATGCTTCAGTAATGTTTGCACTACTTACAAATGGAGAAAAACAAGAGCTGTTGAAACTACAACTGAAGTCGATGTATTCGACTGAATACATCTGTATTCATGTATACAGTATATTCAGTGTATACAACTGAAGTCGATTACAGGACCAAAAGCCCAGGAGAATGACTCAAATCCAAATAGTATGTAATCTCACCATTCTTTATAGCTTTGTTATACAGTATATTCTGTCACCCAGTAAAGACATGTCAGCAAACATCTCAACTACATTTAAGATTTTGCTATCTTCCTAAAATCTTCCAAAATTATTCAATATTTCAATTCCAATTCTCTTTAAAATTTATTATTTTAAAATGCTTACCTGAAGGATTATAACTAAGATAAGCAAGAGGGACTGAAGAAAAAGCTTAACGCCCCCAAAAATTATTTCTTTCATCAAAGCAAACATGGTATTTCACAACAGACATTAGGGAAGATTTAAAATACAAGGTTCCACTGTTTGAGTAAATTATAATGTAAACTTTTAAGATACAAAAATTAAGAATAGAATAATCTGCTCAGTGGTGTTATGGATCTAGGAAAGAATCATGTAATAAGAAAAATATTTCTTCAGGGCACTCACTTTCTTTCACCTTTGGTTTCTCCTTTACATTTTTAGTGAAAATCCTACTTTTTTCGGCCCATACCACTGCTTACTCATAATTTTCACAAGCCAGCCTAAGTGATTTAAAGCAACAGTACCACAATAATATTTCTCATTTTCTACCTTTCCCAACAAACACAAAATTCTTTAAAATAAATAATTATGGCTGCACATTAGACACTGGTATTTAGGCCCCATTTTTGCACTGGTTCAAAAAGGGTTTAAGACCAATTCAACATTGTTCTAAAAAAATCTAATGAAAAAGTAAGTTAGATTGCTAGGTCACCTCGAGGGTTTTTTAATATTTTACCTGGTATTTAATTAAAATATCATAACCCAGATAGAAAGCAAGGCTTTGCTTCATTATACTGTGGTCTGGAGTGTATCTCTGAATGAATCAGCTCCAAGCTGTAATAGGAAAACATGTTTCTGAGAGGAGCAAGCACACAGCTGTTTAACCATATGGAAGTGTAGCTGCATGAAGCTCTGTTAATATCCACTTCTCACCTCCCCACTTACATCGAGACTTGTTGCCCTGGGGAGGGCTCCTACTTCCACCTTTGCTCCCCTGCAGCCTCCTACTCTTCCTGTCCTTTTGTACCTTAGCTGTTCCGAGAGCTCCTGCAGGTCACCCAGCCATATGACCTTGAACACTGACAAGCACCCTACCAAATACACCAAATCTTGCACAGCTTGTTTTAGATGAACTTTAGATGTCCCAGGTAACCAAATATACATGCATCACTTACTGGAAAAATCAATCCAATAATTTCATGTCCTTTCCATGTAGCTGGAACCCTGCAAAGAGAAAATATCAGTTTGCAGGGGATATATCCTGCTTCTTTCAGTCACTCTGTACAGGTTTATACATTAGTATGATATGATCCTCTCAGTTTTTAAGTTTTGTATTGCAAAACTTTACAAGAAGATATACAGGAACCAATGTACAGAAATCTATGCTTTGAAAAACTAGATCATAAATTATGCATGTGACAGCTAATGAGGAGCAAACACAAAAGGAGATAAACAGCTGGATTAATATCAGAAGTATGAACATGCATAGATCAATTATCTTTACCTGATAAACTTACTGATAGGTTTCAAGTTGACAAAGAATTTATTTGCCACACAGAAAGGCTGATTACTTTCTTAGTTTAATTGTTCATGGATTTAAGTTAATTTCTCATTCATTAGCATAGAATTGGGGAGGGAACTTTTTAGCACTGACCTGATTGCTCACTACACTTGTTTTCCACCAGTTTGTTTTAAATAACTGACAAAAGATGACTCCAATACTTCTCTCCCAATGACAACATGCTGCTATAAGAGAGCAAGATACTCATACGTTCAGCATATGAAAATTTCCCTCTAGTGTGACTAACTACATAGGTAGCTTCTTGAACCTCATGAAAATTCATGACTGCACTGAAATACAAATCAGAACCCACTACCAAACACAGTCTCTACCCAATCATCATCGAGGAAAACACATGCTCAACTCTGTTGCTCATTCCCTGTGGGCTTCAGGCACTGCAACCCATCTGTGCTCTCAATGTTTGTCTGTGAGCTGCGTTCTTAGGCTGGTATTCTGCTTTCACACCCTTCTGAAAGTGCCTGGTGCCTAAGGAGACACTTCATATGGAACATGTATTTGCCCATGCTCAGAAAAACAAACCATACCACTTAAACGCCATTCTATGTTTCAGGCTAACCAAAGGCACACATTGACCTTTGAAAAGATGTATCCAAACACTGCAGTATCCTCTCCAGGGTAGGTCCTGCTTGAGTTGAATATGAGTCAGCAGTGCCCTGGCAACCAGGAAGACCACCCGTGTCCTGGGGGGCATCAGGCACAGCAGCACCAGCCGGGCAAGGGAGGGGATTGTCCTGCTCTGCTCTGCACTGGGGCGGTCTCACCTCAAGTGCTGGGGGCAGTTCTGGGTGCCACAACATAAAGAAGACATTAACCTATTAGAGAGTGTCCAGAGGAGGGCAACAAGGATGGTGAAGGGTCTGGAAGGGAAGCCTGGTGAGGAGTGGCTGAGGTCGCTTGGTCTGCTCATCCTGGAGAAGGGGAGACTAAGGGGAGACCTCATTGCAGTTACAGCCTCCTCATAAGGGGAAGAGGAGGGGCAGGCACTGATCTCTTCTTTGTGGTAACCAGTGACAGGACCTGAGGGAATGGCCTGAAGTTTTGTCAGGAGAGGTTTAGGTTGGATATCAGAAAAAGGTTCTTCACCCAGAGGGTGGTCAGGCACCGGAACAGGCTCCCCAGGGAAGTGGTCAAAGCATCAAGCCTGACAGAGTTCAAGAAGCATTTGGACAATGCTCTCAGGCACGTGGTGTGATTCTTGGGGTGTCCTGTGCAGAGCCAAGAGTTGGACGCAATGATCCTTGTGGTTTTCTTCCAGCCTAGCATATTCTGTAATTCTGTGACGTAATCCTGTGTTAATACCATGCCCTAAACTGCAACAAGATGAGAACAGAGACACGGCCTTATTTCCATAGCACATTCTGCAGGGAATGGACCCTGGAATGCAATTCCAAAAAGGCATTGCCACATTGCCAGCAGAAGGAATTTGGAGACATTTGGTTCCGAAATCAAGCACATGAGTTTGCTATTTACTAGATATGAATGCCCCGCCTCGGTATTCCTGATGCCCTGAGGAAGCACTGCCATGATACCCCAAAGCAAAGGTACTTCACTTGCGCCCAGGTAATTTCCAAGCTATTCAGGTATTGTGGGGGAAAAGAAAAGCTCATTGCTACCTCACCTCCTGACACAAGATGGCCCTTAACCCAAAAATTACAGTTATTTTCTTCCATCACCTGTGTGGCAGGAAGAGGGTTGCCCTTGCTCTCAATTTCTCTTCCACGCAGATTAATTTTCAAAGAAATCTCTGAATGTTCAAGCAGCCTTGGGCATTTCTTTAGCAGGTACATGAGAATGAAGTGACAGGCTTTAGGGAGGATGGGGAAATAAAGTAATATTTTGAATGTTTTCTTTACTGTTAGCTATCAGTAGTGTTTATTCTAACGTATCATCTAATCTAAAGGCATGTCAATGGAAAGGCTTCACCAGAGACTGCAACAAATTGTTTACTCAATAAAGGTCATTCAATTGGTGCTGTTCATAATTTAGTTCCATTGTGAACATAAGCTCTGCTCTGACATTTGAGAATTTAAAGCTAGGTAGGATTACTGTTTTGAAGACTAGTCTCATTGCCAGACAGAATTCTAAAATTATTTTGAAGATGTAGTGGGAAATATTTCTTCTGATTCAAAGGCAGTATGTTTTTGACAGGTCTGAGCTATGTATTTCATGGCTTTATTTACCTTGCTTAAGAATGAAGTGATATTTTGCTGTTTATAAATACACTGAAAAGATGTTTTGTAGCCTAGTTTCCCTTTGAATTCACTGTGGTCTTCAAAGGTCTTTAAAAGGACCTTAAAACGTTTTTAAAACATAGAAAAAGTCTGCTTTGTTTGGTCTTAGGAACTGCCCGGGAGAGTTAGGTCTCTCTTCTCATTACCACATGCTTTCTTTGTGCAGAGCAGAAACTTTCAAAAAGAAGTTTAGCCCTCATGACTGCAAAGACTGTTTTTTAATGCACTTGAGATACCAGCAGGTATTAAAGATTGTACCTCACACCAAGCACTTTGCCCTGTCTTTTCTCCATGATTTGAAACACCTGTGCTCTGCTTCCTACCACAAAGATATTGATGAGAGAGATTGCAGTCTTCCAGTTGCCAGAACATACTTTCATCTAGGTTGACCCCAAGCCAAAAAGATACCTCTTATTTTTTCCCCTTCCTTTCTCATATGTGAAGCCTCTTCAAACAGCAGTGGTTGGAGGCTTGTTTTTCGTATTTTAAAAAGAGACAGAAGACTAAATTAGGATCTGAGGGGATGAAGTCAGATTTGTGGCGCAGAGCAATACCTAAAAGAATGCAGAGAAATTTCTGGCTGTTGCTGCACTCCTACTTGAGTACCAGCAGTGAAGAGGCCTCGCTAGTGTCTATCTGGTTGTCTGACTACTCCTTTGGCATGTACTGAAAGATGGTGAAAGGTGACATGGGAATGAAGGCTGGAAGGGTGAAAAAATAAGTTTGTGGAAGGTAAAGGACAACTGGGCAAACAACTTTTCAGAAATGGAGTAATAATCATGTGGTATGTCCTTTCTTTTGAAGTCTTCAAGGCATACGCTCTAACTTAATTTAATATATATCTGACCCTGAAGTCTTTCTTCATTTGAGTCACATTTTTTAAATTCCATATGTTTAAAAGAGTATATGCAGCTCCAGCTCTCCAGCCACTCCGATTATGCAATGGTTATCAAATCTTTCCGTATGCCAGTCAGTTATAGCCTCAGGATATTCAGAATCTGCTGCAGTTATAAAAAGAGAAATGTAATTTGGTTTCAATACATGTCTCATATAGAGAATTTAAACACAATAGACAATGAAGTCCTAAAAAAACCTACTACCCCAGTGGCATGAGAAATTTTTTAGGAAACTACATAAACTGACTCAAAAATATGCCACATAATGGTTTAGAGATAAAATTCTACATAATGTGGTTTCCAGTTTCAGCTCATAAATGCAGAACTAATGTAGCACACAAGTAACTACATTTTCTATCTAATAACATGAACTCCATGGAAAATCCCTAAGATTCTTCATTCATTTCAGCAATTTCCACACTATGCAATTAATTTCTTGAAATAGTATCCTGTTTAGCAGTACACATCATAAAATACAGCAGCACCCCTCAGTAATAAGCACTTCAAGCTACATAATTAAAACTGGGGGGATCAATGAAAAACTAAAGGAACTTAGTATTTAATTTTCAGCTAGATAAAAAGGACCTGCCTCTGGAAGTTCAGAGTATACAATCCTTTGATGGGACCCACTCAGATCTGAAATCAGAGTTTCAAATGCACAGGCTAAGAACTTCTGGGAAGCTTTCTACTATTTATTTTCTTAAAGCTAGGATTCAACAACCCACATGCCATGCCTCTACTGGCACTTCTACCACCAGCCTAACAATGCAGGGATTTCTGAAGAAACTTCTCACAGGATTTCAACATAATTTCTTTTGCATTTGATCAAGTCGGAAAAAAAAAACTCTGTAGCTGTCCTTATGACTCCTAAAAACAAAATTGCTTGTGCTTGAAGATAAGAATGGCACCAACTGCAAGAAAAAAATGGCAGGAAGGAATTAGCCCCTTGGATTTCAAAGTAAATACTGACATGATTACAGATTAGGCATGATTAAGGACACGGCTAAATTGGTACCTTAGTGAACTGCAACCATTTGCATCACTGAATAAAGACTGTTCTAGAAAGAGACTTAAATATGTCATCTTCTAGCACTGTCACACCACGTGTTAAGCCTCTTGCCCTGACAGTGCACTCTGTGGCTTTAAAAGTCTGAGTTCTCTAGAGACTACAAGGGTAGAGTCACACTTGACCGGACAGAATACAGAATGACAGAGACAATAGGTACCTAAAGGAATGATGAAGAATGACTATGGTTTATACCTGATCACTCTTGAGGTCTCAGGTGCTCCCCAGAATCAGGCATCTAAAATGAAGTAACAGTTCATTTCATCCTCATCTGGGTATAGCTGAGTACATCTGGAGACAGAATACATTTTTTTTAGCTCACTGGAAGAGAGGAGGAATCCTAATCACTGACTTAGAGAATCATGATTCCTATAGTTCGCTATGATCCCATAAAACATGGACTCTCTGCTGTACAACATACTAGTTCTCCCCAGACAGCTGCAGGTCTGAGCCCAGTCCTGCCTAAACCCCCTGGTCAGGGCAACCTTCTGGGAAACAAAGATGCAGAACCTAATTGCTGCAGGCTGAAAAAGTCAGTGAATTCACTCAGGTACCAAACTTTAATATTGGCAGTACCATTTCCATGTGTTTTCAAAGAAGATCTTGTTCAGATTTAGGAGGCCTAATTTGCAAATCCCAAACAGGGTAAGTTATTGGGACACTCGGCTCTGCCAAGAAGGCAGACGGTCTGGGGATGAACAATGCAGCATGAAACTACTTGTGAAATTTCACTTGGGTCCTATTGAATTTCACATTCCCACTAACACAAGAAGATTTTTTAAAGAACACTCGTAAGTGATCATTGAAATTATTAAGTGCAAATTTCAGCATATTCCTCCGTATTCATCCCTTGCTATGCACCATTGTAGTTTTCTGGCTCTCGGCTGAAGCAATAAAGAGCATGGCAACAACGATTGCTTGTCATTATTATGTCTCTGTTTTGGTGTTTGTTTGGATATTTCCTTCACTTTCACTTCACTTTTCTGGTGAACAAGATTAGTTGTTCCTCAGCATTGTGATCATACTCATTAATCCAACTGGCCTGGGATAAAATTACTATGAGACTGCAAAATCTGATAGGTCCTTCTCAATTCAGTGATGATTCAGTGATGACAAAATAGGTGTTCAAGAGCTCTCTTCTTACTAGGATTATAACTCATTGTGTAATTTTTGGTTAAAGCTCAATTCAGATTTATGACAAACTAAGGTCACTTCAAAGAGGCTTCTGAACTCTTACTAGAGAAATTTCACCAAGTGACTTACCATAAAGATTAAATAAGTTTTTCTTGTCTAACATACATGTCTAAAGCCATGAAGGTGAAAAGTTTGATTTTGGTTATGAATTGCACTGTTCTGAATACATTTCATATAGCTTATGTTGAAACTCTTAATGAGTCCTTGCATTAGAAATTACAAACATAAATATGATTAAAGTAATAGGTGTAGAGGCAGAAGATTCCTTTTCAGTGTGTTCAGTCTATTATTTCCATTCTAAATAACAGCCTGTAAAAACCTTTCTACAGAAGGGTATCTAATTTATTCATCAAAAGTCAGAACACCTACCAGTTATTTAAGATTTCAAAGCAAAGCCTTATTCTGGCTGAAATCAGTACAAAACTATATATGAATTTAATGGAAACAGCATACATCTCTCAAAGCTGATTAGCATTGTACTTTTCAGATAACATTATCTATAACTGATACACAAAGCACTACGATAAAACTTCAGCTTTTATTTATCTGCCTCCTCTGTATTTTGTCTCAAAATATCTTCCAAAACTGACTCAACCTTTAAGAGGATTGATTATACCTAGAAGCATGTAACTTCTGAACTACGGCTTTTTTAACTCTTGTGTAAGCAATTTCTCTCCTTTTCTCTCACCTCCTCACACAACCCCATTTTCCTGAAGTCTTGCTGTCCTCTAGTGGCAAAGGGCTATGACATCTAAAGGTGTGGGAGCATTTGAAAGCAGATGTCCTCTCCTTCATTACGATTTTCATCATCTCTGCTCCAGGTAACTTTCAGGTCTCTCAGAAATGGATTCTTGAAAGAAGCTGATGATTTCAATTTGCCAGACTGTAGCAAGATTACTGAGTGAAACATAGCAAGTTCAGTAGCTATTTCAACTTAGAACTATGCCCCAAGGCTGAATTTGTCAGACAGCCTACAATTAACCACAGGTATGTTTAATTATTTTTAGCTTGAAAAGAAAAAGCAGATGTATTACAGACTCTCATAAATGTGCCTATTGAAATAAATTGTCTTAAGACTTTAGATGAGATTTTCAGTACATTTCTTCAGACTTCAGTTGTACAGTCCTACTTCTAAAACTTGAGTTTATGACAAAGTCTTGCTTATGAGTGTCAATTTCTAAATTGTTGAGCTAATGATGAACTGTGATCAATTTCTTAGTTACCCAGTCTCCCATACCCACAACACCTCAAATGACTCAAATTCCAGTCATGCAATTTCATGCCAGGTCACAGAAAGACTGCAAGGTGTAAGCCAGTCATAATGATGGAGGCAGCCACAGCCATGCTGCAACACATGAAAAAGGGAAGAAGACATCTACCTCTCCACCATCCAGCAGCCATCACCTCAGCTGCACACAGCTCCAGAACCCTACATACCAGGAATAATGCCTGGTGAATTGTGGAACTGTAGATGCTTAGCATGAAGGTCTCCGAGGAGGACAGATGCAGATGTACAGATGTCTTTCATGCAGATGAACAAAATGCAGGTGTCGCAACAGGGCAGAGACAACGAAGTAATTCTCATGCTCAGGGCTAAAGTGTGGCAGTCTCAGGCTTTAATGGAACAACTAGTGTACCAGATTCAAAACAGATCTTCTCAACTGAAAATCATCAGGCCTCGTTATATAAAACAAAGAAGCTGAGTAAGTAGATCAGCCATTTGTCTTATTCAGACTTGCACTTTGTGCTCAGTGTAGGGCACTGGGGAGAGAAAACAAGTTAATAAAGAACAGCCCAATAGCAAGTGTCCTTTTAGAGCTAAAAAGAGGGAAGTTGAACCTTATACCACAGAACCATAGCCTCATGAAAAGGTTTGAGTTGGAAGGGACCTTAAAGATCATCTAGTTCCAAACCCCCTGCCATAGGCAGGGACACTTCCCACTAGATTCGGTTGCCCAAAGCCCTGTCCAACCTGGCCTTGAACACTGCCAGGGATGGGGCATCCACAGCTTCTCTGGGCAACCTGTTCTGGTGGTTCACCATCCTCACAGTAAAGAACTTCTACTGTCTAATCTAAATATACCCTCTTTCAGTTTAAAGTTATTTCCCCTTGTGCTATCATTCCACGTCCTTGTAAAAAGTCCATATAATCAAGGACAAAAACAATCTTTTAAGAATTACATTCTACATCTTTTAACTGCATGTCCTCAACAGAACTCTCTTAATCACGTTCCATCAGACACAGACATTTTTGAATAATGAATGAGATAATAAAATATTATTAGCTCCATTCAGTGTAGGCACAAACAATTTCATACTGGTTTATAAAGGACTTTTAACACACCTTGCTTATGCCTTTGGTATGTAGACTTAAAAGTCACTCCAGGCTCTGAGTTAATAGAAAGGATGTTGTGCAGAAGTCTGGTCACTTGCCTTTCATTTAAAGCACCTTCTGTTTTCAGGTCATTATCACCACTCATTCTGAACAAAGCAACCCTCATTTTTACTGGGTAATCAGTCTGTGGCAACCTATCATCTTCCTAAGCTTCCCCTTATCTTGCCAGATCTTGGCCTTGTACACTAAATTTTACTGGAATACATAGGTATCAGATACATTATTCTATAAAATTAACATCTGCTAACTCAGAGCTGAACTTAATAATACATGTAAAAAACCAAAACTTCTTGCAAAGGTCTAATTCCTGCAGTTGCACTTTTCTTTATGGGACACATCCATAGATCCATAGAACTTGTTTGTCAGCAGTCACCAACAACTCATAAAATGCAATAAGGTCAGGAGTAAGAAACTTCAACAATACATCATGTAATAATAAGAGCTGGTCAAGGTTAACCCAGCACATTTCACTCATGGAATGTTTTAACAAACTGTCTAAATTACGTAAATAATGGAAATGGTACTTAGGAAGCTGCTCAACTACCCCAAATATTTTCACTGACCAGTGAAGAAATTTATGGCACAATACACCCAGCATCAATATTCTCCAATGACAAAGGATTGGGCTGCTCCTATTGACACTTTAAAAAGTAGCATAACATGAATAGAAATTTTTAAAGAACTTGATACGGTGTTTTCTCCAGCAAATGATTTTCTGGGTCAGTTCATTTCTGAAAGTTAAGACATCTACCCTCAGACACTGTTTCTAATATTTGTGCAATGAACAGTTGGATTTCTTTCTGAATTGTCCTAATCAGGACAATTAAATCATAATGATTTAAAGCAATCTTTGTTAGTTTCCAAATTAGATAGTGAAGTAGGCTATTCTAATCTCTAAACATTAGGAAAACCAATCCATGAAGCAAGAGGGAAGCAGTGTAATTTTTCTGTTTAGAAAGGATTGTGTTAATATGGTCTTTATTATCCATAAAAATTCCATAATGCACCCAGGGGCGGCATTAGAGAAACAGCATTTACTGTTCTTCCAATCTATTTGTTAATGTCAAGTGGATTATTAGAAGGAATCCAAGAACTCTTACAATACTACACTTTTTATTCTAGGCTTTAAGCTTGGAGATTTTCATATTCAAAAACTCAGAATATGAGAATAATTCAGTTCAAGCACCAGCATGAATGTATTTTTAGTTGTTCCCAAAGCTCAGACAGCAGTGAAGTGGAGAAACTGCCTGATACCAACACACAAATGAAACCAAGAGCCTTGCTTTGTTACAGAATTACAGGCTTATTTGCTGAATCACCTAATACTCTGCAGGCTATGTTACTGTCAATATTAGAGAAAACATAGCGACACCCTTCCTCTTCCCACAATTGTCACACATTCTGTATCTGTCTTTTTCACCAAAGCAGGGTTTAAGCAGAATAGATCATTAATGTGATTTATCAATAAGTGATATTCAGAAAAGAAACTGTTTTTTGCTCATGAAAACAATGGGGCAAAATCAGGGGGAAAAAAGCACATACTCTCCGAACACAAAGTTATTACTCAGGGAAATAAAGCAACATCTTTTGTTCTATTTCTACTACTGTACTCAAAAGTAACTTCTCCCTCCAGTAGATTTTGAAACTCAGGGATGTCTCATTGGAAATGCGTTTCTAAGATAATTTTTTTCCTCATTGTTAAGAGGAAATGGCTCCCATGATCATGGCTAGCAAACCTGGCAAATACATGAGGCAAAATCTGTTTTGACGTAGTGACTGTATTGTTATTCATGCCAAAGTTAGGGCATGTTCTGAGGTTGGGAACAAATGGATGTTCTCCTCAGCCATGGGGACCTACTGTGCTGAATTACCTACGGCAGGTGAAGGAACCAAACAGGGTTTTTTTGAGAGACAAAGAAGGAAAAGTCATTAGGATAACTTAAGGGGCAGATAATCTATGGCTTCCTTACTGTATACAGGAAAGATCTTCAAACAGTCAATTCACAAGTTTCAGATGAGGCGTACAAGGTGCAAACACTGACCTCGGGCACAACATTGCACCATTGCCCAGCACTCACTTCTTGGTGGTGCCACTACCAGCTCTTCTTCGTTCTTCTTCCTTGGAGAGTGCCAGCTGGTCTCAGAGGTCACAGCTTCAGAGCGGTGAGACGTAATTCCCCCTCCAAGGTCTCTTCAACACCAAAGCTTTTGGCACAACCTGCGTGTCCCTGTTTGGCTAAGGAGGAGAGTGCGGTATGAACATATACACCAGCCCGGGGCGCGGCGCAACCTGAGGGCTCCGGGGCAGGTGACAGAGGGAGGAGAAATGGACACTTGAGGAGAAATAGACACGGCGAGGAGAAAATGGGCACTTTTTTTTTCCTTTTTGCTGAAGCATCCCCGGCGAGGCTGAGATGGTGGCAGTTTGGAAAAGTTTGTAAAAGTCTGCCGTGACCTCACATAAGTTTTTAGCATTCGTTTTTAGCAGCAAAACCCTAAAACGCCGTTACTTTTTGCTGAGAGGAGCAGATTCCCGCAGCCAGCCCCTCCGGCTCCCCCTCTCCGCTTTTCCCCAGTCTCTAGCGGCGGCTGGCGCTCCCCCTCCCGGGCTGTTCCAGCAGCGTTCCCAAGCAGGGAGCCGCCGTGGGACGGGGCGGGAGCGGGAGAGAGAGGGAGGGAGAGAGGCGGCCCGCGGGGCAGCTTCCTCCCGCTCTCCCTTCCTCGTCCGGCCGCCGCAAGGAGCGGACCATGGCCCGTAGCCGCCGCTGGGAAGGCTCCTCGCCGGGCACGTCCCCGCCGCCAGGTCCCGCCGGGGGTACCGGGCCTTGGGCTCGGGGTTAGAGCCTCGCCCGCGGCGGGCGCGGGGCCATGGGCACGGCGTCGTCCCTGGTGAGCCCGGCGGGCGCGGTCGGGGAGGTGATCGAGGACACGTACGGCGGCGGCGGCGAGGCCTGCGAGATCCCGGTGGAGGTGAAGCCCAAGGCGCGGCTGCTGCGCGGGTCCCTGCGGCGCGTCGGCGGCTCCCGGCCCGGCGGCCTCATCGGGGCCAGCTTCAAGTCGACGGCCTCGGTGCAGGAGCTGGAGTGCGTGGCCGAGTACGAGCGCCTTAGGAAGGAGTACGAGATCTTCCGCGTCAGCAAGAACAACGAGGTGGCCTCCATGGTGAAGAAAGAGGCCAAGCTGGACAGGGAAAACAAGCGGTTGCGCGCCGAGCTGCAGGTAGCGCCCGCTGCTCCGCGGGTGAGGGCACTGAGCAGCGAAGCTTGGGCTGCCAAGGACTCCTCCCGCTTCCCGGGGAAAGCTGTGGCAGGGAGGTGACGGGTGCGAGGGACGGCAAGGTCCTGGGGAAATGGTGCGTGCCCCAGAGCTCTCCTGCTGAGCCATCGGGCTGCCGTCTAAGTGTGCGTCTGGTGATGGGGACCGCACCCTGCGCGGCCGTGGGGACCGGTGACAGGGCCCGAGGGAATGGCCTGAAGCTGTGCCAGGGGACGCTTAGGTGGGATATTAGAAAAAGTTTCTTCACCCAGTGGGCACTGGAACAGGCTCCCCAGGGAAGTGGTCACAGCACCAAGCCTGACAGAGTTCAAGCATGTGGACGATGCTCTTGAGCGCAAGTTGTGACTCTTGGGGTGTCCCGTGCAGGGCCAGGAGTTGGACTTGATGATCTGTGTGGTTCCCTTCCAACTCAAAATATTCTGTGATTCTGGCTTCCCTAGAGGAAGGAGAGATGCAGGGTGCTGGGATAATACTGTAGTCAGACGTGAAAAATAATCTAAAACCTCTTATCAGTGATAAAACTCTGAAAAAATGGAATATTAAATATTTTCAGGCACTTCAGAAAACATACCAGAAAATACTTAGAGAGAAAGAAAGTGCATTAGAAGCTAAATACCAAGCCATGGAGAGAGCTGCTACTTTTGAACATGATCGAGATAAGGTCAAAAGGCAATTCAAGGTATGGTTTGACTTTTCTTTTCCTGGGGAAATGACCAAAAAAGATGGGTGTCACTTATTCATGTTCCCCAAACGAATCCTTCTCCAGTAGTTGTCATGAGGGCCTCTCCTTCTTAAAGAAACCTTTGAGTGTCGTAGCTGTAGCTGCCTATTTCCATTAAAATAATCCTACCAAAACCTCTCTGTAAGACTAAGAGGAAAAAAATAGGAAATAACTTTTTAAATATTAAAAGGAGAATATGGAGTGATACATCATAAACCAAATTCCTGCTTTTAATTTGAACATGGGAGTATATTCATATTTGAGAGTGACAAGAAAACATGAGCTGCAAACATGCTGAAGGAGTGTATAAACAGAGAGTTCCATTATTTCTGAATAAATTTTATATACTGCATTGTGAGGTGTAACACCTCTAGCTTACATTTTTTTAAAAAGTGTGTATTGGTGCATCTGTTTTGACTGCAAAAATATGATAGCCAGTTAGAGACAGTTTGCACTCTCTGGAGGGATGACTTGAAAGGCCAGGCAGATCTTTCTGCTTTTCCTTTGTGGCAGATGATACTTTTGCCACCTGAAACAGGGCAGTAGGTCCTAGTTTTTCACTGTTTTCAAGATTCTTCATGTCCTTACTTTTATCTGTTTGTAGCCACATGTAGTTCAGGTTTGGCAGATATATAAAAAGAGGATTGGTTTTCACCTTATTTAAGAAAATGAGACTTGAAGACTATTTCATCTCTTTGAATTTAAATCTTGGTTCATGTTTTCTTCCCCATGTGATGGTAATACTTTACAAACAGGACAGCCGGAGATGCTTGATCACTTTCTGTCACAGGAAATTTAAATTTCTGCAACAATAAAAAGAAAATACAAGATTATATGTAATTGTAAAAAAATACATGGAAGAATAAAAGGGAAACTTTGAAAAAATTGTTACATGTAGTGATTTTTGAAGACCATCAATTTAGAAAAGTAAAAAGACTTCATTTTTAATGAACATACTAACGCAGGCTTCTTTCAGAATGATATGCTAAGGTTTATAATGGTAAAATTTTAAAACCAGATAATTTTAAACTATGGTTTCCTGCTCATTTCTGACTCATGATGGCTTCATGTTCACATTTTCATGCCTTTGCCTGGTAATTGAATGCTAGAAACTTATTTTTCCTATTGAAAGTAGGTAACATGAGCTCAGGAACAGATACTGAATTTTAAAACATCTTCTTTTCTTTCCTGCTTATAGATTTTTAGAGAAACTAAAGAAAATGAGATTCAGGACTTACTGAGGGCCAAACGAGAGCTAGAAGCAAAACTCCAGAGACTCCAGGCCCAGGGAATCCAAGTGTTTGATCCTGAAGAGTCTGATTCTGACGATAATTGTACAGATGTTATGGGTGAGAATTTCATCCCAAACACTTTGTGTTGGAACGTGACTGAAGTCTCCAAATAGTAAAGCAGAAGACAGATGTTTATGCTGTTTTGAAAAAAAAGTTTCATTAATCCAGATGAAAAGCACCTTAAAGTAGTTTGAAGGGTAAAAGCAACAAACCTTGCAAACTTGGTTTAGATTGTGGGAACTTCATATTTCTGGCATTACAAATGAATAGATGAAGACAGAGTACTGTCTAGACACAGTGACTTGAACACTTTTATAAAATGGTTCCATCAACTGTTCTGAGTGTTCTTGTCTTTTTCGGAGTTTTTCTTATTCTAGAACCGAGAGATTATGCTGCAAAGGATCCAAAAATCACACCTGAAACTAGAGGGAATGTTAGACAGACACTTTGGATGATGACATATGCCGGTCTCAGCTGCTGTACGTTCCGGAACAGCAGAGTTAGATGTTTAACAAAGATGAAGTATGTACAAAACCTTGTATGTGCTGTATGAGGAATTTAATAACATGGAAAGGGTTCAGATGTGAGCAATCTATGTAATAGCAAATATTAGGAGATAACCCTTAGCCTTTGGTGTCACGTATTCTCATTAACTTTGGACAAGCAACAGTTTAGAACTACAGCACACAAAGGTGTGAGCAAATCTGCTGAAGGAAAAAGAAGTAATGGTCAGTGGCATGTGGCTGTAGGTTTCAGCTGGAGTATTAAGGACTGGTAATTTACCTTGTGTAAGTGACAATAAGGAGGGGATTTTTTGTTTGTTTTCCAATTCTTAGCTGCTGGGGCGCAATCTGAATACTGGAATGGAGGAGTGTTGGGAAGTGAGCCATCCATGGGCAGTATGATGCAACTTCAGCAGTCTTTCAGAGGGCCTGAATTTGCTCATAGCTCCATAGATGTCGAGGGACCATTTGCAAATATAAACAGAGGTAAGTAATGGTAGTTAGTTTTGCTGGGATTGTAGGTGTCTATGGAATTTTTCTAACCATTCTTAAGTAACTCTCTTCCTTCTTAGATCCTTTTCTGTCCATTCTTGGATAATTTAACTAAAGGATTATCTGGAATTCTTTGTAAAAATAAAAGGAAATGCAGTTAAGTTATGTTTAATATAAGTGGTGACTACAGTATGTGCAGCAGTGATTTAGCAAACAGCAGTTACCAGTGCTTTGTTGTATGTTCCTTATGTACACAATGGAAGATACTGACTCTTTGTTTCAATATCTGCTCATGTCCTTTTTTTCTGTTTGTATTCAGATTCTCTTCTTACTGAGTATGAACATCACATTTGTATTAGAATAAATTATACCCCTGTTTTTTCATTGAGTTTGCGTGGGTTTTGACTCTGCCTAGGGGGCCACTTATGGAAATCTGATTGCAAGACCACGATGTACGTGTTGTTATGTAAATCAGTGCTTGATATTTTCTTGTCAGTAATTGCTGCTTTTGAATTTTGTTTCCCAAGTGGCCTCTTGTAAGTTGGCTTCTGATACTCTGGTTTCCTTCAGCCTTTCCTGGCTCTGGAACCTCTCCTGCATATAGTTGACTTCACTGGCAGTTTCTCCCTTTTGTCTTCAATCCTTCAGGCTCTGATTTGGAAGTCTGTGCCTACAAAGTGGGAGGGGGAGGGTCTTCCCTGTGATGGTTCCAGCTTCACCCACTAAGCCTTTCATCAACCTCTGTGGTCCTGAGACCTATTCCTATCTTGGAAGAATGACCAGCCACAAAATGAAGAGTCTAAGAAAGTTTTAAAACTCATTGCTTCTGTAGGGAATAAATATACAATGCTACAGAAAGCAATGGTTTGTTTTCTACAGAAGAGGAAGTTCCCACACTTTTTTGCTGTCATCTTTTCACATGGTCTAATTTAAATACATGTAGATCTGAAGGAAAAAAAATGTTTGCTTATGAGTGAATTTATTACTCTTGCATATTCTTATTTACTTTACAACTATCAGCTTGATTTTGTGGAAACATTTCATCAATCCTTTTTAAAGGAAATATTATTGAGATGATAGTATAAATATATTTAACACTTTTATTTTGCCACATTATCGAATTGTATGACATTACCAAATGGTATGGGTTCTCAAAGTTTGTAAAATTTAAATAATTAAGTAAAAACACTACCCCTATTTTAAACAAAATGTAGTATTCATGAAGTTAAGAGGTGATGAATTATCTGTTATGCAGTGTAATGACATGTGAAGATTTCTAAGACTTTGTTTTGGGTTTTTTTTTCATTGGCAGATGATTGGGATGCTGCTGTTGCCAGTTTATTGCAGGTTACTCCTCTGTTTTCCCACTCTCTGTGGAGTAACACAGTAAGATGTTATATTATCAGTACTGATGAGACTCAGCCAGAAGTGACCATCTTTGTTAGAGTGAGTACCTCACAAGCTCACTTACATGCTGTCTTGTTTCGAGTGTGATACTGGTTCAGAAATTTGTCTAATTCTTCTTGAAAGCTTTAGTAGGTGTAGTCTGATTTCAGTGAAATCAGTGGAAGTATTGTAAAGGGCTTCAGGGGAAGAAACTGCTTAGAGAAAAGAAACTGAGATTTGTTTGGTAGGTCCTTAGTGCTATACCTGTTTAGTAATAAAGCACTGTTACTCAAATTTGTTTTCAGAACTACTCTCCAAAACTTCAAAGAATCTGTGAAACAATGGGGTACTTCTTCCAAGTTGTTAATTTTTCAACAGAGAATGAAAGGCCTCTTCAGGATGTAAGAAAATGGGAAATTGAAAAAAGTTCATTAGTCATTTTGCTCCTGCATTTAAATTTGCCAAGGTGAGTATTTTCCAGACTGGTGAAACAAATGGCAACTGGTAATTTATGCGGAGTGCATAGCTTATTAAAATGTATGGGATGCTTTGCTCAGTACGTTTCCTAAGCTAGTAACTTCAAAGTGATACTCCTTTGAATTTTAGGTTTGCTAGCGCAGACACTTAAAAGAATATATCAGTTTTGTACTATTTTCTTTTTCTTGTAGCTACAAATTCTCTTAAAATACAGCTTGAACGATGCCTTAATAACATACAGAAATGCTTTGCTTTCCAAGAGCAGCTCTCTCATGTGCGTGTGGCTGTGTCTTAGGAATTCAAGATGGCTGGTGTGGATGTCCTCAGTGTTTTTCATTTGCTTATCTGGCCTTGCACCTGCCTGTAGTGTTTGGGGTTTATTCTATTGCATATTAGTTTCTGGTTTTGGCTGTCTTTCAGACTAATTTCATGGCTCTCCTGTGTGTTACCTTATGCTAGGTTTTGACAGCTTTGATTTACTGAAGTCATGATGTTTCATGACAAATAGTGATGGAATGTGTTCTGTTTGTTCAGTGAGTAATTTCTTAACCTTCTAGAAGAAGAAGCATGATTCACTAAAGAAAAAAACACCAGAGGAGGGATACTATTCGAATTGTGTTAGGAATGTTACTGTTATGCATTATATGCTGTTCTTTACCAAATAACCCAGTTTTATGCATGTGGGGCACAAATGTTTAAGAACAAAATAATGCAGGAGAAAAAAAAATCCAAAGTATTAATTTAGAGAATTTATCTGATTTCTGATAGAAATCAGAGACAATTTCTGATAGAAAAACTCTGATGAAAATTGTAGTGCTTGTGTAAAGATGGTAATATTTGAGCAATCCTGTCTGCAATTGTCAGCATCCCCAAGTAGTATAGTTCCTCCTGTGGAACAGCAATAGATATCCATGGATATCATTCACATATATAAATGCAAAATGCTTTTGAATTTGGAGCTGTCAAATTCTCCTTTTTAAATACTATAAATTGAAAGACTGTCCCCCAAGAACATCTGATAAATACTAAAGGACTTTTCCTAAAAAGGTCAAAGAATAGAACAGAACCTTCCAATAACTGATAGCAAAGCATATATATGATGCTTATTAATCATATGTGAAACCATGTTCTTTCCATGCAAGGCAATTACCTTTCACTCTGCATATTGGTATGACAGGAAGAATAGCTTCTAATTTACAAATCAATAATCAGAAAAACTAATAAATGGTTTTACTGGTTTTGGTACAAGTAGCATAAATCTCTCTGTTAGCTTTTTCTTGCTTCAGAATTTTTCTCAAATTCTCTGTTGAAGTATTTGATTGCTTTTTGCTATAAATAGATATGACTTTTGAATTAGATTTTGCAGTGAAATCCATCTTCGGAGCTTTTGTTGATTGAACTGTTTACTACAGCAGTGTAATATAGCACAAGAATGCTGATTTCCAATCTAGTTGTTTGTTGGAGGACTGTGAAGAAGCCTTCTTGAGAAATCCAGAAGAAAAACCCCGGTTAATTTACCACAGAAGGGAGGATGGCAGAGTCAGTTCGTTCGCAGTGCAACAGTTAATTGAGCAAATTTCTTACATGAGCAAAGCAAAGGTATGGCATTTAAAAATTGCTATAAACAACACTGCATGCTAATAGTCCCAGATTTTAGGAGAAACTGCACTGCACTCATTGCTCTGGATGCACATTCTGTGAGCAGAACAATGAGGCAGAAATTTATGGATGTTATGAAATTTTCATTAGCAGCGGAAAAAAAAAGCCACTGCATTTTCGCTGGAAAAAATGGGTGTGCTATAAGGTTAGAATTTCTTACCTGTGTTTAGGCATTTAAATGGCAAAGTTGTTTATCTGAGGTCCCTCTGTAGCCATTGAAGGGAATTAAGTGTACCTCCAGAGAGACTCCTGCTGCCTGAAAATTGATCAGTTATCATTTATTTTCCTCTACAGAGACAATCATGAAAAACAGCTGAAACTAGATGCCCAATTTTTATAGTTCTCAGGCAAAGTAAATCTTACCTAAGGAACACAACAGAATGGAATTTAAATGTGTTCCAGAATGTTTTTGTTGCAAGTCCTAAATACTGTTCTCAGTTGGATTCAGAGTTGTGTCATGCTTTGCCATTTACTTTTTCAGATGATTGACCATGTTGGAGGTGTGGAGGAAGGAGCATATGAAATCTATAATTGTGTGGAAAAAATAATTAAACAGGTAAAGTATGTGATGCACTTTAGCTTTTTATGTCTACACTGATTTACGATCTTAAATGATGTCAATGTGATTACTACATGGTACTTAGATGTGATTCAAAGAATCTCTTTGTTTTATCATTAATATCTGGCAAGCAATGAAATGTGCAAGTGGAAAATAAAACACCAAACTGAAGAGTGCTTTTATGGACAGAAGGAGAAGTACCGGGGGAAAGGGATCTATTTCTGGCCTTAATTAGCTTTTAATTTCTCTTTATCCATATCATAGATGTGTCCTCTCCTTATTCCTGTGGTGAGTTGCTTCCACTATGAGATACCTAAAATCAGTGTCTTGAGACCTGTGCAGAGTTAACTTAGCTTCATCTAATTGCTTATTTATTTATGTTCTCTGCCACCCTAAAAGGAAATGAAAATATTGGTGTTAGTAGAGCCACACTCATATTGACACTAACAGCAAATGTGCTTGCACTATAGTCGCAGTTTTCTCCATGTAATTTCTTTTTACTTAGGATATATTGGGGTGTGAAATGACAGACCTAGAAGGGAAGGATTTGGGTAATAAGGAAGATTCCACTGCTCCTGAAGAGGAAGTTTTTGGTGATGTATTGTGGGATGCACACGATGAACAAGAACAGATGGAAGCTTTTCAGCAGGCCTCTAATTCAACATGTGAGCTCGGATTTGAGAAAGTAAGTACATTATAAAGGTATATAGATGGAGAGAAAGTCGTCACTCACTTCCATCCCGTGTTGGGCAAGATGCACTTCTACAGAAGATGCTGTGTCTGAGAGCATCCTGGAGGCTATCACTCCTTATGCTGGAAGAAGCCGTATGTCTGATATAGATGGCATATTTATTTTCTGGGAGAGATGCCAGGTGATGTGTTGTTGAATGACATTGATGAAGAAGGAGTTGTTGTGCCTGCGCTGGATAAGTGTGCCAGAAGCAGACCGTCCTCTTAGATGTTGGTCATCAATAGAAAACACTCCGAGTATCTATCTTTTCTTCTTTTATTTTTTTATTTCTCTTTTATTTTTCCTCAAGGAAATCCAATCTCTTTCTTGACATCTGGAGTTAGGTCTTTAGGAGATGGTTAATGAAAAGATTTCATCTCATCATGCATCCATAAAAGAAGAACAAAGAAAACTTTAAAGTGGAAAGCTGCTGAATAGCTCAGTATTTACTCATTACTGGAAACAATTTTTTTAAAACATTTTAAGTTTCGAGTATCAGGAACAGTTACATGTTTGGAAGATATAGTGAATGTAGGAAGATAAACATTAAAGCCGTCACAGAATGTGGTGCAATAGTTTATTTGACAATGTAATGTAAACATGCAGTTTCTGTTACTGTTTTTAAATTCTTAGTACCCCTATTTTACTAGCCCAGTATATTCTTTTACTTCACCACTCATATGTTGGTAATGGTTTGGAGGCTTGTACCATCTTTACTACAGTTTAGAGCAGTAGACTAATAGAACATTAAGGAAAAAATACAGGCATATATCTTAATGCACCTCTGATTTTGGAGACAAAACATTTCTCCCGAGCAGGTGAAGGGTGTTTTGTTTTGGTTTATTTTGTCATCTTCTACAACATTTTTGGACATTAATGTGGTGAAAGAAAGCTTTCTTTTGTATACTTAGTGTCTCAAAACAGTCATTCATGGCAGATGCCAACTTTGAAGGCTTTTTCCTGGCAACCATATCCAGTGCAGTGGAGTAGTTCAGGGAAAGGTGGGGCAAGGAAGCCTGACCAAACATAGAACCCAGTTGCTTTACTATAGGAACACTATTTCAGTTTATTAGCACTGAAGTTTTCATTTTAAATAGAGTTTTGAAGAAAGTGTTAATTACTTTAAGACTTTTAAAAAAAGACATATAATAACTTTTGTCATTTAAGTGTTTCCTTGCAACATCTATTTACGCTTGTATTGTATTGCATTTCAGTAGTTACTGCTTCACCTTCATAAATCAGTACATACATTTTGAATCTAAATGGTTTACAAAACCAGGCACTATATTTGATCTTTAAACAGTGGAATATTTATAACGATTGTTTCTTTTTTATAGTATTTTGAACGTCTGAATGACCTAGTAGCAGCACCAGCACCAATTCCACCATTGCTTGTATCAGGAGGACCAGGCTCTGGGAAATCTCTCCTTCTGTCAAAATGGTAGTTTAAATTTTTAAATTTTTTATATGAATAAATTTAAGAAAAACATTTCCATTACATTTCAAACATTGTGTCAGTCTAGTAAGAGGTAAATGGGAGCATTTACAAAGCACTGAAGTTATTGAAGCATCCTGGAAAGATTTGTCATATTGGAGTAGCTAATTTCATCTGGACTGCCTTTAACATCTCCCTGACTCCAGCTGCAACACCTTATCAGAAGGCATCACTTAGATATCTGTCTTTGCACAGCATTATTTGCACAGTGTGGTTTTAATAGCTCAGTAATGTTGCCCTTCTCTGATACACAAGAAGGGTCCTTTGGAGTCTTTTCAACTGAAATAAAGAAAAAATCCTAATAATTTATAATAGAAATGTATTTTATAGTCACTTGTATGCTATGACAAAACTTTTTGTCATGAAAATAAATTGATGGTATCATTGCTTCTTAAAAGCTTAGTGGCCCGTGACTATTCAGTGCCAGGAAGGGCACTTATTAATTTCTGTCAGTACTGGGGAGAGCAAAAATGGAATCTGACCTTGAAAGTTCGATTATAGCTCAGGAAATGTCTATCCTGTTTTGTAAGATAAACATGGAACACGTGTAGCTAAGATATTCTATCTCCTTTGGCAAAATTGATGCTTTTTGTTTGAGATCTATTTGCAAAATTACAGTCTGTTGAGCCTTCTTATTTTTTTTCTTCTCTTCTTTCATTAGGATTCAATTACAGCAGAAGCATTCACCAAACACTCTAATTCTTTACCACTTTGTTGGGAGGCCCATGTCTACTAGTTCAGAATCTGCATTGATAATTAAGCGCCTTACTCTAAAGGTAATGCTGTATTACCTGCCCTGCATTGCGTCTTTCTTTGGAAACTGCCAGTGTGTGTCTGTCAACCGATAGCATTTCCTACACATTTTTCAGCATCAGTGGAAAGTAATACAAATGTCATAGAAAAACATTCAAGTTCAGATTGAACAGGGGTCTGGGCAAGCTGGTCTGGTTGAAGATGTCCCTGCTCATTGCAAGGAGTTGGACTAGGTGGCCTTTAAAGCTCATTACAGTCGAAACTATTCTGTGAGGCTATGAAATGTAAGGCATTATAGAATGAGGGGAATCTGATCCTATACACTTAATGTAGATCAATTAAATAGCGTATCTGGGATATCCATAATAGATCAGCATTAGCAGTTACATTTCCAGTGACCTATATTGATGACTTACAGAACCATATAAACTCCTTCCAAAATTTGCTGCCATCTGGCCAATGAGAGAGGCAGGTGGTACCTCCTGGGTCTCTGTGCTTGGAAACCTGAGGCTGTATTGGCCACTTGGCACCATCTTGTTCCTAGACTAGGCTCTCTCTTATGTTAATTTATTTTTAATTGCATGCTCAATATGTGGGGAATAAGTGAAGATCATCTTTGTGGCAGGGTCTGAGCTTGCTTTTTCCATGACGGAGTGGCACTACGGGCCTTACAGGACTAAAACCTGTAGAAAAATTAAATCAGTTGTGATATCCTTGAATTTTCTCATCTATCTTAGATGTTTGCCTATTTAACCTGTGCAGTTTCAAGTCCTTTAGGTCTCCAGATTTCTTCTCCATTGTGTAAATTGAGGTTATCTCTCTAGAATTTACACACCGAGTTCAATAAATATTCTTTGTTCTGCATACCCCAGTTTTCTGCATATACTAGAAGGAAAGAACTCTGTATGAACTTGACTAGAAAAATTGACCCCAAATCACATGGGGTTTTTTTTTGGTGGGGGAAGGTGAGGTATGGGAGGGGAACTGGTGTTTTTTTCTCTCCTGTGTCTATAGGACTTCTTTCAACTATCCTAGCTGGCTTTTAAGGTAGAATTTCTTGTACATGTTTATAATTCTGCAGCTTATGCAACACTCTTGGTTAGTATCACCTCTGACTTTCGATCCAGCTAAACTTCTGGAAGAGTTTCCCCGTTGGCTGGAAAAACTTTCTGCACGCCATCAAGGCAGCATTATTATAATTATTGACTCTATTGACCAAATACAGGTATGTTTTCAAAATCTTTGCCATTTGTCATTCTAAAGGGAATCTTGACTATTGTAAGAGTTTCAGCCATAGCTATGTAACAAAAATATTAGTGTTTGCTTTGCTCTGAAGAGAACATATAGAAAATAGTTTTGTAAAAAGTGCAGTTGAGTGATTTTTGTAGATAAATTTTTTTGGGGTTGTTTTGGGTTTTTTCTTCTCAATTTTATCTTAAGACCTTAATTTTTGAGCAGTCCAGGTACATTACCTATCCAAAGATTCAAAGCTGTGAGCTGACTTAATGGGCATGTAAATACCCTGGATTTTATAAGGTGAACATTTCAAAAATAGTATTCTGTCTGCTTTATTTAGTGCACAGTTGTGCTGATACATATAAATGGGTCATTTAGTACTGTCTCGAAGACCATATCATGAAAGATTTTAAAGGATACTGGAGAATTTAAGACTCCTTTCATTGAGTTGAACAGTTAATGAAACATAGCAACTTCTGGCATTGTTTTGAACAACCTCTATATTAAGAAATGAAAATTTGTTTTTAAGCAAGCTGAGAAGCATATGAAGTGGTTGATAGATCCACTGCCAGTGAACGTGAGAGTGATTGTATCAGTGAATGTAGAAACGTGTCCACAGGCTTGGAGGTATGTTATATTTCTTTGATGTGTCAGAGTATCCTGGGTTAGAATTATTATTTTAAATTGCAGTTACTCATTGAAGAGCAGACAGATTTGTCAAGACACGGAGATTTAATAGGATAAGGTTTTGCAACCTATGAGGAAAATGAAAGCTTCTCTATTGTAGCTGCAATGACAGATTTTAGTTGTTGGAAAACCTGATTTTTGTTTTACTGTGATGGATCTACCCACATGACTGTATGAAAGACAATATTAAGTGCAGTCAGATGCACATCAAGAGCTGCACTACCATGACGTAGATTCAGGATAAGGCTAAAAGTGGAAATTTGACTTCAGATGACTGGAATTTCATAGTAGCAGGGAACAGCTTCAATTACTGCTTTGATATAAATCTTTAAAAAGCCCTGGAACTCTGCTATCTTTTTTTTTTCCTTTTGTGTGCTATTTAATAAGGTTTGAATATGACTGTTCTCTCTTACCAAAGGTTATGGCCCACTCTTCATCTTGATCCACTGAATTCCAAAGATGTTAAATCTCTCATTAGCGCAGAATGTAACTCTGCAAACGTTAAATTGACTAAAGAACAGGTATGTCTGTTGAAGTTTTTTTAAAATACCTTACTCTAGTATAACTTGTAATGAAAACATGGAAAGATGAAATAAGCCCAGGTGCCAAAAGAAAGAATTATATTTAGCTAACTAAATATGATTGCTCAAGATAGCATGAAGTTTGAGTATTTTTACCCCTTGGCTCATAGCACTGAAACACAGATGAAACAACATCAATTTTTAACACAAAAACTGAGCAGTTGCACGTACTGCTGTAAATGTATTATTTTATTTTAGAATACCAGAAGAATTAATTATGTTTTCATTAATTATTATTGCATAATACTGTAACAATGATTGGCATAGTAGGAAAAACAGTATTTTACCTTTGCCTTTGAGACTGATTCTGTAAGGTAATCCTCATGTTGAGATATAATGTTAGATCCTAACTCTTCATCTTAAATTCATTCAGATGGGAATTTTCACTCATATGCTCCTATAGCTAGAAATGTGTACAGTATTTTGTGCACTACTTGCCATGTTATAGTACTCAGATGTTACAGACAGAATATCTAGAACTTTTGTTTTCTTATCAAACAGTGAATGTTTTATTTGTATTGTTAGTTTCATCTCAGTTTACAGATTTTATTTAAAATGTTGTAGGAGAAGAAGCTTGAGAGACATTGTCGTTCTGCCACAACTTGCAATGCTTTGTATGTCACTCTCTTGGGCAAAACCATTGCTTGGTAAGTTGAGGTAATCTGGAAATTACTATGCTCATCACTAGATTAGAAGGCTTTGAGTATGTTAGCCTTTTGAAGTACTTTCATTTAGCACAGAATGAATCTTGTTAAGAAAAAACAGTGGAGAAGTTCTCCCTCTTCACTGACTGTGAGTGCAACGGGAACAGAAATCAGCGAGTTTACAGTGACCAGTTTGATACTAAGTGAATCCAAACAGTTGTATCTATTTGTTTTCAGCTCTTCTATTTTATTTTAATGTTATTTTTCTTTCTGGGTGTATCAGTTGCCTCAGTGCTTTTTAAAGGTATTTGGAGAATGTTGGTGTTGTGTTGCTAAACAGGTAAATTCAGGTGTGTTGTATTTACTGATGTACCAGAGAGTTTGCCCCATAGATTCTTAAGGCTACAGGGAAGTTCAACAGCTGTTTAGTTTAACATCCTGCGTATGGTCCTTAGCGTTGGAATTCCTGCTGTGGAGAAAATTAATCTTCCCTCTTGTGCAAGAGAATACCTAATGAGTGCATTGGCTTATTATTAACCTAGACTTTACCTTGTTGAGAAAGATGCATTTTTAGTTAAGAGACTCCCAGAAGATGATACACTAATTGGTAATTTACTCCGGGTGACTGATTTCATTATTTTTGTTCATGTTTTATGTTCTAGAAGACTTAATTGCTCCTGAAAACATGCTTTGTAAATGCATTAAATGAAACAGCAGCATGTGGTTTTAATCTTTATCCATCCTGATGTTCTTACTCATATTCCTAATGGAGAAAAGAACATTGCTATGTAGTTTTTTAAATAAAACTGTTGCAGCTATGTAGAAAAATCAGACAGTATGACAGAAATTGGCTTGGAAGAACTCACCTCTTCTTTGTTTAAATCTCACCAGGTGCTATGCACCTTTTGAACCCAGTAGGAATCCAGAGAATATTTGAGATAGAGCTCTTCAGTAGTTCCAAATCAATCTTACTCAGCCAAATTTAATATGCTAAACCTTACCCTTTTTGTCCTTCTGCTCAGTGTTGGAAATACAGGAAATATTGATGAGATTCTTCAGCAGTGTTGTCAGTGTCAAGACACAGTGTCACTGTACAGGCTTGTTCTGAGATCAATTCAAGAATCATTGCAGAGTGATAAAGAGAAACGTCTTTTGAGAGAGGTAAGCAGAGAATTCATCAATATTTCTACAGGTAATGAATACTCTTTCCTGAAAAGAGTTTTTCTTAACTTGATAGTAAATACAAATTTGTTTTATTAGTTCATATGTATGATTCAGGGATTACTGTGTATTATTATTAATATAGAAGGGACAATTTAATGAATATAATTACATTTGTTGCATAACTATAGAATGTATGACTGCTTTGTGTTAAATATAAACTGAGCTGTTGTCTCACAGAGTAAGACAGGGCTTTTTCACTATGATGTGATGCAGAATAACACTTCCTTGCTGATCACTACCATGATGTAGTGATTAACTACATTGAGCATAGTAAATGCAATCAAAACATGGTATCTTGTGAGTACAGACAATGCTTATTACATTTCTGGCTCCTCTTCCTACCTTTGCAGAATTTCCCTCTTGTGTGAAACATTTTTTTTAGTTAGGACACAGAATTGCTACTTCTTTGGTGCTGGCAGCATAGAGACCTTCAGCATATTTTACTTAGATGAAAGTTCCTCATGATAATGGAGTTATTCTCTCCCAGTGTTTTAAAGGAAAGTCTAAGGAGCTATTTGTTTCTCCCAGAGTGTCCTATTTGGTGCTTTATTAGAATATTAAACCATTAACACTGAGGTCTCTTCTTTGAGAAGAGGGAAAGGGCTTGTGTAGGCAGGGTTTTTTTCCCTTTGGCTATAAAGTTATCACAGTGATAAACAGTATTTTTCTTGACATTTCAGTGTAACTAAGCTCTCCAGCAAATATTGCTAACTGTGTGACATCTGTTTATGCAGATACTGTGTGTCATCGGTGTCAGCCACAATGGGGTGAGTGAGTCAGAGCTGACTGAGCTTTATCCTGAGCTGACTTCTGCAGTGCTGGCCTCGCTCCTTCACAGCCTGCACAAAATGTGTCTGCTGACATATGGCTGTGGTTTGCTGAAGTTCCAGCACCTCCAGGTAAAGTTTGTAATTCTAAACAGGCGCCAAGTGAAGCTCCACCCCCCTAACTCCAACCCATGTTTTCTGGTTAAGTTCTGTTGTTAGGTAGGTAGACCTTGAAATGTTTGTGTTTGCTCATCCATTCTCCTTAACATCTGGTCTGATTAGAAACACCTTGAAAACTACCAGAGCTGTGATACCAGTATTGCTGAAAATCTGGCCTTGTAAACCTTCATAAATTTCTAATTTATTACTTGTTAACTTCATGTATCCTAGAAAACACTGGTTCCACAAAAAAACGAGAAGAATTGAAGGAGAAGGGAATATTGCCTGAATAACCAGAACTGTGGTCTAATATAAGACAGTTTGGTTTCAGTGCCTTTGTCATTGAAAGATTTTCAGTTCTACAGCATGAGATGTGTTTCTTCTTGCATAATACCCTGTGTATCATCAGCACTTGAACAAATTAAATGTATTCTCTTTCTTTTAATTATACTCTTTCAGGCTTGGGAGATGGTGAAACTAGAGTACATGGAAGCAGATGAAAATGTTATTTCTGCCTATAGACAAAAACTAGTGGAATATTTCACCATGCAGTTAAGGTAGGTCAGAATTCTTGAAGAAATGCTACATTGCAGGCTTTATGCCTCATAGATATTTTGTCTTCTTCATGTACCTTCTTTGAGTTTAGGAAATCATTATGGAAAAATAACTATGCAAAATTTATGGTTTAGAAGTTTATTTATTGATGTGTTGCTTTTTAATCTTGGAAAAGAATGAGGTCTGTGAAGGGGAATGGGCATATGATAAAGTGATTCTGGGAAAATGTAGGGCATGAATTTATACCATATCAGTTATTTTGTGGTCTCCAAGCCCCCAGGGATTTTTAATTCCCAGGAAATGCTGGGAAATTTGAGTTTGCTTGGGACTTGAAGCAGAAGACCACTTATGTTCAGGAAGCAATTAGCACACAGATAAGAGGAGGTCCATTAGGACAGCTGAACATCTACAAGTTCATATCCAGCTTGAAAACTGATTGGCATTTACATCCTGCGTTAGTGTGTCCCAGCTGTGAGCTGCTGTTTATTGCTCCTCCAAGCATCCACTCTTAGGTAGCAGGAAGGCAAGAGGGCCACAGTGTGCCAGACAAAGGAGGCACAAAGGGACAGTGAGCTGCTGCAGGGCTGTAGTCCTGCTGGCAGGCACAGATTAGCCCTTATGGGATGGAGAAGCAGCTTCTTGTGCAGTGCCCGGGGGTTCCAGTGCCTTCTGAGGTGAAATTAAAATGAAGATGTAAGAAAATGGAGTACATAGGTCTTACAGTAATCTGTCTGTTCAGACATTCAGGTGTGGAAATTGTATGCTTGCCTAGTTTTCACATCAAATTGACAAGTAGTTAGGCTTGTCAGAGTTCTAATTTTCTTTTGTTTTTCTTTCAATAGTCGAGACCGAGTGACCTGGAGAAGTGCGGATGAACTTCCCTGGCTCTTCCAACAGCAGGGTGATAAGCAAAAGCTACACAAGTGTCTTTTGAATCTCTTTGTGTCCCAAAACCTTTACAAAAGGTACAAAGGTAGCAACTGCTTTGGCCATTATAAGCATTTCAAAGTAATTTTTTGTCACTATAAATCAGAAAGTGACAAATTCATATTAGGAGTATTTAAATAGTAGAGGCTGAAGTGCTAAATGCTGTTTCCATATAAATAATGTATTTTTTCTATTCTGTTACACCCTGGGGTTTGGTAAAGGAATAAATACTGCTGTTGAATGGCGTTAGTCTCCGTGGATTGTGTCTGTAGATGCTGTAGCATAACAACAACATTTGTGCATATAGTCCTTTTTTCCTAAGCTAGCATCAGTCTGAATAGAGGGGTATCAGAGATAAGATTCTTATTTCCTTGTTAAAACAGGGGACATTTTGCAGAATTGCTGAGTTACTGGCAGCTGGTTGGGAAAGATAAGAGCTCTATGGCAGCTGAGTATTTTGACTCTCTGAAAGAATATGAAAAAAGCAGTGAGGGAGAGGAAAGTATGATCTGCCTGGCTGATCTTTATGAGACCCTGGGACGGTTTCTTAAGGACCTAGGTCTTCTCAGTCAGGTAAGTACATTTAGAGATTGTTGTAACAGCAAAAAGGCAAATTAAGCAGAGCTCAGTGTGTGCTTTCTATGGCAGTAGTTAAGTTACTGTAGCATGGAGGATGCTGCCTGCTGCCCTCACACTCTGGACTCGGCTGTTACAGGCTGTAGCTCCTCTGCAGCGCTCTCTGGAGATTCGCGAGACTGCGCTGGATCCAGACCACCCAAGGGTGGCACAGTCACTCCACCAGCTCGCAGGAGTGTATGTCCAGTGGAAGAAGTTTGGAAATGCTGAACAGCTGTATAAACAGGCACTGGAGATCTCTGAAAACGCCTATGGAGCTGAACACCCTCGGGTGGCCCGTGAGCTTGACGCGCTTGCAACCTTGTACCAAAAGCAGAACAAGTAAGGTTTATTACACTGCCATTTTTGTTTGATGTGGAGGTAGTAAAAAAA
>VZRQ01006259.1:1306329-1480728 GCA_013397975.1 Machaerirhynchus nigripectus
AGAAAAGCAAAGGTTTTCTTGCTGAAGCCAGAATTTTTCTTTGGTTCTTTTTTTCATGAACATCCCCTCTCTGTTCTTGTAGCAGGTCACCTAAGAGGGGCCAAATTTTGTGCTTAGTTTCACAAAAACTTTTAGAGATAAATGAGGAACACTGTCTGGCCCTAACACTTTGGATATTGTTATATTTGAAAAAAGTGGGATTCTTTTCAAGATTCTTAAATTTTCAAATCTCTACACTCAAGTAACTTTGAATCTTCCCAGCATATTTATTGATGCTGCATTTGACATTCTTCTAACACTACAAATAACTTCTTTCAGATATGAACAAGCTGAGCAACTGAGGAAGAAGTCCTTCAAAATACGCCAAAAAGCAGCAAGGCAGAAAGGCAGTCTGGTAAGGAAGTGCTTGATATTTCAAAAAAGGTGCAGGGCATGTTGTACCTCCGCTAAACGGGTGATAAATTGTGTCTGCAGAGCTGACAATGCTCTGGGGCTTTTGATAATTGTGGGCATAGGTAGTGAAGTAGCTTAGCAGTAGCTTTGGTAGCTGCCCTTTCAACTCTGCTGGAAATAGAGATGTATCAGTACAACTGGAATGGAGTTCAGAGAAGTGGAAAAGAAAGAAGTGCATATATACATTTCAGAGGTGCAGAATTACAGCTGATACGATTGTGTGTCAAAGTGACAATGGAAAAAGGCGTTCTCCAGAATAGCTGAGGCATTTGTCCTACAAGTGAGCACAGTGCTTACTGCAATGGAAAATCCCAGTAGAAATATTAGGTAACGTACAGAGTTTTTCCCTGTTTTCTTCTTCTGTGTTGTTTTTCAGCTACAGGGTTTCCCTTTTCATTTTTGTGCTAAGGGTTTATCATGTAATGCCTGTATTGTAAGAGTTCAGCTAACAATTCCAGAGCTCTCGCTGTAGCTCTAATGGAAGTAGTAAAAAACCATAAACATGTTGCTATTTCTACAGTGATTAAATAAGAATGAATTTGGTTCATGACGATTTGGTCTATTTCTGTAACAATTCTGCTGCAAAAACATTTTTATCAACATTGCAAAGATCAAAAATAGGCAGAGTGTAAAAACGGCTGCACTTTTTACTGTGATTTATTTTGCTTGTAAGCATTAACTTGTCTGCCCATTTTAAAAAGATTGATGTGAAGCCTTGAGTAATATTTTATTGCGTTTGTATGTGGTGTTTAGGATTGGGGATTTTAAGTTTTGAGCTTATAAACCTAAGAATCGATCTGAATTGGTTATTTGAACTGTGGAGTTCAAGCAAATTAGCATGTGTGAGAGGGAGAGTGGTGTGACAACAGAGTAGCTTGAATTGCCTGGAAATTTTCACCAAAATTTCACATTTTTGATGAAATTCACTGTTAGGTTGTAAGTAAGCATGTGCCACGTAGCTCAACAATAGAACTTAAGGAGGATTATTAAGCTCCTTTGGCACCAAACTAAGTCTTTTGGTTTTCTGATTTTAGTTTTAAACTTTAAAAGTACTGGTGACTGGCTTACACTACCTTCTGTTTGCTGCAGTGTGGCTTTGCTCTCCTGCGTCAGAGAGCCCTGCAACTGGAAGAGCTCACATTAGGCAAGGATACACCAGATAATGCTCGAACCCTCAATGAGCTTGGAGTCCTCTACTACCTGCAGAATAATCTTGAGTAAGTTGTTCTGACTGTGACACACCCACTGAGTGTTCTCAGGTGTCTGAATGGAGGCAGAGCATTGAGAACTAGCATTGCAGATACAAATACTTGTTGTATTACCATCCCTGTTTCATTCTATTGGTTTTTGTTCACTGTGAAATTCACTCCTATTTTCTATTTGGTGCTTTTGGCATACGAGTATTAAACAAGTCAGTGCATTTCCTGCATTCAGAATTGATGTTCCAGAGTTAATTAGCCTTTATTGCAAATACCAGTACTCCCTCAAACTTGTGCCTCCTCTACTCAGCTTCACTATGTTGTGACTCCTTTGCAGTGCTCATCTTTGAACAGCAGGATTGTTGTTTTTCTATGACAGTATCACAAGAAGTCATGACCTAAATATTCATTTTGCTTGTAATCCTTAAGCTTTTACCCTGATATCCTGTTTAAAGCCAAAAAGGGCCAGAACAGCACAAAGGTGCTCTAAAAGCAGAGGGATAAGTGGGTGTGTTGAAGAAGGGGAATAAAAGCTGCAAGACAGTTCTGATTGTATGTTTAGCCACTCTTCACAAAAACTTCTTCAGTTGACAGAGGAATCTAAACTTTGTGTTGTGAAGGAATTATAAAGTTACCTAAATCCCACTCTACTGAACTGAATCTTTTCAGAGAAGAACAAAAGTGCCCAGCAAAAAAGCACAGACTGAGTTCTGGAAGTATTTTTACTTCTAGTTCTTTCTGTACCTGTTTAACAGACCAGTAGCTTTTGGATAGTTACAGAAGTGTATCATTATTTGGGATCGGCATACAAAACTTCTGTTAAATGCATGACTTCTTTAGTGAAGGAGTTTGATTTTTTACACTTGTAGGACGTGGGGTTTTCATCAGTTTACCCTCACAAAGTGACTGATTATAGAGGAGCGATATCTTATCTAATCTCATACCAGATTGTTTAATATTCTACATTATTCATACATAGCTCCTATTCAACATAACCTACTTCAAGAGTAGCTGTATCTCTACTATTTCAAAGGTAAGAAAAGGTATAAACTTTGTTCTAGTGAAGGTTTAAGGAACTTTTTAAAATGGATATTGTGTCTCTGCTCTGAACCAGCAAGTCCAAGACTTCATGTAGCTAAAATGAAATCAGTGGCAGAAGGGTATGTCCTTAATGAATTTTTATTTGTCACACATCATCCTCCAGCCCTTGCATAGAGTGAACACCTTTTGACACTTGTCTAAGAGCTCCAGAATTGAACCTACAGTTCTGTGTATAAATGCTCTTTTTTTTCTCTGTAATGTAGAACGGATTTTTCCAATTTACTAAGCTGACCTGTTGAGATTAGCATCACACAGAATTTGTGTGAATGTCAGGATGCGGAGCTGCGTAGTTATAATGGCTGCTGTCAGTCTTATGGGGGGGTCATCCATTGTTTTGATAGAAGAACTGCTGTAATGCTGTAATGAAATAGTAGTACCCTACTGCAGTGAGATAAAACGTGCCCTTTGCTTCAGTGGTGGCATTACACAGAGTCTTTCCTACTTTGTCAGTTCTAAACAGATTCTACATTGAGTTTCCAAGGCTGAGTTTGTTGTTTCAAACAGGCACTTCAGCCTGTACAGATGTT
This sequence comes from Machaerirhynchus nigripectus, assembly GCA_013397975.1. NCBI lineage: Eukaryota > Metazoa > Chordata > Aves > Passeriformes > Dicruridae > Machaerirhynchus > Machaerirhynchus nigripectus. The sequence continues at coordinate 1,309,610 of VZRQ01006259.1, forward strand.
ACCAGCTTTACAATATTGATGCACAAATATGTTGTGTAGGACAGCGGAGCTTTTCCTGAAGCGCTCGTTGGAAATGCGAGAGCGAGTCCTGGGATCCGAGCACCCAGACTGTGCGCAGTCTCTCAACAACCTGGCAGCCCTGTACAATGAGAAGAAGCACTATGACAAGGCTGAGGAGCTCTATGAGAAAGCTTTGGACATCAGGAGGAGAGCCTTGGCTCCAGATCATCCCTCCTTGGCTTATACTGTGAAACACCTGGCAGTGCTGTACAAAAAGATGGTGAGCACAAGCCTGTTACCTCTTCTGATCACCTAAATTAACTGTAACATCTTTGTCTTAATGGAAAAATCATGGTTTAAGGTGTAGGAATAGTTCTTTTTACACAATGACCTTGAACTTTACAGTCAGTTTAAGGGTAACTTGAAGGCTTATGAGGGAGATGGTACTTCAGAAATAAACTGTCTGGCTGAGCCACCTTCAGCTTATATTGACTCAGTGAAAGATGAGAATTCCTCCTCTGCAAAATGCACTATGAGGCATAATATTAACAGTAGTATCAACTTCTGCATTTTGTAATTTCAAAATGTTTTAGGAATATTTGTGTTTGTAGATGGTTGTTAGAATCATTTGGTATTATTAGTGTAATAGTGATATACTGTTTCCAACAACTGAACCAAGATCAAGTTCAGTGGGTTATAAGAATTTTATTTATTTTATATTTTCACATTTTACTGTTCTTCAAAGAGAAAAAAGACCTTGAAGATAATCCCTTGGATCAAATTTGCTCATGTTTTTGCTAAATAATTCTTACTTGCTGTTGTGTGCATTAAATGGTTTTGGGTCATGTTATTTTCTCCTCACTTCAAGCTTCTAATATTCATGCTGTTAGAAGCTGCAAAAACACTCAATATTTGCATCAAAAACCTCTTTGCTAGTTTGAAGGAGCACAAATTAAAAGTCAGTGGAGAAAATTATTTCAATAAAAGTACAACTGAAAATTCTTTTTACAGCCTTCTCAATGAGACACTTGTGGGGAAAAAATAAATTAGGAAAGGAAGAAATAGACCTAGCTGAGAAACACATTAACTGGGAGTTGAATATGCTCAGTATTTTGGAAAATTAGGTTCTAGTAAATATTTATGATAAACAATCTGTGCAGAATATAGCTATTAATTAATGAAAGTTAACCCCTTATTCTAGAAACAGTTAGATCAACAGCCTTCTCCAAGGCTTTTGTCAAAAATAGGTTTTACTGTTACCATCTTGATACAAGAGAACAGAATAATTTTTTTCCCTGTTATTTCTAGGGAAAGCTTGACAAGGCTGTTCCTCTGTATGAGCTAGCAGTTGAAATCCGACAGAAGTCATTTGGTCCAAAACACCCGAGTGTAGCAACTGCTCTGGTAAACCTGGCTGTCCTTTACTGTCAGATGGTAAGTTTTTCATTTGTTTCTTCTAATGTTTATTTTTCCTGTCTTAGGCTTTTGTATGATTTGTACCTAAATGCAGTGAAAGAAACTTGATCGTATTTAAAAGGGAAATTCCTCATAGTCCCTGAAAATTCTTAGGTTCCATTTTAAACGTTGAAAGCATATTTGGCAAGGAAAATGTATGCAGGGAAAGATAATTGCTGTGACTGGTAGGCACGACATTGTATCTAGGATGTGTTGATACTATGTTGGCAAAAAAAAAGAAAAGCCATTGTAATACACATCTGTAACTAAGAAATACACATCTGTAACAAAGAAACTTTCTACTACTCAAAGAAAAAGCAGATTGAAGCCTTGCCTCTCTATGAACGTGCACTAAAGATTTATGAAGACAGCTTTGGCCACATGCATCCTCGCGTGGGAGAAACGCTGAAAAACTTGGCTGTGCTAAGGTAAGATTGTATGCTTCAATCATATAAAAGCAAATTACTGCATGAAACAAAACATCTGGGCTTGTTAGAAAATCATACTTTCTAGGGAAGTAGAGAGTTTTAAGTACACTATGTTGATAGTATGGTGTATATTTCAATTTAAATAAATTTAGAGGCTTGTTTTATTTGCTTGTTTCAACTTTGTTTTACTCTTTTCCAAAGCTATGAAAGGGGAGACTTTGAGAAGGCAGCTGAACTTTACAAGAGAGCTATGGAAATAAAAGAAGCAGAGACTTTGTTGATAGGTGGAAAAGCAACTTCTCGACACTCATCAAGTGGAGACACATTCAGCTTAAAAAGTGCATTATCACCAAACACTTTCCTGGAACATGGACAAAGGTGATAGCAACGTGCTCCAAGAAAAGGCAGCCTCTATTGATATTGATATTTTCAAGTAGACAGAAAATTACTAAGACAAATCCATTTTTCCAAGGATTACGTACTGTGTTGGGACTGACACCTGTCTTCGTGAATGACAGGGAAACAAATCCAAACAAGGATTTCAGCTTGAAATCCTTCTGCCTTAACTTTGCAGACTGTATGGTACGAAGTGAGCTTCTTTCATTGTATATGGGTGCACACATTAGTTACTAGCTCAGGTTGTAGCTAATACCAAAAACATGGACTTGATGCCTCTTAGCCTAAGTGCCAGGATTATAACAAATTCAGCTGAACCACTTGCATAAACGCTAAGGGGTTTTTTCTGTGTTGTAATAGCATGTCTTAGAGGATTTGTGTATTTTTGGTTCATCAGTCCTTCCTGCCTTTTTACAAGCCTTTAAAGTTGTTTCTGAAAAAACGGTAGTTTTGAAAAATCTTCGAAAATACTGTTTAACCTGAAGTTTTACCCTCCAGGGTTATTTCAGCCTTAAGCAAACTTCCATTCAAGGGAGTTGTGCAAAATTAAGTGGTTTCCTTGGGAAGCTAGGGTATTTAAATATACCATCATCTACAATTAAAGCTGTTGTAAGATTCCACTCTCTTCAATAAAAATACTTCCAGTGAGGGATCAGAATGAAGATGATAATGGCCAGATTTCCTGTTATTAAACCTTTAGTGACACTTTCACTGTTTAATCTTACTGAATCCCTTAATATACAAGTAAGTTTGTATTACCTGGGAAGACCTAGTGATGCAAAATAGTTTGACATCGGATAAAGAAACGTTAATCAAATCTACCTGGCTGTTGTATTTCTTAATACCTTAGTCATCTGGAAGGATCAGTCTGAGTTCTGTTCTCATTCAGTCCATAAATGCATGCATCCATTTAAATAGATACTAAAAAAAGACTTTTTATAAAAATGAATGTAAGTGGAAAATTAATTGAAACCCTACTAGAATATTTTAGAAGCAACTAATGTAAAGATTATTTTGATCCAGTTTGAAAAATGCAAATGGCCTTCACTTCAAAGGAGTACTTACCTTCCACAGTGTTTTTTCTCTTTTAGAGTAGAATTAAATATTACTCATTTCAACCCTTGTTCTGATTAGGAGGAACTTAATGTTTTGGTAATGCAGTAAATTGGCAAAAGAAAATGTATATAAAACTGACAGCACAAATATACAACCCAAATTTGATTTTTAAGATTAAGGTTTAGTTGAAAAAAATCAAAAATAGCTCTGGAAGGTGTTACGATAGAGCACTAAGAGTTGACACTTTGTAATAGCTCTCTGGATATTTTCCTCTTATTCAGAAAATGGGTTTGTAAGCGAAGTAAGGGTTTTACCACTCTATTTCAGCCACCTTGGAAAGTTTTGAAAATTGGAACGTTCTTTGCAGGATTCTCACCAACTAAGAAGAGGGGCAAAAGGAAAAACAAATACACACACAAAAAACCCCAAACCAAAATAACCCCCTAAAACCTCAATCTACACAACACAGCTTGTGTGTGTTTATGTTGCCTGATGTTCTTAAGAGCTCGTTATTCTCTCCTCTAAAGAATGATCAGATGTCTGGTTTAGTTTGTCATCTCTGCTCTGATTTTAACATGTACAGTGATACATCTTCCTCTCCTAAGCAGTTTTCTTTATTGTTGGTAGCTTAAATAAGAAGCTACTTTCTAGATCCTCAGTGTTACTGTTGCTGAACTGTTACTATTCTTCCATTGACCAGCTTCTATCCAATTTCCTCATAGGTTGCAGGGTTGGTTTTAGAATAGAAAAAAAATTTAAAAATTGGTTCCTAAAAAGTAGCAGATCCCAGCCATCCATTGTCATTTAGCAAAGACAGTAAGGGATCCATGTGCCTACCCTGTGAACCCAAAGAAAGCTTATGAGACAGTTTCCATGGAGTTGTACCTCATGGACAGCAAGGAAAAGTCATTTGTATATATGGGGTATGCCAGATAATACTTCTGCGTAGGAGAACTCCACCTCAAAGCGGAAGGTCACTGGTTTCAGTGGAGATTTAATTACACTGTCAGAATATCAACATCTTAATAACGTTTGAGACACTGTAAAAACTGAACATTTCTTTTTTAAGATTGCCAAATAAACAAAGGTGGACTTATGTTTTACAGTTGGAGTACATTATACATGTAAATGTCTTCTTAATTAAAAAAAAATCCTTAACGCTGCTTTTTTGGATGCTGTTTATTTTTAAATAATTTTAACCATTGACACATACAATCATCTTTAATTTATTTTCTGATTATTTCAAATTCTTCTTGTATATACAAGCTTAAAGTCTAAAAGTAACACAAGAACCATTTTGTGTACTCTCTAATAGGGCATACAAAAGTGTATTAGTTCCCTCATAAAAGTGTACTTGAAGTTCCTCTCGTAAAGCTGCCACTCCTGTGATAGCAGTCATGTCAGCCAAATAGTTAAGAGTCAGGATGAACTGAGCTGTTGTAGAAATGAGTCAGCCATTTGTCTCAGGATCTCCAGAGCCAGCTGTGTGCCTGACTTTTATTGTTCCCAACAGAAAGGTGAAAGTCACACAGAAATGTAAGTAACACATAAAGTGACACTGGATCAAGCTAATGTAGACTTAGTGACACAGGTTCAAGTATCTACCTTTTTAAGGGTCTCATTATTCTATTTCCTACCTTTCTTCACAGTTCATTTCTAAAACCTCGTTTCTCCAAAACAGAACTCAATCCAAAAAAGCCACTTCAGTTTTACAGTATAATGCCCCACACTCAAAACCCACCTGAAATCTCCCTCACTGGTTTCAGAAATGATTTTTCTGTGTATAATATAATCTGATGTCAGCTGTGGAGGAAACTGATTTTGAAGTTTGTAACTGTTACTTAAAAATGAAACATTTTTTAAACTAATTATTCGTACAACTAACAGGTATTCACTCAGATGCCCTAAGAAACAGAAGCACCACCATGATAATACTCTCACTTTACCCTTTAGTGGGATACTACCACTACCATTACTAGCTGGCTCTGTGTTGGCTGCATCACGTTGTAGAAAAGTTTTTCGAAGAGCACAACTTGGAAATATTTGTATTAATACTGCCAAGGCTGAAATTTACCTACTTCTAAGCCAAGCTGAAATAATTACCAGGTTCTGGATCACATGCCCACAGTAGTTAAAATATTTGAAACTGATCCTTCCAGTTTTGCAGGGTACTGGCACTCCAGGATGCAAATATTTACTGGTCAGTTTAACACTTGGCCATTTAAAAGGTTATATGACTGTAATAATGTCATTTACAAGACAAATACAACAGGTGAGCTACTCCAATGAAGATATTTGGATATTTGCAAAACTGAAATCTAATAGCATTTACTTTTAGAAGACTTACTATGCAAACTCAGACTTATATTCCTTAATATAGCCCATGTGATGGGGAGTGATCAGAATTATAGCTAAACTTTCAGTAACCAACAAAAATATAATATTTAGACTTTTAAAAAGGTGGATATAATCTCTGGTTCTTTCCAATGTTGCTCATAATTTTGTCATGAAAAGCTTCTGCCAGGAATAGTGGCATGCTGATATTCAGTCTGCTAATATAAGACTAACAAAAGACTTCACCTTCTTACAGTATACTCAAAACAGTATCATGTACAAAACATAGGCAGCTGTTTAAGGACAAGCAGTAGTAAGACAATGATAAAGAAAATTCCATCCCAGGGATATTTAAGGCAGATGAAAAGACTTCAATGTTCTCATTACTCAGAAAAAGTAGCCACAGCATGATTCATGCCAAGACTTTGGACCAGTGAACAACAAGCAGGTACAAGTGCCTGGAAAATCAGGAGCAGCAACATCAGAGAGGCATTATCATCTGCCCTTCATCTACTCAGTCAACTCCAGCAGATTTCATCTTTCCCTTGTCCTGTTCTGTGTGCTGTTCTCATCACATGATAGGGCATCTCATGTGCTGTGCCTGCTTTTTTAGTTTATCCATGTCCTTTTATTATCGACTTAATATCTGGATGCTAGCAATGCTGAGTCACTAAAATTTACAGTAGCACAGCTCTATATGTTAATAAAGACGTGAGGAGGAAACAGAATATAAACAATGTAAGTCTGTGTCCTTCCTGCCCCTGTAACAGTTCTGTTTCATCAGAAAAGGTAAGCTTCAATGGAGGTAAAAAAAAGAAAGAAGTAAGAAATCTGGCCTTCTCAAAATCCAGTGTCCATCCAAACTCATGAAAGTTGTACTTAATATTTGTTTTTCTACATGTTTCTCATTTTGGCCATGAGTTCTTCTAGGCTTTCTTCAGACTCTGCTACTGTCTCCCCAGTTATTAAATTCTCTTCCTGTTAGGAACAGGAAGAAAAAGTTGTCAACAAAAAACCAAAAAAAAAAAACCCACAGATCAGCTTTATTGCTATTACACCACACCATTTTCCTAGAACCAGGCACTTGGTTGTGAGATTAGGCCTAAGTGATTATAAGCTTAATTTGTAAACTATTTTACAATAGGAGTTAGAATGTTCTTACTGCAATACATTCAGATTCTATGTTCCCCAGGTATACTCATTGCTCTTTTGACTATATACAGCTTTTACAAGATACATATGGTAAAAATTAAATAGTCACTAAAATATCAACTGAGAAATTCACATTTGCTGTATTTCCCCAGCCCCCAAATGCATTCATTCCTATCATCTCAGAAGTACGTTCACACTAGCACCCACACTTAAAGAAATGTACTTAATACAAACACAGAACTGGACCATAGAAGGTTCTAATCGAGGTACTGAGGGTCCAGTTTCACTGGAATCGTCCAAGATGGAATTCTGTTTTAGGTTTAAAGGGGAACCAAACTGGTTGGTATTATAAATTTAATCAATAACGTGTATTTCAAAAATGTATTCATAAGGAATGAATACATTACCTTGTCTGGGATAGTATATGCTACACTAATTCCCTCAGGAAGCTCAGGTACCGGGCCAGATGCAGCCTTCAGCTCATCTTCTGAAATTTCTGATACTAATTCAATGCCTATGCATTAAAAGGAAACAAGAACTCCATTAAAAGTTAGAAGAAAAAGTTCTTTAATCACCAATCTATCACAGTGAGAGGAAAGCTGCATCTACTTTTCCAAAACAGAAAACGAAAGTAGGAAGCCCTTTGAGTTCAACAACTTCATTCCATTATCAATACAAAATATCTTCCCTTTACAATATATGAAATGATTCTATGTAGGCAACTTGTGGACAAGAATGGCACCTTGTCCTTGCTCTTATCATTTAAATCTTACGACGTGGACACTTCTCTCAATTGTAAGGTAAGATTATTTTCTTTCTCATGTAATAAACATGTATATCTCCATTCTTTATATAAACGGTTATATAAAACATATTTACCATTCCTTAAGACAATTCCTTCTAATTTAAAACCCTCAGAGAAATATAAAAATCCATGGGATGCCTCAGCACAGTGGTTATGGAAATGACAACTGCTATTTAGTATACTTAAAAGGAATATGCAGTTAATACATCTCATCACATCTCTCTCATCTTCAGACCATCCTCTGAGAAAGTGCATTATTCAAGCAGCACTTACATTCTGAGCCTAAAACCTGCAAATTGCACTAAAACCACATCATCAGGTTGTGGTAAAATTACTTTCCAAACCTGTGAAAAGCCAACAGTAATTACACAGCGTAAGTTACAAAAAAATAGGAACTATAAGCATTAGATGTATCCTAAACTGCATTCACCCAAATTGAATCTCAGTATTGGGAACATCATTTAGTCTCCAGTTGATGACTTACCCCAGTCATTGTCTTCGTGTACTATTTCTTCCTCCTTTTCAATTACTTCTTCTTTTGGTCTTGCAGCTTCTTTTTTCTGGAGGGAAAACACAAAAAAATAAACCCCTCAATAACCAAAAATTAACAGTCCAGTTTCCAACAACAGCAAAGAAGATCAAGCCCAACATTCACATTTCTTTTAATATGTAAGATAAGAAAGTTCTAAATGGTGATTGCTTAGGAGCAGAAAGGCAGAATACCTGCAAGCTGAAAAAAACACCAAACCCATTAACACTCAGAAAGAAATGACTGCCAGAAAGGTTGAGCAATTATGTAGAAGAAAATATTACTTAACTGAATGCAAGCCATTCTTCCAACCCTTTAAGATAACTCTAAGTACTGTATATTTAGAAGTGTGCAACCATGTGAAGACAAGGCTGCTGAAAATTGGAGTAGCAATGAACACTTTCTTTTACTAGAGATTTGCAGCTTGCTTTGTTCTTAAGATTTTAAAAAAGGGGGGGGAAAAGCCCCCAAACAAATGCACAAACCCAAACCATTTTTACCTTATAATTTTCTTGCTGTTTTCTGCAATTGTGGTCACTACATTGGGGGTTTGGCTTCATAGACATAGTTGGGAAGAAATCCTGCATCGCATTGTAACCAAGATAATAACTCACAGTACCAAAATTTAACAGGTACCTAGAAACACAGAGAAAGAAGGACCTTGTAATACAGATGCAAACCTAAAACTTCAGTTGCTCAAGGAATAATTTTTCCTCAAAGATCTTTTAGAATACACTTTCACACTCAAGCAGTTGTAGTTACTGTAATGGCCTTAAATCCAGTCATGCTATACTCAGCTGGCAACGGAATAACTGGATCAATATAGAATCCCATCCTCTCATGGTGTGTGAGAATAGCACTCAGTGCTATTTCAGCTGCAGTCTCAGAAAAAATTTATTTAGAGCTGTATGTAAGCAGCTTTCTCCCATGCCTTAATCCATCGCTTGGAACACTCAGGTGTCCTGTATTACAATGGGGAAGTTCTCAGAGCTAATCAGAATCAGTTTAGTCATCTTTATTGTAGGGTCTGATTTGCAATTAAACAAAGATTCCAATTAAGCTGCAGTGTTTGTATTCTTTGTTTGAGAAAAACACCTCTCTCTGCACAGCTGAAAAAGAAGCTTTGTTGTTTATAGGCACATCTGCAAACAGTTCTTCTATTCCTTGGTAACTTTAAATTTTTGTGTTACTGACCAAACCAAGCTAAGCCTTTAGGCAGGCTAAATACAATCTCATTCTCAAAGATTCTTGTAACACACTGCATCATTTTGAAAATGAGTACAAAGTTGTTCAAATATTTTGCTTTCCGATGCATGCAATTCTTTTATCAGTTGGAGTCATGTGACAGTACTTTTTTAAATAGTAAAATATGCCATATTGCTCTATAACTATTTTTAATTCCCCTCAGGTTTTTACAATACAAACACTGCAAGAGAAGTAATTTATTCTTTGTCCATGTACAAAATTTCAAAGACAAGCACTGTAGCATTTTTTATGTAGAACGTGAAGATGTCAGATCAGAGCATGTTTAAATGCAGAACTACGAAAAAAAAGTACATGTGTGTATGTAGTAAAAGAAATTCTTTGTAAAACCCTGAGACTGTTTCTTACCCCATAAATAAGTATTATTTAAAATTCAAGCACTGTGTCTTTCAGCCCTGTTCAATGTTGGCAATACCATCAGGAAATGGGCCATAAACACGTAAAAAGAACCAGAGCTGTCATTATGAAATGTTCCTTCAGGGTTTTTTTCTCATATTTTGCTGTACACATCAAATAGCAACAACTGATTCACTTACTTGAGAACATTTTGTACAAGCATTCCTGCCACAACACCCATGGTTGTAGGAAGACTGGCTGCACAAACTCCTTCTCGTTTCAATGTCTTCTCATCAATATTTGCAGCTACTACAAGTGGAGGAGCACACTGAGGGGCAATAGAGAAATTAAGCTGTAAAAAAGCATTCAAGAAACCCCACAGGAAATTTTAAGCTACTGCATTAGCTGTGCCAGGATCACAATCACTAGCCAGCTAATCTTCACATCTCCAGTCCCACTCTAAAAGGCAAGTGAGCAGTTCAGCAGAGCACCACGTACCGCAAAACAAGCGGATTCACCAGGTATGATCAGCTGTATGTGTCCTGACACTGCATTTTCACTCACTCCAGACTCCATCCAGATTTGTCCAAGTTCATTGCAGGCCTTATAAACACAGAAACACACACATCAGCACTGCAGAAGTTTAATGAAAAGAAAACGAACCCCAACAATGTGATAAACTGGGAATGATGAAACACATTTATCTCCCTGCTTTCAGGCAAAAAGGCTATCAGGTCAGAAAAAGGGACATGAAGAGATAGAATAGAAATTACTTATCAAAGGACAAATCAAACAGCAAATTAAAGTTGCCCTCATGAAGCCAGCCCTTTGTGTTTTCCTGAGGACCTGAGATGCTTTAACAAACACAGATATTAGTGACCCAGTTACAGCACACTACAGAATATAATTCCACAAACTATTTTCAGAGGCTTGGATACAGTGCCTGTAATTTATGGATCAAGTCAGCTGAAGGGTAACAGAAAACATACATTTGGCATATACCCTACATTGGCTGCTACTATAAAGAAAAACAGTTTGATTAGGTACAAAGAATTTTTAGTATACAAAAAGTCATATGAAGTACACAATTAGCTATAGAAAGTCTTTAAAAGTTTGTAAGATTGAACATACCAGCCTTTGAAAATACCTTTATATAAACAGAGTAATTTGAAAAGACAGAGCTTATGACATTTTGATCTTTTACTAACCATTAGCTGATAGTAACTAAAAAGTCTACAGTTATATTTATACACATAAAATGGGTTTATAAGAACTGGTAAAAGCTCAGATTCCTCAAGCCGAGGGAGACATAAATTAGGAAATTCTTTTTAAGTTCCTGTCTTTTCTACAGTCCCACAATTCCTAACATTATTTAAAGGAGAAAACAGACTTCCACAAGCTTGTGCCTTTGGTGGCCTTACCGTGTTAATTGCCATGCGAGCCTCAAAGTTGTCCACACAGCTTAGAACCAGATCCACAGGCTTCCCTTCCTCCAGTGCACCGTTACTGAAACAAGCATCAGAACTTGGCATGAAATTGCTGGCAGAACAAAACACCAACACAGCAACCAACATGCTGCTTTAGAGTACAGAAGCCCATGGGAAGTGAATTTCTAACAAACCTCGTGCAAATGCAGTACAAATACAACCAGCATCTTAGATCTGCAGTAGAAACACCATGCTGAAGCTGGGATCTAAATATATGAGCATTTTAAACTTGGTTTTATACAGTATACACTCACAGTACAAAGTATTGGAGAATTGTATCTTTCTACAACAGAACTGTAAATGGTGTAAGTTATTTCAGATCTCTATGAGATCCACTAATAACTATTTTCTTTCTTCTTTCTATAAGTCATACCTGAAACTCCTACAGAGCACTCAAGATACGACCTGATCTGTTTTCTCGAATGGAAAACCCCCAGTTTTGGTTGGAAATCTAAAGATGCACTCATATAAAAAATAACTATGTCACAGTAAAAATAAATGCCAGTTGTAGAGAACACATCTAGGCAGGAATGTCTCCATATACATATATTTGCCAAAGGTTTTCAATTGGAAGTTATTAAATTGAAAAAGAGCCCCAACAAGGAAAACGTGAGGCTGTGTGGAACCACACATCAGCAGAAGTTAGCAATATGCTAAAGTTGGGGGATTTTACCTTATTCTATCCATGAAGTGTTCAAAGTTGTCCAGTGTTGTGATGTTGTAGTTATGTACTTCAAACTGAACATCAGGATTAATATTCCTTATGGATGAAATAATAGGAGTCAATAGTCAAGAACACAATGATAGTTTGCATTCTACTCCCTAACTTCATACGGGTTGCTACAGTTTTAAGTTTTCCATCTGAGCTCTAGAACTCACCCATATTTGTCAAAAATTCAGATTAGAGGAGAAAAAAACCCGCAACATATTGAAGTGGCATAGTTAATACCAAATTTCTGAGCAAAACTTGCTATACTTAAAAAGCAGACCCACATTAAAGTTTTGGCGACTAAAAAAATGTCTTTGAAGCATCAATCATCCCCACAAATATTTTATACCCAAATTCCCAAATTAGATCATCCCCCCCAGCAAATGATTAAGAGTGCAACACTGGTTTTCTGGAGCAGCATCTTAGCTAAATACATTTTGACACCCACTTCTCCAAGTTATACCTCAAAGTATGTTCTGCTGCTTGCACTTTACTTAATCCAGCTTGATGAGGTTGGAAGAAGAGTCTGTTCATGTTTGCCAGTTCCACTTTGTCATAATCAAACAGAAGCAGCTACAATAAAGATTGTTTTAACATGTGTGAATCTCCAGAGACTCTGCAAACAGAGCACTACGGAAAGGCATTTTAAACAACAAAACTAATTCTAAAACCAAAAACATAACCCCCCCCCAGCTAAACTCCCTCCCTCACAGATCTACTCAGTTCACATACAAGATGTACCAACACTGTAAGGATGTGAAAAACTGAACCAATCTGTTAAGTCATTAAAATTACTCAATAAAAAGTTATCTCTTCATTTGCTCTAAACTAAGAATATTCAGCAGATTAAGCTACAAGAACAGTATCACCTCTCTTATCACATTCCTCCGTGCTGCCATGTGACAAACTAATGTCTGGGATGAAGATAGCTGTTTGGCATCTACTACATTTCAATTTCATTAATATAAACTTGGTTCTTAAAAGACTTTATCTTTTATGTGAAATGCCCCCTCCTTTTTCTTTATTTTGTTTTCCTTTTGCAATAATCCAGCATGATGATTAGATAAATGGGTTCATATAAGAATGTGGAGATGACAAGCATCCAAACAAGAATCATCCACATGATACAGGATTAAGCCCTAAATAAATCAATTTTACCAGCATAATAAAAATACAGACTCTTCATGTGTGATGTTTACACAAGTGCTGTTCTTGAGTGCTTTCTTCACAACATTTTTTTATTTGGGTAAAATCAACAGAGTGAAATAAAATTCTTTACAAAGAGGACTGGTCCCTCTACTGTGAAGATATAGAAGAAGAAAAAAACTCTCATTACCTTACCAATGCCACACCTTGTCAGCATTTCAGCAGTCACACTGCCAACACCACCTACACCTACTACTGCAACTGTAAAGGTACGGATTTTCTGTAAAAAGAAATAATACACAGATCAGTATTTCAAAAGTGGTCCTCCCAGGGAAAAAATGAAAGCAATGTTTCATTACATATGGAATCCTACCTCGTAGTCTTTGACAATTCCCATTCTTTTTAATGCCATCAAACGACTATTAAAAAAAAAAAAAAAAACAAAAAACCAATGTTACACAGAAAACGCTCTTTATGTTTCTAACAGCACTTTTGCTTTTCAGGTATTTAAAATCACTTTTGCTTTAAAAATAACCTCACCAAGCACTAAACTCAAGCCTGCTGTTTCCACTGCAGTTGTGATTGCCAGCTAGGTACAGTCTGAGTGACAGAGTAAGTGCTTTCCTATTTGCACCAGACTCCTAACCCTGCAGAAACTCATGTACTTATTCTGTTGGTATGAGTAATATCGATGAAATCAGGAGGGAACAGCTATTTTTGTAAATTAATCCCTGATTTACAGAATGAAAGGTGACACTTTTTTTTTTGTAATGAACCATATGGCAGCAAACAAGTGAAGACTTGCACTGTTTTCTGGTTGATTTGATTAGATTAATATAACACTAAAACAAAATAAATAGAGACCATCAGGTTTGGAGGATAACTGAAAGGATTTTAAAGTAACATTTTATCCTGCTATTGGATTTTTTCATTGGAAGTATCAATGAAAGTACAAGTATTAACTTATATTAAGGAAAAAAACAAAACAAAACAAAAACCAAAACCAAAACCCCATCAAATTTCTAGAAGAGAAGTGGTCTCTGATGTTCAAGAATTCTATAAACCAACCTCTAAAACAGGTAAGTTGGAGAAATAAGACCTCATGAGAACAAGACCTCATGTAATACCAACACCTGTCCCATTTATTAGCAACCTAGCCAAAAAACTCACAACGTTTCCTCTCTCTCTCCCCGCCTGTATTGTAAAGCAAGATAATACAAGGTAACCCTGACATCCACCCCTGCCAGCCCAGCCAGGTGGGAAATCCGAGAGCATCTCTCCCCTGCTCCGCACACAGCACCTGCCTCCTGCACTGCCCGACACCCTCCTGAGCAGCCCCAGCCCCATCCCTGCGATTCCCACCCATCCAACCCCTCTCCACATCCACGTGCCTCTCCCGCTTCACCCAGACCCACCGTCCCAAGCCACGGCCCTCCCTCTTCCCCATCCTCCGCATCCTGAAAGAGCCCTCACCCCACCTGTAGGGGTTGGAGTCGGTCACCTCGGGGCTCATGGTGTCGATGCGGGCCCGCGCCGCTCCCCGCCCGCGCTTCTCCCGGGCCAGCTCCTCCTCCAGCTCCCGCACGCGCCGCTCCAGCCGCTCCAGCCGGCCGGGATCCGCCATGGCAGCGACACGTCTGTGCCCGGCCGCGGGAGCTTCCGGGAAGCGCCGGGGCGGGCCCTTCCCGGGGCCGCCTCCTCACCCCCGGCAGCGGAGCGGGCTGAGGGGCGGTGCCCGCCGGGGCGGTGCCTGCCTCCCGGGAAACGCCGTCTTCCAGGGGAAGCCACCGGCGCCTTTAGCCAGGGCACTGCGAAGCGCTTTTCTTGACGGACCGAGGCGCCTCCGGGTGACCCGGGCGGGGCGGGCTCCGGCGCGGCCTCCGAGGATGGCGGCGGAGCCGGGCACCAGCGAGGTGCGACGGCAGCACCGCTTCGACCAGGGCAGCCTGGAGCGGTACCTGAGCAGCCACTTGCCCGGCTTCCCTCGGCAGCCCGCGGGCGCGCTGGCTGTCAGGCAGTACAGGTAACACAGGTGACACAGGTGACACAGGTGACGGGGCCGCCGCTCCCCTGCCCCAGAGCGCCCGCGAAGGGCGAGGAGAGGAGCCGCTCGCTGCGGCCCGACAGGGAAGGTGGTCGGCGGTAGAGCCCTTTTCCGTGAGGGTGGCGGGCAGCAGCCATCGACGGATTTTTAAGATGCATTCTGACTTAGTCCAACTAAAGGCACGTTCCAGCTCGTCCCTTGGGCTGCTGGAGAAAGCAAAGTTTGCGGTGGCGGCCAAGGTGACCTTTCACACGCAGCCTGTGGCCGTCTGTGGGCGGGCTGTGTGTTGGGTGGACTTCCCGCTGTCCTCAGAGTACACCCACGGTTGTTTTATTGCCTACACATAAGTCTCAATTGATCTGCTTCATCTTTAATTGCAAAGCAAATAGTAACGTTCAGAAGCACATACATAGCCTAAGAAATCGATCGTAAAGGCGTTAGGCTGTCACCAGGTAAAGCAAATCCACAAGAACAGCATAAGGATGTGCCGAGATTCCCGTTAGTTCCCGGAGAGCATTATGGCAGTGTGCCAGGGAGATGCTACACCCAGGCTCCAAAGCCACTCCATTCCATAGAGTACTGAGTTCATTTCCATTCAGCAAATTAGTGGTGTGGCTGCACAACTGTTCATGTCAGGAGCTAACTAATAGAAATAAAGTTATTCTAAAACTAAGGATTAATTCCTTTGTAGGCATGACCTCAGCTAATTTCTCTGCAGCTATCACTAAGAAACACTGAACAATTTTTCATTGTCTTCTGATGTAAATAGAAAACATTTATTCATTCAATCCGCGGATGTACCCTAATCTTCCTATGTACCTCAGTTGAGAAGACTTGAGGAGGGGCCTTAGGAGAGCAGCTAATAGTAAAATCAGCTAAAATTTTGTTAGTATTTATGCTTTTACTACTTTGTCTTGTAATTGCAGTTCAAAAGTTCAGGTGTCCTAAATTTTTGTGTTGTTCTAGGCAGTGTATTTGTCAGTTAAACTTGTTAAACTGTTACAAACTATGCCCTAACTGCTTCAGGGAGAGTGAAGACATAATGGGAGGAATGAAGGCAAAAGTCCACTTGATTTTTATTTTCCAATAGTTGTCTGATCGTTTATTGGACTAAGTCAGAATACATCTTAAAAATTATTCCAAAGGAGGAGAGAAAGGCATGCAGATTAACACAGAGCCTTGAGGAAAATAAGGATTAATGGGCTTGATTGGAATATGATAGACAAGGTGTTATAAAGGGTTTAGCTGGCTTGTCCTTCTCTTTTACACATGTGTGATTGAAATGCCTAATTTTCTTTGTGACTCCAACATTCATTCTTTAAAATATTAGTTCCTATAGGCTGTCCTTGAAGCGTCATCTCTGGACGTGATGATCAGGCTGGCATACAATGGGGCCTGGTACCAGAGTATCAGTAACTTAATCATAGAATAGAATCATAGAGTGGTTTGGGCTGGAAGGGACCTTAAAGATCATGTAGTTCCAATCCCCTGCCATGGGCAGGGACACATTTCTCTAGACCAAGTTGTTCAGAGCCCCATCTAGCCTGGCCTTGAACACTTTTAGGGATGGGGCATTCCCAGCTTCTCTAGGCAACCTGTTCCAGTGCCTTAACACCCCCACAGTAAAGAATTTTTTGGTAATATGTAATCTAAAGCTATCCCCTTTCATTTTTAATCCATTCCCCCTTGTCTTGTCAGTACATGCTCTTATAGAAAATCCCTCTTTAATTTGGAGAGCTTCCTTTATGCTTGGATTGTTTAAAATACAGCTTTCCAAAAGACAAATACAATTATGAGCTAGTGAGAATTCGGCTCTGTTTAATGTGCTCCCAGTCAGAAAGCTTTGACGTTAGTGTCTGCTGCATACGTTGAATAAGTTCATGATGTCTCTTAAGGGAGGAGAGGTAAATGCTACAGGAGAACAAATTGGCTATCGGTGACCTTTCCACAGTGAAAGAAGACATCTTATACGCAGGAATGGAACCTCTGACTTCTGATTTTGTAGGCTATCACTTGCTCCCTTGTAAGACTAGATTTGAAAAAAAAAAACAAACCCACAAAACAACTCTTGAGAAGAATGCTTTCCTCCATCCTACCATTTTGTTCAGGTCAAGTCACAGTGCCTTTTGTAAGTATAGTTTCTGTTAGAAGTTTACAAGTTTGTAAGTACTTGAATCTTTGAGTAATTTTAATCTTTCTCTCTGCAGCTCAGGCCAGTCAAACCCAACCTTTTACCTTCAGAAGGGTGGGAAGTCTTTTGTGCTCAGGAAGAAGCCCCATGGTCCCCTTTTACCTAGAGCACACAAGGTAAGTAACATTCTTCACTGAGCTCCAAACACTTCATATTGCAGGTGACATGGGTCTATGCATGATGGTCCAGCACATTGATGAATGTGTCCAGAAATGCAGTGAGTTGCTGGATCATTTCCCATGTTCTGTGCTCTACATATAAATAAACATTCAAGAGGATTCACTGTGCTCATTTATATTTGGGAGGTTTTAATTGAACCTAAATTTCTGTGTCTTCTTCAGGTCGATAGAGAATATCGTGTGCAGAAAGCCTTATTTTCAGCTGGGTTTCCTGTGCCTGAGCCCCTGTTGTATTGCAGTGATGTTTCTATCATTGGAACAGAGTTTTATGTAATGCAGCATGTGCAGGTTGGTCCTCCACTGTGAGAGATTCTTTCCTTCTCCCTACTACAAGCTGCTTTTAAATTGTCTAAAATCTTTCTGTTAGAGCCTTACCCAGCACAGTTTTGTGATATGAGTGTAAATAATCTTCTGATATTTTTAATAAGTGCTAGCTATCAGTGATTCTCATAGATTTCAGCTTCCCCAGGGCTTATTTCACACTTCATTGAGTTTTTTAGCTCAGCGTTTAACCTCTCTTTCTTGTTTGAGCTCTTGGAAGGATATCTTGAAATGAGGCAATATTGCTTCTGTGAAAAGCATACACAAGTCAGAGGAAAAAAAAAATTAGTCTGTAAACTGAGTCTTTGGATATCCTGGAGCCTGTTTAGTATTGAAGATAGGAATTGACATACAATCACCTTTTCTTGAAAATAAGGCAGGATTCCTGTTCAGACACTAGTTTCACAAAGACCACAGCATAGCTCTGTCTGTGGTCCACCATTCTGGGGGTGCTGTAGCTGAACTGATACACTTTCTTTAAAGTTTGGTGATTTTTAGCATAAGTCTAGGTTCACTGGAAAATTAAAAGAAATCTAAGTTTGTGGGCCAGGTTCTGAAGATTAGGTTAACCTAGAAAATCCATAAATCAAGGGTAATAGAAGGTAAAAGCTGTGAACAATTTGAAGCAGATTTCTTACATTAAAGATGGAGAATTTTTCTGGTTTTGACTAGAACAAAGTGATTCCTTAAGAAGAAACCTTGTTACATTTCTAAGTATGTAAATGTACAGTCTGTCCATTCTACAATGGACTGCACTGCTCTGTTCTTAACAACTGTGAAAATAGAAAAACACATCCATCTTCTAAATGTATTCAGCTGCTTTTTAGGAGAAAACAAGTGAGTTTCTTTGGATTGTTTGAGTCTTTGAATGCACAAGCCACCTATTCCCCTCATCTCCCTGCCTTCCTCTCCTTTTCCCTGAGGTCTTCACTGGTATTTTTTCTGCAACTTAGCTGTTAAAGACAATATAGTAAGATTGTTTTTCCTGGTACTTTCAGGCTTGAGAGTACTTGAATTGACTGCTCTAATTCAGACATTCATCTACAGATACACCATATAGTGATGACCTGGGATTACTGTGAATCCCTTCGTTGGCCCTGGGCAAGGGATAAAATAAATGAGGAAGGAATTTTTGATTGCATAGGGAGTGTTGGTTCACTACATTGGTTTTTGGTTGTGAAACATGTAGCTTTACTTCTTTTCATGTGGTGGGAACATCCCACCAAGTATCAATGATTTATGCTCTTTCTAGGGTCGCATTTTCCGAGACATCTCACTGCCTGAGCTGGGCCCAGCAGAGCGTTCTGCTCTGTATCTTGCAATGATAGAAACCCTGGCCCTGTTGCACTCCTTTGATTTACAGTCGTTGGGTCTCCAAGGATATGGTAGAGGACCAGGATACTGCAAAAGACAGGTACAACTCTTAACATTCTCTTGTTTTGTCTGGTCTTTGAATGTTTATTTTATTTGCAAGTTAAATTGTTAATGATCGTATTTTAGCTATTAAACACCTTCACTTAGTTCAATTATTTGTGCACAGTCTAATGCCACTACTACACTCAGATTGATTCTGTAATGCCATACTTAGGGAATGATACTCATTTGCTTTTGGAATAACACTAGGTTTGGGCTATGTAAATAGGATTGAAATAGATGCAGTCTCCATTTCATCTTTTGATATCTCAGTTCACATTTGCAAATGCAGAGGTACTGGGTTGTACTGAATTTTCAAGCAATATGGTGATATTCAAAGCCCGGAAGCATGTGCTTCAAAATTTTAAACTCTTGAAAAACTTGCGAATCAAATGACAAATCTGTTGGAGTGTTTGTATTTTTGAGGTATCAACTTGGAAAAAACAGTATGATGCAGCTGCTCATACAGATATTCCTGCCATGAACAAGTTGGCTGAGTGGTTAGCGAACAACTTGCCACCTGATGATAATGAAGAAAGCCTGATTCATGGGGATTTCAGAATAGATAATATCATCTTCCACCCAACAGAGGTATTTGAAATTCGTTTGTACGTTTAGTAGGTTTTGGTCCTCCATTTGTTTGTACTCCTATCATGTAATGGGATGCTTATATGTGGATTATTTTAGTGCATGATACATCTTTGAAAGAAAAACCAGTAGAAAACTTAACTCTTCTCTATACTGTGTATGGTGTTTAGGTACCTAATACAGTCCTGGAGTTCATTGCAGGAGCTAGATAGAATCAGTGGAATCACAGAATCATAGAATGGTTTAGATTGGAAGAGACCTTAGAGATCATCTATTTCCAGTGCTTTAGCCATGGGCAGGGACACCATTTACTAGACCAGGTTGCTCAGAGCCCTATCCAGCCTGGACTTGAGAGATACTCAATATATTCATTAGTTCTAGTCCCAGCTTCAAAGTACAGGAACAAAGCATTTTATATGCATAAATCCTATTTAATTCACTGCAGCTGAAGACTCACTTCATTAAACTACATAAGCATCTGATCCAAAGCCCGCTGACATCTGTGGTATGGCGTCAATTAACCACAAGGGCTTTTGGAGCAGGATCTGAATGCACAATACATAATAGTAGTGAAAGCAAAGGAAAATCTGCCAAAGCTGTTCAGTTATGGAGCACATGTAGATCACAGAGACCCTGAAAGTTCCTCATTCTTCTTTAGGAAAAAAAGATTTTTTTTTTTCCCTAGTTTGTAGAAATAAATGTGTGCTACCTATCTATCAACACAGTTGCATTTTCATTACTTTTTTCCATGCTACCTGCTGTGTTGTGACCAGAAGACATGTCTGGAATTTGTGACCATGACTGCAATGCCTGATTCATGGCAAAGTAACAGATCCCAGAGATCCCCAGAGTTTTTGTGCTTAGATTAGTTGATAGACATGGTTTGTAGGCTTAAATGTGCTGATTGATTCCCTGAGCAGGGAATTTGACAGTCTTGAGGACTGTCTCAGCTGCTCCTGATGCAGTTGAAGGAATTGACCAAGCTGTACATAGGTAATTCTAAGTCATCTGTAGAAACTGTTCCTGTAGATGCAGGAGCGACCATGTAGGAAAGACTTTCGCACGTATTTCAAGTAGCCATGGATCATGAGTAGGCTGGAGGGGTCCTTCAGGTTGACAGGCCAGCTGGATTATAAGAACTTTTCAGAATGACACTGTGGGGGGTCTCAGACCACCCAGCTGAAGACACCATTGCAAGGATTCTTGCAGCAGAGGCTCACTCTGAGCAGTGGTTGACTTCCTGTTTAAGAAATTCAGTTCCCCATGTAAGTGTTAATCTATGTATAATGTTGTGATATATTAGGTTTTCTGGTGCATGGTGTGTCTGTGAATTTCTGTGCCAAAGGACTGTGCAACAGGACTGGGAAAGGAACACAACAACTCTCAGTGCTACCGTTCTTTAGGATATTTTAATTCAATCATGTTTTATATGAGAAGAGTTTGGAAGTTTCTAACAGTAAGAACACTACTCAAAAATGTAGATTTAAATCAGATTTTTTTGGAAAAATGCCTAGCTTTCTATCCCTAGTGAATGTTAATTTTCTGCAGATCCTTAGATAGTGCCAGAAGGAACTCTTTGCTGTAGACAGCCACTGTGTGTGTTTTTAATTTTAAACATATAGTAACCAAATAAAACTCTTGGATATTGAGTGGGTTGTGCATTTGTGGATGGAGAGAATATGTCTTCTAGCACTTAATTGAGGTTTTTATTTTTATTTAAGGCTCGTGTTTTGGCAGTGTTGGACTGGGAACTTTCAACTACTGGTCATCCTTTAGCAGATTTAGCATATGCCACTCAATTCTACTTTTGGCCTACATCTATTAAGGACTTGGGGCAAGGCTCTATCTTGGGTTTCAAAGACACCATAGGTAGGAAATTGTAATCTTTTTCTTGAAACAAATCCTTGGCTTGATTTCTATTTGAAATGCTACCTTTATAAACAGGAATTAAATGGTAAATTCACAAGCATATCATTTTGCATTTGTAAATAACTTTTCCATAATTATTTTCATAGTAGCAAACATGCTGATAGGGAGGCTTTAGATAGTTCTGTTCTATCAAGCTTTGTCTTAGCCACAACATGTTACTTCTGTAAAACCTTAGTCTGAACCTTTCTAAGAGATAATGGAAAAAAAAGAGATATATAAGTGTAAATATATTATTTATTTTTTTAAAAAAACCTTTTCTCCCCATGGTGAAATTATTTTCTTGACTGGAGTGGAGACAAAGGGCAGCAGGAAATGGTATGGTTATCTGAAATTCTGGCAACTCCTACTTCCTTTGGTCTCTCCATATCACAGTCATGTCATGAGAAATGAGAAACTGTGGTGTGGAAATCATGGAAATATCTCATAAAGCTTAAAACTGTTCAAATTTTGAAGAATAAGGTGGCAAAAAATCATAGGAAATGTTGAGTGTTCTAAAAAAATCTGTTCTATTTGTTTTCAGAAACTCCTTCCTTTGAAGAACTGGTTTCCATTTACTGCCGCTGCCGGCGCATTACCACTACTTTATCCAACTTTAACTTTTTTCTTGCTTTGTCGTATTTTAAAATGGCAGCAATAGCCCAGGTAATACTTCACATTTGCTGAAATCTCACATATTTTTGTGTGTATGTGGGTAGCTCATTTAGTCATGGGTAATAATCAGACGTCTATGCTGTTGTCAGTTGGCGTGAGGGACAGGCTGGGCTCATTTGCCGTATCATGTACAGACATTTGTCTTTTCTCTTTTAGTTCTTACTTTTCCACTACTACTTTTTGTGATTTTCCTTCAGTTTGGTTTAGCTGTGATATGTTTTTAACTCTTGTGCAACAAGCCTCTCCATTATATCAGAAATGTACCCAAACCGGTATCAACATATCCCAGTAAGTTTTTTCCTTTTAAGAATCTGTGCATTTAAGTGTTACTTTCATGGTTGAAAAAATCACCAGTGTGTTAAAGTGCATAATTATACCAAATATACCTTTCTTTTGGTTTTAGGGTGTATATGCCAGGCATCTTATTGGAAATGCTTCTGCAGAAAATAGTAATGAATTTGCAAAGATTGTGAAGCCTTTGGCAGAAAGAGGATTAGAGCTCTCAAAAAGGTAGGAGTGGTCTAAACTACTGGTCTAAGGCAAGGCAAAGCTTTTCCAACATTTTAATTTATTTAAATGCCTGTCTAAGGCAGCTTATGTTATTATGAGGGAAAATCTGGTCTTGTTACTGCATTGGATGTTTTTCCCTAGGTCGTCCTTCAGCAGCACACAGCACAGCACTTCTGGAGAGCTCTTCCATCAAAGTAGAAAAGGCCAAGAAATTTTGCTGAAGGTTAAGCAGTTCATGAAGCAGCACATTTATCCAGCTGAGAAGGTAAAAGCTTTTAGTTAACCTGTTTATAAAGGAATATTTTCTGACTACACTTTATAAAAATGTAAAAATATGTATAGAAGTCATGTCCTCCTGTGTTGTTTTTTTTTTCCAAAACAGCCTTATTTTCATGCAGTGATGATTGTGGCAGTGCAAAATATTAGCAGAAATCATTATAGATGGTATTTTTTTTTCAGGATTAAAATGTATGTTATGCATACAAATGCATTGTTAATGAAAGCTAAGAGTTACTTTTTAACCTTCTGAAGTATAAAAACTTCTCTTTTTAGAAAGAGTTACTTTTTAAAGGAAGTTGCCAAAATACTTGTTAGACTAACAACAACCTAGAACTCTTAGATACTGAACAACACCTATTTAAAAATAGAAACTGCTGATTTTAATCATATGAAGCCGAATGTTTCTGTTTCTTGCTTTTTAGGCTGTGGCAAAAAATGGGATTGCATAATGTATCAGAGTAGCCTCATTCCTGAATATATCAAATACCAATGAAGTTTTGAAATCAGCTAATGAAATATACACAAAGTCCATAGTTAGGGGAAGGGAAAATGAGCTGAAGCATTTTACTTCTTATTTAGGAAGGTTAGGAATTTCCACTTAGAAAGTTGGTTAAGCTTTTAGCCTCGTGGAAGTACAGATGGCTTTTGTTGCAGAATTGGTTTTCTGGCTTTCTGATTTATTTTTTTTCCAAGTCATTTCCAGAAATGGAGAAAGCATCTTAATGTAAAAGATTTATGAATACATCTGCCTATCACAAGGAAGGGTCGAGGGCAGTAACTCCTAATAATGTAAAGTTTCTTAAATGTCTGTCTGTGACTAGGTTTGGATTGTAGTTTTGGATTGTCCAAGGAAGCCTTGCAATAATTAAAGTATTTGCTTTAAAAAAGAAACAAACCACAAATAGCCATGCAAGTTTTTCAGATGAGTAGTGTCGTGCTTGGAGGTTACTTCTGGTAACAGGGATTGTGAATCAGGACTTGTAAATTCTATTTGGCCATTTGTCTTTATTGTGTAATTTTCAGAACTGGACACTACTTTTATTCATTTTATAACTAGATCTGGGCCAGGTTTGAAGTTCTGCACCTCACTAAAACATGCTTGGGAAAATACTAAGATTACAGATTATAGAGCTTTATTTACAGCTAATGACTGGTGCTTGGAATGACTGCTTACATTATCTGTTAAGGAATTATTTTGACAGGAAAGGAAAATGTATTTTTTGTGGGTTTTTTTCTCAGTTAACAAAAGACTAGCTGGCTTATGTATCTGAATCTTACGTGTCAGTATATCAGACTTTTATTTGTTGTTTTACTTTTGGGTTCGTGCCTCTTGTGTGTACTGTTGGTAACAGGTAATTTTGTCTCCAGAAAATACTGACCTCCTAGTGCTATCATCACATACTTTAAACCATCCCAAATAGAAGTTATGGTACTGATTGGGGTGATCTCACATTTAAAGTCTTGTAAAATGAATAGATTACAGTTTAGTTTTCGATTATATATTTAATTTTATAATGCAACCAAATGTATAATGTAAACCTGTGTTGAATATTTTTTTTTTGGTTCCTTGGGTCATAGATCTGAAAGAGGCATACTATTCTTTGTGTTTTACATGTGTTCTTAATTTAAACAGCATCTTTTTAATTGTTTCTCTAAGGAAATAGTGAAATATTATACTGAACATAGAAATATTGAGGACAAATGGAAGAAACCACCACTGCTGGAGAGACTGAAGGTATGGGACAATAAATATTTTTAGCACTGTAGCAGTAAAAGAGCAAAGACATAGAGCATAAGAGTGATTGGTGTATCCTGCTTGAGAAGTTACTCTGCATGGAAAGAAAGAGTGTGAAGAACAGTGAAAGGAAAGGAAGAGGGACGTATGCAAAAGGTGAGAGAAACAACTGAGAGAGAGGAAAAACAAAATGAGGTCTGTGAGGGGCATATCTGAACTTTAAGTCAAAGACTGTACCTATTATTTCAAAATAGCTATTGAAGAAAGGCAGCAGATATATTGGACAGTATGGTAGGCAGGAGGGAAGAAAATGTGTAGCAAGCCAGAATTTAATTTTAATTTTTTTTTAAGACCTATTGCTGATATTTCTTCTGTTGATTCTTGCAACAGGAATTGGCCAAAGCAGAAGGTCTGTGGAACCTTTTCCTCCCAGATGTCAGTGGTCTCAGCCAGCTTGACTATGCCCTAATAGCTGAGGAGACAGGGAGATGCCTTATTGCTCCTGAGGTTTTCAACTGTCACGCACCAGGTTAGCAACCCTGCCCCAAAACTATAGCTCTGGAAGCATTAAGAAGTTGGGCATCTTACACCTTACAGGCTGTGTGTCTCCAGCCATAAACATGACTGCTGATTTCTTACAGACACGGGAAACATGGAGGTCCTCCACATGTATGGGACTGAAGAGCAAAAGAAGGAGTGGCTGCAGCCCCTCCTAGAAGGGAAGATTAGTTCTTGCTTCTGCATGACAGGTAAATTTTTCTCCAGAAGAAAGTTAGAGGCAATTGGCAGGAGCTTCACGTGGTGTATGCACAAATAAGTAGAAAACTGCAGGTTGTGTGTTACAGTGGATATTTCTATGCTAATTCAGTATCCATGAATGTCTTTGAATATGAAATCGTCTGTGAGGTGTGAATGCAAACTGAAGCACCCTTGCTGCCTTTCCTGATAGTTGCCAAATTTCATGGTTACAATAATTAGTATTTTCTTTCTATGTATTTTCAGTTTAATTTTCATACTAGTAAAATACAGTTTATAGTACCAAACAGGTTTACAATAGATCTTGCCCTTTCTTGTAGTGTGCTTTGAAGTTCTCTAGACACACACAGTTGGGTCCAAGTATGATAATTGTGATCGAAGTTGTGTCGTTTTGCAGTGTCATAGATGTTTTAAGATATAACCCAAAAATAACTTGATTTATGTCCAAAGCTTAGCATTGTATTTAATTTTGCTCCTGAAAGCTTGTGGCATTCGGCTTCTCTGGAAAGTCTGGCTCTTGCTATAGGAAGGTAGTTTTTGGAACACGTGATGTCAAAATCTGGATCCTCCTGCGTCAGGAGGAATTGAGAGAACTCAGCCTTGCAGACACTTACTTTGCAAATTCTGTTTCACTGTGTTCCCCAAGAGGAAATAGATACTTTTGTTTTAAAGTAGATGGCCTATAAAAAGTGGTAAGGGTGAAAAGAGAGAGGAAGAATCTTTCCTGTTCCAAAAAATCAGTGATGACATTTTGCTGACCACTTTGTGTAGTCTATTTCATATACCACCACAAAATTAGTTTCAGTCTCTTTATTTTCACTTGAGAAGAGCCCAGGGGGAGAAAACAGGCTGAGGAGAAATATGACTGTTACCTGTAAGTACAATGGCAGGATAAAGGATTTAAAGACACAAGGAAAGGAAGAAGGCTGTTGATTACAAAGGGTGGTCCAAGCCCGAGAACAAGTACATTTAAACTGGGTATGAATAACAGGTTTTTGGAAAACAGAAGTCTTTTGACCACCAGCAGTGAGGTTCTTCAAACAGCTTTTCTACTGGTAGCAAAACAGGGTACTTTTAATAGAGTGTATCTAGAGCCCTATATTTGTGGAGGTAGTTTTACCTTTATATTTAATCTGGTGGCTTTTTTTTTTCCTTTAACACAGAACCTGATGTGGCTTCAAGTGATGCCACCAATATGCAATGCACCATTGAGCGAGATGGGAACAGCTACGTGATCAATGGCAAGAAGTGGTGGAGCAGTGGTAAGTGTGGAAACCTAAGTAAGAGTTTAGGCTCTTATTTAGGCTAAGTCTAAAATTTTTTCTAAGAGCTATTAAAAGTGTTTGTGCTCAATTTCTGAGATGAAAATTTGTCTTTTCTTGAGTAAAGGCAATAGAATGTAAAACAACAGAAGGATCTGAATTAAGCTTTTGTTCTATGAACCAAAGTCCAAGACTCAATCCAATTTGGAGATTTGGGTGCTTTTTGGAACCTCCGAATTTTGTTCACAGAATGAATGCTGCTATTTTCTTTAAACATTACCTCTTTCTATCAGTTAACTTATACATTTATGGCTGAACCCTTTAAACGTTGTTTTCATGAAACTGTCTTTTGCAGCCTGTGTGAGAGTTTTGAGAGTACTGTGTAGCTACAGTAAAATATGGCTGCTTTTGAAGTAGCCTGTGATGCTGTTGGACTGACTATTACAGGAGATTTTCTTATATTATAATTCCCAGTAAAATCAATGGATTGTACTGTAAGTGGTAGATGTCCCTAATATTGTAGTACTGTTGCTTTTTTGCCAAAATATGTGTGACAACAACTGGAAAGTCATCATTCCCTGGGAGTTTGGAACCCAAGTAAATAAACAGACTTGTTAAACTTGAATGTTTTATTTACGTACACGAGTGTGTCAGCTACCTGCTGATATGTGCTTGTGCAATACCTGGAGTCACCAGAAGATAGTTCTCTCTCTCTGTTTTACTCCTGTGAAACTGGCAGCGAAAGGAGACATGGAATCTTGTCTCCTGACCTGAGAGTGTTGCTTAACTGCCGGCTGCTTAACCTTTGCTCTGGGTCAGTGCATTGCAGTCCCTAAGGAAGTAATGGGAAAGTTTTAGGGGGTCACACACACAAAATAATATTAATAAAATTAGTTATGTGAATTATAAAAAGGAAAGTAAACATAAGACAGCATGATTTGGTTTGTCTTATTTCTAATGAATACAGTTGGGGCAATCAGATTTGCATAAAGACAGATGCGTAAAAAGCACTGCAGTTCCAGGAAGTTTGAGAAACATGTTCATTCGGCTCTCTATTAGTCAGTCTCCCTTTCTGCCTGGCTGGGTAGGGGTTTTTCTTTGTTTGTTTTGTTTGGTTGGGTTCTCTTGGTTCTGGTTGGGGTTTTTTAACTTTTTGGACATTGGAACCTTGGATGTTTGGGAATTCCAGAAACCAAACAGCCTGGTCAGAATGTCACTATGTATTTGTGAAGACAAGTCATAAATCATACCTGCAAGGAGTCAGCTACTTCGTGGAAGAAGTGGGGTTTCTTATTATGCTCTGCATATATACAGTAAATCCAGTATGGCTTAACTATGTCAGATTTATGGTGTATGTGTAGAAAATCAGTCAAGCACTTCTGACTTATCTGTTCATGCCTAGTATTTCTCAAAACACTGGGCAGACATTCTGTAAGCTTTTGTCATCCAAACAGGGAGAAGAGGTTCACGTCTTGTTTATGCTACTGTTTCTTGTCTGCTCTTTTAGAGCTTTTTGTTCCAGTCCCTAATTGTGTAACTGGGAACAGTATCTAAAAGTGAGAGATTCTTGTTGGCTTTCCTAATCTGTAGATTAAGCATTTTGTCAGAGCCTGCAGGTTGTTTGAAGACAAGGACAGTATGCTGTAACACCACTTCTTCATTTTGATAGCTAAGCTAGTGTGTCAGTATATTTGAAATGCTTCCAGTGACTTGTAGAAAACTGCTGTTTTCCTGGAATCCCTGCCAACATTGTGGCAGGGGACAGCTTTGGTACCTCTCTGTGTAAAACCTGTAAATTCATGAGCTCCGTATGGAATCGGAACCTCTCTCTTTTTTCAAGCAAAGCCTCTACCCTTTGCTGGTTGGTAAATGCCTATGATGACAGATGTCAGTACCTACTAAAACAGAACAAAAATAAAGATAAGAAAAAACAAAAGCCAGTACACTCTTTCTATTCTTTGATTTTATTGTATCTCCATATATTTCAGCAGATACAGTTACTGCAGTGCTTGATTAATTTTAAAAACTCTGAATAGAAAATCCAGGCCTTGTATCTGAGGATTAACTTTTTATTACATTTACAAAAATCTAGAACGTGCCACCCTTAGAGCACTGATCTTGTTGAAGTTTAGGGTGAGCAGAAAAGAAGAGGTGAAAGGTCATTTCTTCTGTAGTTATAGAAAAGGAGTTACTGGGGATTTTCTGTGGAGGATGTTGTTGCTGCTATACATTTGTAGATACACATAGAGAATGGCTTTTCCCCCCTCTCTCCCTCTCGATTCTCAGCCCTAAGCTTATACCTCATGTCAAGCTGCAAGGGTATCTGTGGAATGATAGCTGAGTTGAGAAATGGAACTGAGCTGTTAGACAAATGTTCTAAAGTTTTACAAAATAGTTGGAGAAACACAGGATTATTAACTTCTGGTACAAAGATTCCTGTACTGTTGTTTGCTGACAGGTTTTTTTCTCTGTTTTAATTGCATGCTTAGGTGTGTACAGGTTGTTCATTACACAGCTACTGAATTGCCTTGTACTGTGACATTTTGAAATTTAAATCTTGGGGGTGTTTTTAGGTGTTTTGTTTTTGTTGTGGTGAGGTTTTTTTGTTTGAGTTCTTTGATGTTTTTTAGTAAATATCTCTGGTTGTTTCTGGGAGTTTCAGTGTCCAGTTCTGGCTTGATTCTGATAAACATGTTCCACTTTGAAGAGCTCTGTAGTGTCTTGGCAGGTTCAGAAATTCATCTGAAAGTTGACCTGTGGAGAAACAGCTGCAGAAACAATACCCCCTGGAATCAGTAAACAATTCCCTTGGTTATGTAAGATGATGAAAGCAACAGAGGGCCTATATAGTGAAACTGACTGTTTCTTCAGTAGGGTCTTCGTAAGTCATAGAAATTTCTTCAGGCCTTCCATTCTGCTGTTGCCTTCTCCAGTACCCATAATTTTTTGCGATTTTCATGACATGCATTTTGAAAGAGGTGCCCAGAAAGGCATAGAGGAGAGGGTTGAGGCAGGTGTGGAACAAAGCTATGCTCTTGGTGACCTGGAGCGCCACGTCCATGGTTTTACTGGCGTCGCAGTCCGTAACCAACATGTAGATGATGTCTATGGCTCGCCACAGCTTCACGATGTTGTAGGGTAGCTGGGTGACAATGAAAGTGGCCACTACTGCCAGCAGAACCGTGAAAGGCCTGGACTTCTTAGCGTTTGCAGATCTAAAGATTGCCCGAGCAGTAGCAGAATAGCAGATCAGCATTACTAGGAAAGGAAGCAGAAATTCTAGGATAATTTCCAGGATTTGAATGGTTGATTTTAAGAGTGTTTCCATGTTCACTGGAAATACAGGAAGGCATTCATTTCTGTCATTGTGTTTCTTGACTTGATTAAATATCAGCTCAGGGATACTGAGGCAAATGGCAGCCAGCCAGACACAGATGCAGGTAAAACTGCAGTGTTTGCCAATTCTTCTACGGCCCTGGGATTCAGAAGTGGCCCTGTATCTGTCCACACTGATACAGGCCAGGAACAGCATGCTGGAGCTGAAATTCATGGTGTAGAGAGAAGAAGTGAACTTGCACATGGGGTTTCCAAGTTCCCATCCCTGCACTGCATTTGCAGCCCAGAAAGGGAGGGTGAAGAGCAGGAGCAGATCGGCGATGGCGAGGTGCATGATGTACACGTCCGTCTTCGTCTTGGGTTTCTTGCAGTAGGCGTAAATTGCAACCACTAACGAGTTTCCAGCCACTCCAACCGTGAAAGCCAGTGCATAGAACACTGGGAGGAATAATTTTCTGAAATTTCTCACATCACTTTTTTCACAGAGAAGCTCATAGGTATTGTAATCTATAAGAGGGTTGAGATCATCCTCCTCGTCCTCAATCCAGTAATCAGTTGAGTTATTCATATCTCAGACCGTGGCAAAGCTACAAGACACAAAGAAGTGGGGAGAAGGGAACACCAAAGAAATAATACTGGGTTTAAGTTTTAAAATTTCTGTTGAAACCAAAAACCCTTCTTCAGGGCTGCTTATACATCTCAGATTTAAAGAACTTGGATATTGAGAATACATTTGTGAATAATCAAAGTGAAGCTAGACAGTAACAGGCAGGACAGACCATCTCAAATTCTCACTTGAAATAGGGTAACTGACATCTGTGTGGGCAGTACAAATAAAATGGATTCAATTGAAATCCTTTTATTACTATTAGCATTTGAGATTGTGAAATGCTTGGAGTGCCCCTCACTGATTTCCACATTTGAGTCAAGGAGCCATCATTGCTTTAACTGCTTCAACTGTGTTACATTTGACAATATTCCGATGCACCTAACTGTGTCTGTACCTTTATAGGTTTGGAATTACACCTTCCCCTCTCTAGCCTCTGCAAAGCAAAGGAATACCAGCTGAAGGCTGTAAATGCTGTTACAGTCAGGTGTATAAGGAATACGAGCAGATTACAGCTGAGGCAAGCAGCTGCCTGCTGTCATAAATGTTCAGTGCCTGCTGTCATAATTGTTGACAAATTTTGGGTATGAATATAATACAAGGAGAGTGTTTTTGTTTGTTTCTCAGGCACACGGTACATGCCCATTACAAAAAGCCCAGCAGGGGAGTCAGTTGCTGAACAGCAGTAGAACAAGCTTAATTTAGTCTCCATCCCACACAGTGAGCCCTGCCCATGTGGAATTTCTTACAAAAGCAGATTGCTGGGGGTACACTTACATCTTGCATCTTACAGCTGGAGGCTTCTCAGGATGTTACGACAGAGAGAAATTGTATCACATACAAACTGCCCACAAGTACCCAAACAGCTCAGAAACTCTGCTGGTTTTTCAAGTACAATCTCATGACAAATTTACTCCGTAAACACTGAGGCTGGGTTCTCACTGCCAGCTTAGGGTTGAAGTTTAGGTATTTGTATCTTCAGATTGTGTCTTAAGCAAGTCATATCCTGCAGTATTTTCATCTTTTCCTGTGACTGTGTTCATGACTAACATGCTGAAATTCTATCTATTGTAAAATACAGTCCTGCAGTACCCTGTTTTCTTGTAACAAATGGGATTAAGGTTTCTTAACAGCAGTAGCAAAAATTAGCGGAGAATGGAAAACATATCCTCCTTTTCTCATCATATTCACTGTTCAGAATTTGAAGTCGATGTTGCTGAAAGCAGATTGTTATCTGATATTCTGCCCCAGAGCTACAATTTGGCTTTCTCAAGCCTGAAAGAAAAATGCAAATACCATTTCTGTTTCCTAGACAATTGTTTATATGAAGGGTTGCCAAGTGTCTCTTAAAGTTTTTTTAATATATCTGTCTACTAGGAAAAAATAAGTTACTGATTGATCTCATAATAAGGGATGCAGACCAATTAAATAGAGCGATATTAATAATTTCCATTTTTGATTGATTTTTTTCAGTGATTCTCCTAGCCAAATTTTTTTAAAGTGTATTAGCTTGAAATTAACTATTGGGTTTGGCTGCATCTTTAATGACTTCGTTTTATTATTCTGATAACATGTCAAAACACTCCCCATCAAACTTTTAAAAATGATTACTCTTATTTTAAGTCTTGCAATTTGTTCTTTATTGTTGCTTTAATGAGATGTGCAGAATGCAAAAGTACAGTCACTCTACTTAGTACTTTGGCAAAGGGATGCCTGTTCTATGCCTAACAAGCTGTGTTAGCAGGATTCTTCAGCAGCAGTAATCTTTTGCAGCTTTATGGTACTTGGAGGAGAGATTTAGTTATCAGCAGCAGAAGAATCTTTTTTTATTAATTTTTTTTAGTAGAAGAGAAATTGCTGCAAGAAGAGTTTAATCCAATTAGCTGAGATCTGAGGAAAATTAGAAGTTAAATGAAAAGATTTGGTTGTGGTCTTAAAAGACTTAATGCAGAACCCATCAAGAAACATTTAATCAAATTGGATCACTGGCAAATTTACTTGAAAGCAAACCACTAAACATCTTAGGGCAAATTTTAAAAGTCTGTGTATGACAAAGCAGTTTGGCTGTGACGCTGTGCTCCGCTGCCTGATAAGCCTTTGCCTGCCCCGAGTTCTTGACAGAAACAAAGTTATCTAAAATGCAACAGTTGACATTTCTCCTTCAAAAGCACAGTTATGTTTTGGCTCACCTACCTGTTCCTGTTTGTCTTTCCTGCTAACGCTGTTTCTCAGGCACGCGGGACGTGCCCGTTACAAACAGCCAAGCAGTCCCGTGGGAGCCGGGCACTGAAGAAAAAAAGCTTAGTGGAAAAGCTTCGTTTAGTCTCCATCGCACACAGCGAGCCACGCCCACTTGGCATTTCTTACAGAAGCAGATTGCTGTGGGTACACTGCATCTTACAGCTGAGCTTCTCAGGATGTTAGGACAGAAATGAATTTTATCACATACAAACTGCCCACAAGTACCCAGACAGCTCAGAAGCTCTGCTGATTTTTCAAATACTGTTTTCTAGGAAGTATACTAATAATACATTAAATCTGCAACTGCATGTTTTCTTGCAGAATTATTTCAGCCTTCCAGTCAGATAGAAAATCAGTGTTTCTGTGTGTTTAAACTTGATGTGGGATTGTATGAATGATGGTGAGTTAACAGCCCCAGTTTAAACACGCAGGTTTTTTCCTCTGGTGAATTAAGCCGTATTCTGTCCTTCTACTGAACAAATCTAATTTTGATACTGGAAAGGAGATGTGCCTTAGTGAAATGATGTCTTTCTGTAAAGCCAACTTAACTAAGAGTAAATGTATGCAAATAAGATATACAATATACAGAGCAATAAGGATTAAAACAAAACTAACCTCCTTTTGTCAGCAGATGAGTAGCAGGTACTGCAATTGAGATGTGCCTCAGTGAAGTGATCTGAATTAGTCTGACACACTGCATTTTGTCTTCAAACACCACACCCTCATGTGGAAGTCAGTTGCACTTTCATTTTGACTGGACAGTTTAAAAAAAAACCTTTAAAAAATTGTGCTTTCCTGGAAACTCTTCTTGTGTTGAACATGTACACTTCCTACATTCCTCCCCGTTCCAACCAGACTGTGACTGCTCTTTGGAAGGTCAGGACACTCTTACTGCTTCTCTTTGTCACTTGTGGTTTTATTCCTGAAAGTCCAAATGTTTTATACATCATCAAAAGGCTTTTGTTAAACCACACATTAAAAAGATGGAAAGGAGAGAGAGAAGAGGAAATCTGTCTGGGGCTGAGTTACTGCCCCAGACACCATAGGGAGTCACTACATTCTTTCCTTGGGGCACTACTGTGCTTTTGATGGCTGTCTGTATAAGGTTTAGGGGATCATTATATCCCCTCCTTAAGTAACTTTTTAGGGGATACAATAGAAAGGTGAGCTTGCTTTTTATGAGGTAGGAAAAGGGGTTCTTTCAGTTTGTGAAACCAGAAAGATGGTAAGGAAAATACGTGAAGGCAAGTGGCAAATTGTCAACCAGAGTACAAGCAGGTAGTCCTGCATCCTGTGGGACAGTTCTCAGGAACTTGAATGTTGCCAGTCAATCTCATAATCAAATTAATGACCTGTTTGAATTATCCTGGATCAGATAGCAATCTAATGAGCTTCAGGAAATACAATATTGAAGCCAAACAACAGAGAGAGATACTGAGCAGACCAGAGGTCAGATTTTCGGGGGTTTTGGCACTCTGATGCACCTACCACACCTGGATTAACCTTCTACCTGTGCTTCAATTGTTTTGAAATATGTGAAAGGAAAGATTCTTAAAAATGGGCAGCTAAGAATGTAATGGGCAGATGTTTTCCACAAGCTGTATTTTGTTTCCGAACGACAAAGTAAAATGGGCTGGGAGAGGAATTGCAGTCTAAAGGAAGAGTGCCTCAATATTTGTGTATATTTCTGCAATCTTTTCATCTTGAGTTATCACGATACTTCAGTGGTGTTTCTCATAGTGGCAGATAAGATGTTTGGGCTTCTTCCAGGCCACCTCCTTGCAGGTCGTGTCATGGCTTTGAGGCCTGAGCTGTATCTCTTTAAAACAAATTAACCTCTCAGTTCTGGATAGGCTTTGTCTCACTATGGTTTCCAAGATGGAGATGGTCTCCATATTCCACGCTGGAATAATCAAGCTAGAGCTGAGAATGCTCCCAGGGAAGTGTGTTGCCTGCAGAAGTTCCCAAGAGGTTCTGTGGGCAGGCTGTAGGAAGGCAGTTCATGTAAATCCTGCCTTGCTTATTGCAGTTCCTAAGCTCCTTGTAACTTTCCAGGGGTGCAGGGAGGACAGATCCTTCCAGTCAGAGTAGAGAAATAATATTGCCATGTATGTATTTCAGTAGAGTCCTATAGGTTAAAAAATAACAAAAGTCATTTAGTAAGTAAGACTGAATACAAAACAGATCTTACTTGACTAAAAACACTTGTGGCTGTGTGGAAGTGGCATGAAGCAAGGAAAAAAACATTCCTAAGCTCAGCAGCTGCTCTCACTGGCACCATGTGAGCCTGTGAGCTCCAGCTGGGAATGACCAGCAGCCACATTCAGTGGCAGAACTGCAAAGCCCTTGCAGCTGCACACCCCCAGCATTGCCTCTGTCCTTACTGCTTGTAGCCAGTTTGCTTGCAGCTACAGTGTAGTCTTTGCCCTCCATGAACCAGCTGCCTGCAGTGTTATCTGGAGAAGAGACAAAACGGTGGAATACACTCTGCTAGTGGACAGAAATTACTGCAGGTTCTTGGTAGGATGTGCCTGTGTGTGTCCCTTTTCTCCGTTAGGAGACTCCCACATTCCAACAATCAGTACCACGCTGCCATCTACCCTACTAAGACCAGTTTCTTCTTGCAGGAGAGTCCAGAACATGTGTTTATCAGCACCTGTCTAGGAAGCTGTCAGGTCTGTAAGACCCCTGACCTTTAGCAGAGAGAAGTAACCTGCTGGGCTGACAGGTGCAGCAGCCAGTGTGGCAAAAATCATAGGTATTCAGCATTCAGGCAGTAGTTTATCTGGCTTTAGTCATTGTAGACAGAAAATTGAAGACTGAACACTGAAAAATAGATAGATTCCAAGAATTAAAGTGCTATTGGCTTCTAAAAGCAGGCTCTATGGCAGCTTCCTCAAGTACAGGTGGTACTCAAAGGTTGCCACATTTAGTAGTCACTATACCAGAAAGAACCCATATAAGTTGATTGTGTGAAGATCAGTAATCTTAAGCATGTTATACCCCTGATAGAAAAGATTAGGCTTCTAATGGGATTGTGATAAACATTCTTAGCACATTTTAAAATATTATCTTTGCCTATGTGAGTGAGTGCCATGAAGAGTTCAAAAGTATAAGAAGTTAGTTACACTGAAGATGTTTGCCAGTGTAGCAGCATTGTGGTGTAAAAGTTTTGGACAGGATGTGCAGTCATATACATTGAAAACTATTGAAAAGCTCATCAATATGGAAACATGGTTAAAACTGACCTTCTAAAATGTCTACTGTCTCTTCAATTGTGAGTTTTCTTGCAAAACTCCTACCAAAATAACAGGCTTCTCTTACTTTTCCCTCCATCCTCCAGCAACGTCTTTGTATTTTGTAAGTGATGTAAAAATGTCATTTACAAATGAGATATTCCTTCCAAAGCACTGGAGTCTTTCAGAGTATTGCATTAGACCAGAACTTTTTTCTATCTTTTAAGGGTCAAAGTGACATAAAATTTGTTTTAGGTTTTTAGGACTTCAGACTCTAAGGAGTGGAAGGGCCAGGAATCTGCCTTCCTTTGCGGTGCTTAGATAGGAACAAGCACAGATGCGATGGAGGTATTCATTCGCCTTCTAAAAATGTGTACTAATGATTTAGAACATCTAACCAGATGTCTAGCTCTCAGTGAACTCCTCACTGAGTTCAACATGAAAGCTTCTTCTGATTTTTTTTTTCCATAAACATGGTTAAATTTGCCCTTTGTTTTGAAGCAGGGATGTGACTTGAGGATTATTAACAAATCAAGATACTCCAGAAGGTCAAAATATCTTTTGTTGTAAACCTCACTTGAAGATAGGTCTGGTTTAGAAAATAACACTTGTGCAATTCTTTACCTCCTGTGGAAAAGGAGAAGAGTCAAATACCCCCTGTGCAGGGGTGACATTTCCCTGTGCAGGGTAGTGCCCTGCAAAGCATATGCTGGGTCATTTGGGGTTGGTCACCTGCTTGTTACAGTTGCACAAAGTGAGCCAAGTGTTTGGGATCCAGTTTTTTGGGGTTTTTTGTTTTTTTGTTTTTTTGGTTTTTTTTTTGCAAGTTGATTTATCCCCCTGCCCAAAGCTTTTCACTGGGATTTTAGCTTGTTAGCATTGTATATTTCATGGGCCACTCTGCAAGCCCTTCTGGAAACAATGGCTGAATACCATATTGCAAAAGAGGAAAGTAAACAGCTGGCAGTCTGGCCCTCCAAACATGCAGTGTTTATCAGAGCAAAATAAATCTCTCTCCTGTTTCCTGGCCATCACAGTGGCTGTTTGTAGGAGGAAGTGGCTCAGCTCAAAGCCAGGTGGTTGTATTGTCCAGACCAGAGCCTCCCAAGCCTTGTGAGAACAGCTGCCAGAGCAGTTAAAAAGTTGTATTTGTTTCTGACCTCAGAACAAAACCAAGCTGCTGCAGATCAAGCCTTGAATTAAATCTCTGCAAAGCTTGTCATCTGCATTGAGATAGCAGTAAAAAATTACTGATTGCTACACCCATTGGGTATTTCCCCTAGCTTTATTGTTTGTGGGAGGCTTTGAAAGGAATGAGAACATGCTTTGGTACTAAGAAACCTTTAAAGAAAAAGAAAGAAAGGATTAAGGGTCACAGAAATGTTACTTTAATCAATGGAAGAATCTTCTTCAGGACTTGTACATTAAAATGCTGGCTTTATGCTTCAAAGGCTTAGTAAATATGTCCAAATAACAAACATTTCAAATAATGTTATCAATGGCTTGAAATGCTAGCAGGCTATTTTCAGTAACAATTTCCACTCAGATCTTTGAAGTGCAATCTAAAATCGTTTGCATGAAAGGGAAAAAAATCTGCATAATTTGGCTATAATGTGGTTGGTGTTTCATTCCCACCTAGACCCTTCAGTCTTTATAGGCTGAAGAAGATTTTTTAAAAGTTTTACTTTTGAAATGGCAGCATCTCACCTTGATAGAGGTGGTGTTGTATCACACTTATTTGCTCAGCTGTATCAGAGACAGAAGCAATTAGATTCCATTTCAAGTACCTTCTTGTTCCCATTTCATAGGAATAGGTGATGGAGCTGGAGGGTTTGGATGTTTGGCTTTTCATATTCCACTTCCCACAAGTCAGCTCCCTTTTGCGTGTTAAGTAATAAGCTGTATTTTGTTTCAGCATGATTATTCAGAGTATAAACACAGGAGTAGATTGCATCTCCTGCATCACAAAAGGAAGGGAGTAGGATTTCTTGTTATGGAATTTAATTTGATTTGACACTGAGATTTTATACTAAAGGCTCTTTTTGTGTTTGCCACTTTTTTTAAGGTGCTGGGAACCCAAATTGCAAAGTTGCAATTGTAATGGGCAAAACCAAAAACTCATCAGCATCCAGGTAAGAATTCCTAGGAGACACGGAATTCCCTAAAACTTGTTCCCTGGAGGAGTCACGGCTTGCAAAAATTTTGTTAAGTGAAATGCCATTAATTGCCTTGGATGTGCTCCTGAATTAGAGGGGTGTTTTAAACCTCAGCATCTGTCTGTTGTAGCCTGAGTCCCTGTTTTGCTGTCAGATGCTGTTGACTGAGTCCTCCCAGCCTTTCCACTGTCACCAGCTTTCATTGGCATGCTTCCCGCCTCTTCCCATTGCACCAGCTCTAGCGTTTGTGCAGCTGTGTGATGAATTGGATCAGGAAATTTTGGGGGCTTCACTATCAGGAAATTTTGGCCACATAAATTTTAGTGTGCATCAGTTGTTCAACCAGCAGCTCTGGCTTACAATTTATTTTTTAAGTGTGGTATATAAAACAATTAACGCCAGGAAGAATTAAATAGTAATGCTTAAATACTAAAACCAAAACTTTTCAGAGCTTCCCTAAACAGAATGGGTACAAGTGGCACATCAGAGACCTGAAGTTACCGATTAAGTTTTTGACAAAGTTATCTGTAGACACAGAAAGTTAAGTTTGAAATGTGAGGTGTTGGTAATGTGAAGTTGTGTAAGCAGTGAGCATTGCACATCTGAAATCAGATCTACTCATTCCATTCCTGTATGTGTAAATATAATACTTACCTCTTCTTCTTTGACACAAACATGTTGTTCAACCCTTATTACCAAAGTAGAATTGCAAACTTTTGCAAAAACTTATACAAGTAATGAATAAAATGCTCTGTGTCTGGTGCTATTAAAACCATGGAGCTATAATGCGAAAGAATTGAAACATTTAAGTCTAAGATGGATTTTAGCCCAAATCCTGTGGATTATCTGAAGTTTCTAGGTTTGGCTAGGTTCCGCCAAGAAACAATCAGTAACCTGCACACAGCACTCAGGAAGGTTTGCCTGGAAGTTGTACAGACAGTGGCAACTGTTGAGCTCTTAGAAGCTGAAGAGCAGTTAATGGAGGGGATTATGTGACACTCCATTTGCAAGAACTGGAGACTGAATTCAGAGGCCTGGGGCATCACCTCCAGTTCTGTGTGACTAACAACTGACTTTAAATATTCTGAAGGAATGTAAACTTGGGGATTTTTTTCCCCTAAACTGTAGGCAAGCCAAGATGATGATTCTGATAAACTTGTTTTGAGAACAAAATGGAAAAGCAGAGCGGGGAAACTGACTGGGTGGTACAGAAGTGTGTGCACAGAAGTGACAGCAGCAGGAGTCTCTCAGTCATGGGGCATTAGGTGCCGATGGTGCAGGTGGCACAGGTAAATCTCAGCATTGGCTTTATTCGAGTGCTAAACTGAGGATGGAAAATAAAAAAAGCAGAAGTAGGGGACAGAAGGGAGGCTCAGAGTTAATTGTGCTTTTTGTCTTGATCAGGTACAAGCAGCACAGTATGATAATTGTTCCCATGGACACCCCAGGGCTGAAGCTGATAAGACCCCTCTCAGTGTTTGGCTACATGGGTAGGTGATCATATTTACCAGCTATATGTGTATTAATTTATTAGCAGTCTCAGAAGCTGCAGTTATACTAATAAATACTGTGTATGAAATAAATCAGTAAAATGCATTTATAGAAGAAGGGTTAGGAACTGGAGGCCTGTCTTTTTATCCTCCTTTGTTTTACTCTGCTGTTGTGTTTTCTGTCTCTGCAGATGAGATCCATGGAGGACATTTTGAGATACACTTCAACGACGTGCGGGTACCTGTCTCCAATATCATACTGGGTGAGTTACAGCACTAATTTCTTTTTCAATACATGCAGCAGTGAACCAAGCTTTATAAACAGTGGTTTCTTTCATGAATCCCTGTAAGTCATTGTAAACAGCTCTGGTCAGTTGAGGGAGCCCAGTCTTCCTTTAGCAGCCTACCTGCTACTTGAATGTACCTTGTTTAGAGCAGAAGGAAGCAGGGCAGCTGTGGCTGTCATGCAAATATCACTGCCCTAAAGCAGAGCAAAGCAAAAGCTGTTTCTGGCGTTCTTCCCCCAAAACCAGCTCTCACAGATTTTACAGACTTTTAGAAAGAATGTTCTGCTGCACCCCATGGCCGGTACTTGGCAGAAGTGAAAAAGAAATAATAAGCAGGCCAGCACTGTGACCCCCTGCAGGGAGAACTGCTCTACTTCTCTCACTTAGTATAAATCCTGATATTGTGTATTTCCCCTCTGCTTCTTTTATTTTGCTCAGAGAGCTTTCTCTCCTGAGTAGCCCTAGGACCTGTGAACCTCAAGGTCTTCCCCCGGATACACATTCTAAATCTCATAGATGTATTTTTCAGTGTAAGATTAACAAAATTTGAATTTAATCATGTCAAACCCCCCCAGAAACCATCCTGTAGTGTGCTTTGTTATCTAAGTACTATTAGTAAGGTATCAATATCTATCTGGTTGGAGTAAGCAAGCAACAGTTCTGCAAAATAAGCTTTAAAGCAGCTTCTAGCTCTGGTGCTGTGGGGCCACTTCTGCCTTGGACCCTTTCAAGAGGGAATCACGGAGTCTGCAGTGCCTGTTTTTCTTTCCAACCAGGTGAGGGCAGGGGGTTTGAGATAGCTCAAGGCCGGCTGGGGCCGGGCCGGATCCATCACTGCATGCGGTCCCTCGGGGCGGCCGAAGCCGCGCTGGAGATCCTGTGCCAGCGCGCGGCTCAGCGCGAGACCTTCGGCAAGAAACTCTATCAGCACGTAAGCACCTTCCCTCTCTGGCTCAGTTCGCACACTCCAGACATTGACCTTTGTTTTGCCCACACACAGCCTTGTGGTTCTGATAATGGACATGGCAGCAGCTGTGCCCTAACCTTGAATTCCTATTCATAAAGCTTTGGGTGGCAAAGGAAAAAAAAACCTCACATTGCAAGGCTCCCATTTTTCATCGTAACCTATGGCATCTTTCCCCTCTCCCCCCCAGCCCTTGCAATGTGCAACGAATTGGATATCCTTTGCTGGATTTGAATATGGATTTTGTCACTGTGTGTTGTTCTCTGCTTTCCCTGATCAGTTTGGACAGGTATTTTTTCAGGCATACAGCTTGTATTTCTGCAGTTACAATCCAAATTCACTGTTTTTGCTTATCCATTCTGTCACCTGGATGTCTCAATTCACGATCACTGGAGACACTCAGGAGTCTAAATTTCACTGAAAATTTTACTTCTTTGATCAAATATTTGTTTATGAAAGTACAGACAGTACAGTACAGTTGTTTATGAAAGTACAGACCACATCAAGGGCATACTGGAGATTCTTGGTCTTATCTTGCTCTGGAATTGAAATACTGTTTCAAGAGCAAGAGCTTGCTAAAATAATAAGAGTATGACAGTCTGCTTTATATAGGGGCCATCAGACTTTGGTAGTTGGCCTGTCACATTTCAAGTGTTCCTCAGTCTTACCCAACAGCAAGATCTTACTGGAAAAAACAAGTAAAAGCAATGGAAAGAGGAAATTGAAATAGCATCTGGCACAGATTGTAGCAAATTGTTTGTGCAGATCCAGAGGGAGCAACTTGACATGACTGGAAAATAGATATGTAATTGCCAAACTTCCATTCACCACCACAACC
The DNA here is from genome assembly GCA_013397975.1 of Machaerirhynchus nigripectus. Classification (NCBI taxonomy): domain Eukaryota; kingdom Metazoa; phylum Chordata; class Aves; order Passeriformes; family Dicruridae; genus Machaerirhynchus; species Machaerirhynchus nigripectus. The sequence continues at coordinate 1,351,719 of VZRQ01006259.1, forward strand.
TAGAATTAGTAAGAACTGCATGAGGCACACTGTGGTTCTCAGAAGCTTGTTAAAGTAACAGTGATGTTTGATGAAGCCACAGGCATGACTTGGAGGCAGCTGCAGAGCCCATGCAGGTTCTTCACAGCCAGGATGTCTAAGGACAAGGTGAGGCTGGTGGCTACCTTTAGTACCAGGGTGCCTGTCCCCATCTAGGCCATCATTAATGACCCCAGGAGCTGTTGAGAGAAGACAACTGAACACTCCACCCAGATTCAGACCACCTTTGCTGGCACCAGCCAAGCTGAGCCTCCAGACTTTGCACAGAAGCAAGTGCTGCACATTTGCTTGGTGTCCTGTTCCTGCCAAAGATACAAAATCCACAGCCCCAGGAGAAGTGTGGCCCCGAGGCTGGCTCAGGCTCCAAACAGCTTTTGCACTGACAAGCATCACACATTTTTTTCTCCTGTGGTATGTTGGCTGCAGGGGGGAATTAGCCAAGAAGAGCAGGGAAGAGCTGCCAAGATCCTAACTTCATCTTGATTCCAGAGAGTTACTAATTTATCATGAGGCAGATGCAGCAGGCACCACCCTGCAGCTGTTCACCTCTCTGTGTGACACACCACCCCCACCAGTTTAAACAAAACAAGGAATTCCTCTCCCCTTTCACCCCCTATTTTTATGTACTGGGGCTTATTACATGGAGAGAAGGCTGTGAGGGATGGTAATAGGTAAAGGAAAGCAGGGAGGAAGAAGCAGGCATGGAAGGGCTTCAGGAAAATGGCCAGCATGCAGTGGGGTCTGATCAGGTGCCAGAATCCACAGTTTTTCCCTTTTTCTTCTTTCCTGGCAGGAGAAAAATTGCTCTCTCTTTAGTATTTCTGTCAGTCAAACGTTTTCTTTATTATGCCTCACATTAGATAGGCTTTAATTTGCAGACGAGTGGCTCTAGGGTGCCTGAACGTGCTCGTGCTGAGGAAGAGGGGCAGCTCCACGTGTGCTCAGAGGCATTAACTGATGTCCTGATGTTGCCTTTGGGTTCTGCAGGAAGTTGTTGCCCACTGGATTGCGGAATGCCGCCTTAGCATAGAACAGGCTCGCCTGCTCACACTACAAACAGCCTGCAAGATTGACATGTTGGGCAACAGAAGAGCAAGGAAAGAGGTAAATTTTATTTTTAGGTAGCTAGGACTTGGGGGATGCAATGCCTTTGCATTCAGCTGGTTAAAATACAAGCTAAAATGTGTTGTTAAACATTACTGTTCTAATTGTGGAGTATAAATCCATGTTGAAAACAGCCTTAAGATATGCTTTTAATTGTCAGAAGATGGGGGAGCGATCAGAAACAGAGTAGAATCTGTTCAAGCATTGCTTGCTTGTCTCAACACAGTAAGATAGTTTTGGGGGACTGGAAACAGTTTTACCATACACAGGAACGGGAACAGCAGAGCTCTCATCCAACGCCGAGAGGAAGGAATGTATTGAGAGATACCAACATTCAGCAGAAGTGTTGGGTAAATATTTTCACTTGCTTATGAAACTATTACTGATACTGTGAATTCTCTTCTAACTACAGGTAGCCATGACCAAAGTGGTTGTTCCACGAGCTGTGCTTAAAGTGATTGACTGTGCAATTCAAGTGTGTGGTGGAGGTGGAGTTTCTCAGGATTTTCCTTTGGCATTTATGTGAGTAAAGGGAGATGTCCTGTAGATTCTAAGCATTCCTTTTCCAGTAATTTATAACACCAGTACGTGCTGTTTCATCTCAGCATGAAATAATAGTGCATATCCCTTCAAGATCCAAAATTTAGAACAATTGTTTTTATAGTGCAATTAGCCTTACAAAAAATAAAAGCTGGAACTGGACCTAAAATAGTTCTTATCACCAGTAAAGAGGATGTGCTTCTAAAGCTTAATGTTATGCCTTATGGCCTTGGGGAGAAGCAAAACTTCTGAATTCCCAGCCCACCCATTTCAATCCTGCCAGGAAGATTTTGCTGCACTATCTCCCATGTGATAGCACCTTTCAAAGCAAGGAGTTGTCAAAAGGGCAGCTGTGGCAAAAACAGTGCTGAGAGCTCCCGTGTGAGCCTGTGTGGCTGCTGTGGCAGGCCAGGAACCCAGCCCTAACTCAGCTCTCCCCCCCAGGTTTGCGTACATACGGACCTTGCGCCTGGCAGATGGGCCCGATGAGGTTCATCTCTCAACAATTGCAAGGTGGGAACTCCTGGATCAGTCAAAGAAGCTCACTGCAAAAATCTAATGTCATCATAAAGCCTTTTCAAATGGAGGGAAGATTTAGGAAAGTTTTAGTGTAATAGTGCTGTCTGAGGTATAATTGGATGAATACAAAAACTTGATTCTAACTGGAAGCAATTCTTCTCTCACTATTTACACTTATTACACTTAATAATTATGGGCTTGCTTTTAAGAATTTGCAGAGTGCCATGTAAATAACTTAACCGGGTTCTTTATAATACTAAATAAAATCTATTTCTAATGGGCCTAAAGTGCTTTCTTTGTTCTGAATCAAAGCCTTTTATTCTTTCATTTTAGACAAAGCAGTTTTGAGTCAGAAGGCCCAGACAACCTAATTTATTGCAAGCTAGGCTAAACATTTAATTTTGTTAAATGACAAACACTGGAGGAAGTACCATGCTTTTTCTTTTCCAAAGCTCAGCTGCAGTCCTTCCCACAGCTCCCCTCAAGTGAGGCTCAGGGCAGCACAGGAGGCTGGGGTCATGTGTAGTAGTTTGTCTGCTACTGCTTGCTTATTAATCTGCAGTGCTTCTCCAACTGGAACTCCTCCCATTTTTCCTTATTGATGTCCCTTTTGTCTTCCCTTGCATCCTTCTTCCTCTCTTTCCTTTTGTGCACCCTCAAAAGCCTGCTCCTATTTCCTGGTCCCAGCTGCTCCCACCCTTTCCTAAATATGCCTAAGCTCAGGTGGTACCTTCCTCCCTAAGCAGTTGATGTTTTGGCTGGCAGCACCAGCAGTATCAGGGTGCAGTTAATGGCCTCTGCTGCTACCAAAACAGCCTCTGCCATTTATGTCCAATCCCCCTCTGCGAAGTTCTCGAAGGTCAGAGTTGCTCAGTTCTGCTCCTGTACCAATCCCCTTTGACCTGAGTTACTTCAAGAGAACTTGCCCGTGCAGGAGCAGAACCAGGCAGATCACAGCACACTCCTGGAGTTAAGATAATCACTTTTCAGCTTACACAGGGCTGGTAAGTTAAGGGCAATCAAGTTAAGGATACAAGGGTTTCCTGTTTGCCTGAACAAACAAGCCCCCCTCCAAGCTCCTTCCTGTTGGAGCCTGGGGAGAACACATTCTGCTTGGCTCAGCCTTCAGGATGAGGCTGGGGTCAGTTCTGTCTTTAAGCCCAGAGCTGAATGCTCACCCGAAAGGTGTCCAGCTACAGCTACTGTGGTCACTCAGCAGGGCACAGGGGCAGAGTACCTAGAACTGGAAGCATTCCATGAAGTTTCTTACCTGATTATACTTAAAACCAAGATTATAACCTCTTTTGAGAAAGCACAAATTCTTGTCTACATTTCTATCCACATTAGTTTCCCCTTGCTTCCTGCCAAGAATGTTTTCTAGGAATTTTAGAGGGTCAGTGGCTGAAATGCATGTCAAAAACAAAAACAAAGCACTGTACTACTACATGTGTTTCAGGAGTTCTGCTCCAGGCTGTGAAAACCTACAGTGTGGTTTTCCAACCAAGAATGCCCAGGGACTGTATTTAGCCAGCTTCCAATTAGGGTCTCTGACTGCCCTCATTTCCCACACTTTCAAAGCACAGCTACACAAGAACACCACCTTTATCTCATTAACAAGGCTCTTAATTCCCTTTATTTTAAAATTTTATGTACATATGAATGATCTGTATAATGTACACTCAATATAGAAAGTTTTTATATACTGGATAATGTATAGAACATTTCACAATTACACTAATTTCTTACATAACATGTCAACTTTTTAAGGTTTTTTTGCTGAAGCTTTGTCAATTTGGTCAAGCCAGTTATACATACAAATGTCTAATGCTGTTTGATCCAAGGAAGAGGATAATGTTAATGATTAAGGACATGAGTGAACTGGTGCAGGGACAAACCCTTTCAGGTCATGTTCAATGGGAGTGATCACATCAGACTGAGAAAAGAAGGGATGCCCTTTTAGTGGGGTCGGTGAGGTCAAAGTTATTTTAGCCCAATTCCTCTAGACTGTAGCTCAACTCCAGTCATGCTAATTCATAAAATATAAAAACTAGGAAAGTTTGATTCACAGTCTTGTAAACAAATATAAAGGAACAAAATGTGCTTATGTACAACAAGAAAAAATTCTTGTGTACCCATTTCAGCTGATCCACAGAGTGCTTTCTTGTGTTACAGTGTGGTAGTTAGAATCACTGACTTTTCCTAGAAAAAAAAAGTCATAGAAAAAAGGAATAACACTGTCATAAACACCTGGCAAGGCAGTAAGTTCACTTCAATGTATTGGAGGAAAGTGCTGTTCCTCATCACTGGCCAGTCTGCCTTTGTCTCTTCCACAATGATTTCCAGTCCTTAGCTGACATCTCCCACTTCGTTGTCTACCGGGGGTGGTACGTTGGGCATTACGGATGACGTCGTCCCTGCAGTGAGGTAACCAGCAACTCCAGGGCCTTGCAGGAGGAAAACAAATACTGGTTATTAATTTTCCTTCTACTGGGTGACTGAACAGCTTTATTCCCTCTGTTAACGCTCAGATACATCATCTAAGTCAACCAGACACTTTAACAAGAACATTTAAGAGGTTTCCTTTAGATTCTTTGAAATCTAGGAACATTAGAAACTAAGACTTCTTAGTCTACCAAGTGGAATAGCTTGTGGGGGCCATTTTTGAGCTTGCTCAGTGTTTTTTATTCTGATATGCCAAATAAGTTACAGAAGAACCCCGCCCACCTGCATTACCCATCTCACCTTCCATCATGGAAGCAGCAGTAAAGAGTTCCTTTGCTAAAGAAAGGCCCTACCATGGAATTAAAGTGAGCTCAGGCATGTGTTCCACTACTGGGCTCCTTGTGTATCTTTTCAGTGTTGTAAAGGTTTTTCCCAGCTGCATAGTTCGAGGAAGCACAATGTGCTGCCCCATGAAGAAGCAGAACTGCCTAAAGCTTGTCTGGTCAGCATTTTGTGCCTTCAGTTAGAATAAAGTGACAGCATTCCTGGGATACACAAATTCTAGAGATGCAGGACTCATACCATTACTAAGTCTCCATGTTGATTACTATAGGGGCAATCAATTTTGCACTGCAGGCAAAGCCCCTCTCCCTCAAAGCCTGGAATTAAAAATTTAGTCATATAGAAACTTTCAACAAACGCAATAAAAACTTATGTTGCAGCATGAGGTGTTTTAACAGTAATTTTTATCAGATTAGTGGCTAGAAAACTGATCATTCACAACACGTTCCTGCACCAATACAGCGATCGACTTGGTGTTACACCTCCAGCCTACGCTGCCAATATTCAACACACTAAATTCTGCTGGGTCCTTTACTCCTCCCCTTTAAGCCATCCTCACTGAATTCTCCCAAATTTACTATTCCTTCCTGCCCCACCCTCCTTTCTCACACTACAGCCCAGAGCCAGAACATCAGAGTGCGGTTTGTCTCCCTGCGAACAGTCCCACACTATACTGCGAGGCAGAGGGCAAAGCCAGCAGTGCCTCTGGCAATGAAACGCTCTCCAGCTGCAGGAGGGGACCTCTCTTTGCCAACCCGTAAGTGGAACCTGCCAAGTGTCACACCCACTGTCACACATCCTAGTGCAAAAGTTCCCCACAGTTATCTTGTGCCTCAAGCTTTTCCATTATGGAGGATTCCTAACACAGTTCCAAAGCTGAGTTCCTGTGTAGTACCAGCAAGTAGCAGGCAGTGCAGTTGTCAGTGTAGTGCTCCTGTGTGCTCGAGGCAGGCAAGTGTATCGGTGTAGGGCAGTTTGGGACCACGCATTTGTACAGCTCTAGGACATGCATCTGTTACTCGGAATGCAGCGAGCGCAGCGTGCGTTCTGCGAGGTGGTATCTACCTGCTTTAGAGAGCTACACAGAAGTTAGCAAGCTGCCTGACACAGCAGATCTAAAGCCCACTTCTCAGGTGAAGGGGACTGCTGCCAGTTAGAAGGGAAGGAGAAGAGACACCTGAGGGAAGAGAAATAAGCAAGGGAAGTTTCAAGGGAAGTGCAAATAGCAAAGCAAATTGAAGCAAGACATAAGGCAGAATACAAGATAAGAGAGGTTAAAAATAAAGCTTGGTTTCCATCTACACTTTGCATTTGTACAGCACCTTCATTCTACATTGGCAAGCACTTCAACATTAGGCAATTTAAAAGCAGCACAGGCCTTAAGGCAATTGGTAAACTCTATTGCCCTCAGTCTCAAGCCTGACCGCATCTGGTATAGTTTCACTTCTTGGCCAGTAATCAGTCAGCATTTTCTTCCTATTTCTAAATTTATAGTATTTAAGAAATACCAAAAAAAATTCAGTACAGACTGAATCAGTTCCAGTGTTCTTTGTCAAAGTGGCATTAAATGTTACAAAACCCAAAAAACTCCTGTTCAGAGCTAAAGCATGGAGTCCTGTGTGAAAAAATGCATCAGGTGTTGCAGCATCTACTTCTCAAAATTTAAGCAACTACTTCTGGAATGTGTAATTCCTGATTTGAAAGGCTCTTGCTTCATTTTCTCAAAATACATGCCACTATCTTGCAAGAAAAACTTTGGCCATCTGATTTATACATCATTAGTTCAGTTATGCTCAAAAGCTTTACCAAGACTCCTATATTGTGTTAGATGAGAAAGTTCCATGTGGCACATGGATGTGTCCACACTGGCTTGTCACAAAGGACTTTAAAACCTCACCTGTGAGGAAAAGCTTTTAAGACCAAGTGTTTGTTCAGCTGGTGGCTACTGAGGAGTCAGAAGTTTCCATCATGTGTTGCTTTAGACAAAGTTTGCTGCAATGTCATTATCTGCTATATCTGAAAGTATTTTATGTGATAGTGATGTTCTGGACTATGATACTTGTGTCTGTCAGTTGCTGCATGAGCAAAGGAAGAACCAGGGCCTGATTTGCTGTGACATAACTGATCTGGGATTATGTCTGGACCGTGCAAGGAAGTTCCGATCAGCTGCTAACCTTAGCGTGCACACAGTGCACAGCACACACAGCTAAAATGCTCTTCTTCACTGCCAGCAGGACTGAGGTGGCACCTCTGGGGTGCCATTTCAGTCTCGGTGGCACCAGCAGGGGACCCACCCAAGGTGCACCACTGCTGCAGTGAAGTACATGCTGCAAGCTCCACATACAGGCACAAGGCCACCCTGGCAGGCCACCGATTCTGGCTGGAACACAGCCTCAAACTCCAACCTATTACCATTCCAACTTTTCTAACAGTACAACCACCTGCCTAACACTAAAGCAGTGTTAATTCACACAGCCAACTAATACAGACAGTCTGAATGATTCTGAAGACAGTTTATACATCCCTCCAATGTGGAAAAACGTGTTCTAGAACTGAAGCAAACTGATCCTGAGAAAGCGTGGAAAGCTACTGTCATTCATCAGTTTCAATTACATCTCTGCTTTATCACTACAGAGTACTTGCAAGTCTTGCCACTGTCAAGATTCTATTGCTAAGTATGTACAGCAAAGACTATGCAGGAAAATACATTCTCAATCAGCAAGAATTTTACCTTTTAGTAAGTGTTTTAAAAACTTACTGTATTTTTACAGCACTGAATGTTCAGACCACCTGATAGCACTAGATCCTGGGGATAAACTCTCCAGAGTCCAGTGTGACAATTAAGTAACAGTTCAGTACAATTCAGGACATAAACAGGAAAGAGTTGCTAACCTGTGAGGTATCCTGATGTTTGTGTATCAGAAATGAACAAGTCGTGTTTCTGATCCTTGAAGGCACTCCACACGGAAGAACGGGACAGAATTTCATTTACCTACAGTATTTCAAGAGATTAACACAGTGAGCAAGCACCATTTGTCATGTTCTAGGCAAACAAACTAATTTTCTAGAGCCAAACAATTCTGAAGGGATTACACCAAAGGGCATGGCAGTAGTTCAGGCTGCAATATGGAATTCAAGCACATTTCCAGGGAGACTTGCTTTCCCATGTGAATTGTGCAGCTGAACACGATGCTCAAAAAAGTCATTTAGTAGCTTGACTTTGTCCCTCGTTCCCCAGAAAGGTGACAAGGAAAAGCAACCCTGCAAGCAGCCCCTTGCCACGCACTGACAGCTGAGAGAGAACAGGACTTTTCCTGTACTACAGCAAGATAGGGACTACCTGGAAGGAAGACCTATTCCCAGTTTCCTCCCCTTGAGAGAGCTTTCAACAGAAGGGTAAGAGAAAGGCATCAAGGACTAGTGCAGTTTCTGGGACAAATTTACCAATTTCAATATACATCCATAAAGCTGCTGCAGTTACATATTTATTCAGAAAACAAGAAAGCAATTTACATTAACTACACAAGTACTGAAGAGTTGTCAGTTAAAGCTAACCAGATTATAGAATATTTCCGCACTTGGGATTTGTCATTTTTATTAGTGCTCTTCACATGCATTGAACCAATCACTTCTCCACAAGCAAGATATTAAGACATTCCAAACCATAATCATTTTGTAGCTGCAGGATGTTAACATTTTAGGTGGAATGATGCACATAACAGCCAGAAGATTGAACAAGGGATGTTCAGAGTTTGATCTACCAAGTGTTGAAGCCCAGATAAGCAATTGTCAGTACTCACCTGTTCCCCATACTGCAGGCTGCGAGACATGGATTTCAGAGTTTTAACAATCTGAGCTTTTGTTGCAGATGGGCTTTCCAGGTTCTCAAGACCAACACCTTCAAGCAGCTTCAGAAGATAAGGGACCAAATCTGCTTTCAAAGCCTGCAAACATACAAAAAGAGTTGTCTGAACATGGACCAGGAAGTTCCAGACAGATGTTTTATATTACTAGCATTAGTGTGAACCAAAAGTGCCAACAGCTATTACTACAAATGTCAGGACAAGTCCATTTTTCTGGAGCTGTATGAATACAAACAAGAGAAAGCAAAGATACTGTCCAGCAGTTCTGCTCTATTTAGGTATAAACTCAGTTGAATTAGCTGGCATTCCACTGTACTTTCTCAGTGGACACAACACTATCCTGTGCATTAAACTTCAATGCTCAGGTAACATCCTTGAACAGGTCTGCATTTTAGATAAAAAACTTTTCCAACAAGAAAAGTACATTAGTTAAGTGTCAAGAAGGCTTCCCAGATGCCATTTAAGTTGAACAGTTTAAATATACCCAAATATGAAAATACCACATTTTTACAGTCTGAGAATGTACTACTTACTTGGGCTACTAAGTCAGTCTGTTCCTTCTGAAACATTCGATTCAGTGTTTCACAGGCTATCCCAACTATATCCGATCTCTTTTTCATTCCATTCATGAGCGGGCCAATGGTCTCCAGTGATGCCATCGCTCTAACACAAAGCTGTAGAGAGACAAACATCCCAAGAACTTTATTTTATGCCAAGATTAATGGTTATTGCAGATATGGTCAGCCAACACCACAGATCTCTCAGTGTTTAATCTATCAATGCTCCATTAATTAGCTACAGGTCCTTGCTCACTTGTTACACAGTATTTATAGTTAGAATAATGCCCTTTTAGGAACATTACTAAACAATACAAATAACTCCAGCTATGCTTGTCTCCCCTCAAGCACTTAGAAGATTCAGTACCTCATTGTCTGACAACATGTGCATGACACGAATGGCACTTTTAGGAATGGCATTGTTCTTGTGATTCATAGCGTGGATTATCTTGTGAAGATGACCAAGAGGAGGAACTTGATCAGCTAGCTGAGGCTGGGCACTGAACAGGCACACAGTTGCTGTGGTAATGGTTTCTAAAGTTTCCCCCTGCAGAAAATTGAAAATCAACAGAAAGTATAACTCAGTAAAGCCTTATGTATCATCATAATAACATTTCTCACTTGCTCTGTATTATAGATTTTTTTTCCGTAATGCTTTTACATCACTTTGCTCTCAAACTGTTAAAATAACAATTTAAGAACATGATTATCAGCTCCACTAGTGGCAAACATTAACTAGTTCCACAAAGACAGATCACATGGGAATTCCTAAGCACTATTTCAGCATCTTGAGAATCCAGTATCTGGCTAAGTTGCTCGGTGGAATCATGACAGCATGGATGTTCAGCTGACCACCTGAATTCCTAAAGGGTTCTGCAGTCTGTGCTGACGCAGTCATCATGCCTTGTGCATTCTGCATGCCTCTAAAAACTGCTGTCACATCTTCGTAATAAAGATGCCTGTTTTATTCAACAGGCAAGTTAGTTTCCATCCTGCAAGTCTAACCCAGAATCTGTCTGAAGACTCTTTAAAAATTAACTTTCAAACTAACACATTTGCTGTACTCATTACACTGTTAGGTGGCAGCCTTCTGTAGGTCACATAAATTACACCAGAGTGGGAAGTTAGTGTTGCAGAAGGACAACAGAAGTCTCAAGAGCAGAAAATTTTTAGGTGGTATAGAACAAATGCCATTTTTTTTAGGTTGGTCAGTCATAGAATAATTAAAGAGACACTTATTTGTTAAGCCTCATCTCTAGCACAAAATAAGTCTCTAAGACTTAACTGAAGCTAATTCTATGGCTTCAGGGACTTTAAAAACCTTGATTAATGTTCAGAAGTTGCCTAAACGTATCAATACGCTTTTACAGAGAGTCAGAAACCAGACAGAAAACCCCATTCGTGAGGGGAAGAAAGTGTGAGAATCTAAGTTAATCAGACACTAAAAGACTAAAAACCTTAAAATGCTAAACAAATTCAAAGCATAAAATCAGAAAAAAATCATCTTACATGGGGGTTATTTTTCTCCAGTAGTTCAGTAAACTTTTCCAACAGTGCAATGAGAAATTCTCTTGGTTTCCGTAAAACCCAGGCCGGCTGGGCAATAAAAATCCTGAGGAAGACTCCCCCCACTGAAAGTTCACCTTCTGCCTCACCATACACCACAGCAAAATCTTCAGGCAGCTGTTGAATTGTAAAGTAAAAGTTATTGACAAGGGTATTTGCGAGAGCTAAAACTGTTTCTCTAAGTGGTCAGGGTCAACAATTGTATTCTCCAAAACAGAGCTGTGCAAGACCAACAAACCCTTCGTCTTGAAAGAACATGAGGTAAGAAGTGACTGTAGAAAGAAGAATGCAGTGCAGGCAGTACCACTACAGTCAACTTTTCTTTTAAAGAACACAAATAACTGACCACCTGGAACAGTGGCAAACCCGAGTTCAAGAGAAGTACCAGCAACAAGGCTGATGACACAACAGCCCTTTTGCTCCTTCCTTGCACAGGAACCGGGAAAGCTTTCCGGGAAAGGTTTCTCACCGTCAATCTAAGGATGTTTCCAGTTTTCATCTAGATCAAAATAGCCATCATGCTGTGTTTAGAAACTGGTTTAATGTTGAACTAGGCCACTGTTGGGAGGAAGTCATGTCTAGCTTCTCACAGATACTGGGAATCACTACATATTGAAACACCTCTTTGATGAGCCTGATGTGAGGGAATGGCTCAGGACTCAAATATTTTTTGAGACTCAGTGACTTACTAAAGTTACTTCACATTTACGAAGAGCAAGTTTACTATGGCTGTGTAGTGACAGGACTTTTTCCAGCAAACCAGTATTTTCCTTTGTTGCTGATTTTTTATGTGTTTTAGAATGACCTGAACTATCAGAACATTCAGAGTATGCTGAGTGGTTTTACCAGTAAGTGTCTAATTTCAAGGTACAAGCAGTAACAAAAGCATCGATTCAACATTAAACCAGTTATGTTTTCAGTTATGAAGTAATGTTCACAGCACAGCAGTTAATTCCTGTAAGTTCTTTCAGAGAAAAGCCTGTCAGTCACATACGTGCATCTATAATCATGCAGCTTACAGCCTCCCTGGACACACTCAAAGCAGAAACAGTACACTTTTACCTTCCAGTTAGTGTCAGGGTTGTCCCTCTGAAGTTTAAAGTGCCTTTAAAAAGAAAGTAAGTTTTAGTGAGCAGGAAAAGAAAGCAGTTGTCTTCTCTACTCGACACCCCAGTCTCCCTCCATCATTGTGAAGCAGTTTCAGCTTCTAAGCCCCATTCTCCCCCTACTGCATCCCTCCAAATCTTACAGCAGTAAGCAAATACCTGGACTGTGCACAAACTGCACCTGCATCACTCAGTTACAGGTACAGTACATAAACAATGAACAAGTCTGTTTCACTGAAGTCTGGCTTGAAAGAATTCTACCTTTACAGGCAGAGCTCTGTCTCACAGTTCTTCTACAACAACTCTGGTTTATTGCCACTAAGAGTGTCTCAGTTAAAGATAACTGAGTCAGTAGGTTTCCACATACTCAAGCATCATTTCTCGAACTGTTGTTGATACTCTCTCCCTGGAGCTGTCATTCCAAATTAATTCTGGATTTTCATGAGTTCCCTCAAAGATATGAACAGCAGCTTCAGGGTTGTCTCTCATGGCATCCATGAAGACTCCAGGTAAAAATTTCATTAGTGTAATTCTAACCTAGAGAGGATGAACATAAATGACATTTAGTGTATCATAAGACAAGCTAACTGATAGGACAAACTGAATAGGAAATAGAAAAGTCCACAATGTCCAATTGTCTGTAATGCTAGAATGCTCAACTGCTAGACCACAACACCACAAAATAAAGTACTGCCATCATTTTCAAACAGCAATAGCCACTGACATTGAAATCTAGGTCTCTACTGTTAAAAGTCATTACAAAGGGAAACCAAACTGCTTATGCAAGTTACTATACATACAGCAACTTCCAGAAGTCTGCTCACAGATTAAAAGTTAATTTCTTTTGAAAAAGCCTGATTGCTCTTTACATGAATATTTCAGACACAGAAGAGGATTTTTTTGCTCATCTTTAGAGAGATGCAGGTAATACCAAGAAAGAGTTCCAACATGAGCTGTTACGATTCTTACCTTTGGACCCACCAGCTTATCTGCAGTCATTTTGGCAAAAAGCTCTGCTGTTTGGGCTCGGACTTGTGGATGAGTTGAGTTGCAAAACATATCTAGTAAGTAGATTAAAGCACCTGTAACAAAGAGATAGGAAGCATTCAATTTTTTTTTTCTGGTGACAAGTAGTAGAAATTCTCCCATTCCACACTGATTATTCTAAAGGGAAGAGTGGCCACTCCACACACTTTAAGTCCATTGTTGCAGAAACACTTGCTTTCAGTGTAGTACTGTACCTTTTGCCATGGCCTCTTTAATTATTTTTGTGCTAGATGTCAAAGCATACAAAGTTTCAAGGACAAGCTGCCGACCTGTCAAAATAAAAAGCTTTAAGAACTTTGTGTCACAAAACTGTATCAAAATTGCAATAAAGCTTAGGACAATTACTAGCTTAGGAATTTCTGGCTAAACTACATTAGTTAAGGAATGTCAAATCAATCACACATTCTAGTACAGCATAACTTCTCAATTAGATGATAATTAGCTAAACTCCCAGGAATAATTTGTCGGTGGAACACTACACAATTCAGAAGTAATCAGAGTATCTGCAATTCATATGTTCATTTAAGACAAAAAACTGGTCACACACAACATTTTTGTAAATCATCCTTGTTAGCTTTGGATATGACAGTCGCTAATGTTTAGAATCAGTAGACAGAATAGAAGTGATTTAGCTGCATCTCACGGTGCCTGTGTGATGACAGAGATGGTCTAAATTTTGCATTTTTTTTCAAAAACAACCTATTTCTAGTCCTGCTTCCTGTCATCTTGTTTAAAAAAATCGTGATTCCTGTTTGGTAGCTCTGCTATTCTTATCTGGCAGGGGAATAACTGATAGCTGAAGAGTGTTATTCACTAGAACTGGGCATAGAAACACCATGTTTCACTGAGGATGTACTGCAGTATTGTTTTCACTGCTCTCAATAGCTGAGCAACTGGAATGGAGCACAGCAACACCTGGGAAACCTGAGGAAAGCTTTATTCTGATATATAGGTGTTCTTACTGTAGTTTCTCTTCGTAACCCAGCTCTCTAGCCTATAAAGCTAACAAGACCGTTTTAACCTAAAACTCAGTGCTAAGCTTAGCCAGCTGCATTCTTATAAATACTAAGTTAGAAACCCTTTGCCTTGCAAGATGGAGAATTCTACAGTACATACTTGAAGGTAAGGAGTGCAGGAGCGCCAGTAGGTTAGCAAGAACCATTGCCTCAGCAATGTTGTTAACACATTCTTGATTACTTGTTACTATGTTCACTACCTGCAAAAGATAAGAAACAGCACCTGATTATATTCCAGATATTAAGTCACTTTTCAGAAAACACAGTGTATGAAGGCAGCCACCTCACTGGCCAATAGAGCTGATATTTACATTTATTCCTGCCACCAAATTGTTTCGTCTCTTCAGAAAAGAAGGATGCAAAGACACAGGCACGAAGTATCACGTTTCCTCCAAAGAGGAACTGACACCTAGGAATCCTCATCTTAATATTTTTTAGATGCTACTCTAACATCTACACAATCAGGTTTTTTTATGGTGATTATGTAAAGCATCCAGACAGGGAGGTTGGGGTTTGTTTTTTGGTTGGTTGGGTTTTTTACCTCCAGAGCCAACTGCTGCACCAGGCCAGCTCCATGAACACGCAGAAGGGAGAATATCAACTTAAAGTGCCCTATGCATTCACACTCAGAACCTGCAAGAGACCAAATAAGTTACTCTCCATGTTAGCCAGAGCATTCACTGAAGGCCAATTCCCATGCCGATATTTCACTATACAGAGAGGTGTTCAAGACTACACAGCTGTATGTAGTCTGCCACAGAAGTTGTAACAGCTCATACAGGACAGCACCTGACACCAACAGAGCTAGAAAATTATGAAGGCCTCTCTGTTAACCCAGCTGCCACAGAATTTCAGGTCAATATTTCAAAACCAGAGGATACCTCTCCTAAGGAAAGTAACTGATGTAGTTCTTACACTACCTAGTTACTTACATTCTTACAAAACAACTAAACAAATTTCACAATTTTATTTATCTTTGATCATCAATACCTCTTGTCTTCAAATACACTTGCCCTTTCAGAATGTCTCAGCTCAGAGCATGGTTGCCATCTCCAGCAGGAACAGCTGCCTTCAGGGTTGTAATTGCAAACACAGAACATCCTAACCAGCTGTTATTAGATGCCACAATAGTAACATGGTTTGCTTTTAGAAGCAGCATATAATACAGTAGGAAAACATCCTAATCATTTGTCTCAGGCTTTTCCAGTCTATACATTGATGTCTGCTCATAAAACTTTGCTGGTATTAGCAGCCCACTCTCAAGAGCATCTTCTCTTGCTTTACTGAGGCCCTAACACAGGTGCCACTGTGTTGACTAGCACACAGTACTCAGTTCAAGGAGGTTTTTTTGATGCAAGGAAATTTAAAAATCAGTTGAAGATTCTTTGAAGGATTACAGAAAGTTTCTTTCAAGAGGTTGAAGTCTTCCTAGCAACAGCAGGATCGAAGTAGAGTTAAAACCTAATGATTCAGAGATGAAAACAGATAAGGCTTGAATTTAACCCAAAATTTTGCTACATCTACTGACAATGTTCTCCAGGTAAGGAAAAAACCAGCAAGCTTATATGGCTTACCAACAATGTTAAAGTCTGTTAGCCAGCAAAACAAGCTTCCTTCTCACTGGAAGATAAAGACTACAGAGGTCCACAGTTTTTAAGGTTGCCCACAGAAGAGTAAACTGGGGAAATTCAGTTTTAAGCCTACCTGGATTGTGCTTTATGACGTTTCTCAGAGCCTCCAGGGCCATTTCAACTCTCCGTAAGCGATCTCCATGTTGGTTGGACTCCACTTTCCCAGTCTGAGTTATTGCCATTAGCGTATGAAGGTACTGTGCTTGTGAGCCCACGTAATCCAAGAGGCTTGCAGCAAATGCTTTAGGAAGCTTTGTAGTAGAGATGAGAGCAGTTTTAGCTGTGTGATGCAACAGTACCCACAACAGCACAAAATGCATCCATACAACTTCTACATTTCACATATTCCTTTCTTCCAGACAGGCAGCATTTCTCTGTGACCACTATAACACCTGGCTCACACTAACCCAGTTTCTATCTAAACGTACTCTTAAAAAGCTGCCACTACTCCAACATGTGTGTGTTTGCCCACATATATAGACTGACTATAAAGCCAGTAGGCAGAACCACCACCTCGTGGAATTACTGAATCAACCCAAGTGTCTGCATCACAAGCTTGTAGAGAGAAGTCTTTAAGACATCTGAAGCAGCACACCTTATGACAGACTTGTTCTTTTAATTTATTCTGCTCCAGTAAAGAGCTTTCTCATAACATGCTGATCTTGAAGGAAATTTCCGTAAGATTTTGAATTTTCTCCATTCTGTTTGCACTGACAGACAGATAAACAAGAGGAAGTAGCATTCCAAACACTGGTTTCAACAGGAAGACTTTTAGCTACATCTCACCTCTAGTTGGAAGGTAGGGACCTCATTGTAGACTCTAACAAAAATCTCTCCCACAATAAGTTCCTTTGCATGGTCACTGAAGACAAAGTCAGATCCATAGCCCTTGTCACAATCACCCTTTAAGCAGAGATAAGCAGCACAAGCTCAGACAGAAAATAATCTTGTAGAAAGTGTAAAGCTATAATCCGATAATGAAACAGGCAATACTTGAACAGAAAACTTAATGCTTCAGTAAGTCAGATGCTCAGACTGAAACATAACATGAAATGAACAAGCAAAATCTTAGGGTTTTTTGTTTTCTTTTAAAAACTACGGAATGAAGAAAGTGACTTAGGAGTAGACAACAATGGATATTTGTATTAGCCATACAATTGCATCCCAAGTGGATATAAGAAAACATGAAACAGTTTTTTAAAAAAATAGTAGTCAGATTTAAAGTAAAGAGTATCTTACTCTCTTAATCATGCTTTCTTGCTGAGATTCCAAAAACTCAAGTAATTCAGCTCGTGTCCCATTGTTCCAGATCAAGTAGGGATTCTCTGTGTTACTGTTAAGCATCTTCAGAGTCTAAGAAAAGGAATTTACACGACGTAACACATTTACAACAGTTTTGGGTCATTATGTACAGTAATCAGCATGTTTCATGGTACTAGTCAATCCAATCTCATTAACAGCTAGACCAATTACACAAGCGAGTTTAAAGTGTGAAATTTCCCATACTGGAAAAGCATACTGGAAAAACAGTATGTGCAAGTTACATGGTACACTACAATCTGCATTTTAGTTTTCTCTTTATTCTGCTGAGACACACTTCAGATTCTCCATCCACTTTTGACTGTGAGCAGCAACCACCTGCAGTACCTTTTTATACATGACTTCCTTGGCACCACTTTTAAAGAGTTAAGTTTAATCTTTGCTCTCCATCATCATTATATCCTTAAGCCTTAAACAATTAACTCAACTTTTTTGTTCCTGTATTTGTTTTGTAAATCTATAAGGCACTGTTCCTGTCTGTAGTGTTTGAGGCTGAAGCAGTTTGTTTTCCCTGGAGTTACCTCAACTGCAAAGAAAAATCACACTGCTGTTCTCAGCACCAAGTTGGTCTAAGAGAGCTCAGTGTTTTAGAAGGGACCAGGTATCCTTTCATAAATCACTAGAGAAAGTTTTGGCCAATAGAAGCTTACCTCAGTAGGACTGACCACAGCAAGTTTTCTTGCAATATAGGGTGTCAACATTCCAGCCAAGCTTTTCCTGATCGTTGGGTTTTCAGGAGTAGCTTGTTCATCAGAAAGATACCCTCCAAGGCGACTCAAGGCCAGGAGACTGAGCTTAGCAAGGCTATTTGCTACCTCCTGAAAAATACAGAGACAATTTAAGAAATCCTAGAGCTTTCTTCTGATAGCAAAAATTTACTTTTATACTGTTTGCTATAGATTAAAAGTCTCTTTCATCAAGTCCATTAGAAACCACAGGTTTTGGCAGCTTTAACATTTGAACTCTTTAAAAAAACCAAAAAACCAAAACTCAGATTATTTACCACTACACAAGAGGTCCCTTCCAAAACTTTCTGTTAATGTTGCTCTTCATGCAATTCAACAATTCTAACAAAGGTTTGAATACACTCGGCCTGTTAGTAAGAGATGGCAAACAACAGCCACTGGTTGTTGAAACACCTTGGTAACATTACCTGGTGGTTTGAATCTTCACTTTTCTGAATCCCACTCTCCTCCAGTGTATAGTCATAGTTGAAGAGGTAACCCAGTAAGTACCAGAGAACTCCAGCTTGGAACAAATGTGTTTGTAGCCAATAATCTAAGGCAAAGGAGCTAACACACTCTACTCCTAAAGCAGCTACCCGTGGTATGGTCTGAGGGGAAAAAAAAAAGAAGTTTGCCTTTAGTACCTGTAACCAAAGAATACCAACTAGTTTCCTTACCAAAAATTTAAAAGCCCAAACTTGCTAATTCTGCAGTACTACCTAAGCAGCACTGAGATGAAAACTGAAGTAGACATAATTGCTGCAGCTGAAGTATTTGGTAACCAACAACACGGCTAATTAGTCAGCAATTTTCAAAGGGAAGAGTACTTGAATAGTTATAATTAGAAAGAAGCATTGATGAACTGCTGGAAAAACAATTCAAAACTGCAGCAGAAATTCCCAGGTGAGTTTTTATGGCAATACATGTGTCCTGCAGGGACTAAAGAACACACAAGCATAACAGTCAATTACTAGAATCTGGTTTTAGTCTCCTATTTTCACACACCCCCCATGAGAAGTTCCAGACAAGCCTTCCTCTCTCAATTCAGACAAAAGTCAGCATTTTTGTAACATGAGGCAAGTTCAAAAGAGCTAAATGTCAAGAAAACTTCTTGAATATTTCCAGAGTTTATGCTGACTTAAGAGTCTATCTGTTTATGCAAGATCTAGTTGTAGTACTTTTATCTGCTGATTAGTACACTAAGCCAAGCTGCTAGACGTGTCAGTTAAACGGCAGAAATAGCTGAATCTTTAGAATGGCTGCAATTTAAATCTACTAAATGGATTCAAACACAAGTGTTGAAACAAGTCAGTTGAGTTCTGTATCTCATGATTGGCTGGGATCTTACAGATGGGTTTGACCAGTGACTGCAGCTATGAGGAAAGGCTGAGAGAATTTGGTTTGCTCAGCCTGTAAAAAGGAAGGCTTCAAGGTGATCTAATTGTGGCCTTCAAGTACCTGAAGGGAGCCTGCACAAAAGAAGGAGAGAGACTACTTGCAAGCATATGGAGTGACAGGACAAGGGGAAAAGGCTTCAAACAGAGCGAGTAGGTTTATATCAGATATTAGGAAGATAATCTTTACTGTGAAGGAGGTGAGGCAGCGAAACAGGTTGCCCAGAGAAACTGTGGATGCCCCATCACTGGAAGGATGGATCCCACAAGGCCCGGTTGGACGGGGTCTGGGCAACCTGATCTAGTGAAAGGTGTCCCTGCCCATGGCAGGGGGTTTGGAATTAGATGAACTTAAGGTCACTTCCAATGCAAACCAATCTATGATTCTGATTGTCTTATCTGCCCTAAAAGCAGAATATTCCCCTAAACATTTAACAGTTACACAACCATTTAGACAGAGAAAAGGAGCACTCACCTTTCCATAATACAGTAGTCTACAGAGGTCCTTAATTATGTTAGGCATTTCAGTAATCTTCTCTCTGCATTCCTCAAACTGAGCTGCTACACTGTAACACTTACTAATGTATCCACATACCTACAAAACACAATATATTATTGGTTCCAAGTGGAGGAAAAATGCATGTTTACAATTGTATTTTTAATATATACAAAACCAGATCAATGTTTTTATTATATATACACACATTTGTGTTTATTATCGTATTATACATATACATACACCATGTAATGTTCTGAGAAGATAATATACTCAGTTAAAGCTGCTGCTTTAAACTCACCTGTACAGACATATCATCTGGCTTGCTAGAACGAGTCAAGACTGCTACACAACGATTAAATGCTTCTTGCAATACCTGTGAGGATTGGATGATGCACAAGTTCAGTTGCAACAAAAACAGATAAAGGCAAGCAAAAACAAAACATTAGCTGGCAAACTCATTTTTAATGGCTGAAGGGGAACATTTGACAAAAATCTGCTGCTTGCTTAAGCGGTTTGTAGTGCAAAATTCCTTGCAAGTGCTAGTAATAACCTTTGATGCTTTAAGAGTTGACAACCTTCTCACATGTGAGCCCATACCTCAGTCAGTGTGCAGATGACACCAAGTTGTGTGGGAGTGTGGATTTGCTGGAGGGCAGGAAGGCTCTTGAGAGGGATCTGGACAGGCTGGACCAATGGGCCAAGGCCAGCTGTATCAGGTTCAACAAGTGCCAGGTCCTGCTCTTGGGTCACAACAACCCCATGCAGCACTACAGGCTGGGGAAGAGTGGCTGGAGAGCTGCCTGGCAGAAAAGGGCCTGGGGGTGCTGGTCAACAGCCACTGAACATGAGCTGGGGTGTGCCCAGGTGGCCAAGAAGGCCAATGGCATCCTGGCCTGGATCAGCAATAGTGTGGCCAGCAGCACGATGGCAATGATTGCCCCCCTGGTACTCAGCACTGGTGAGGCTGCACCTTGAACCCCATATTCATTTTTGGACCCCTCCCTACAAGAAAGACATTGAAGTGCTGGAGTGTGTCCAGAGAATGGCAACAGAGCTGGGGAAGGTTCTGGAGTACAAATCTGATAAGGAGCAGCTGAGGGACTTGGGGTTGTTCAGCCTTGAGAAAATGAGGCTCAGGAGAGACCTTATCACTCTCTTACAAGCACCTGAAAGGAGGCTGTAGCAAGGTGGGGATGGGTCTCTTCTCTCAAGAAACAAGAGACAGGAGAAGAGGATGTGGCCTCATGTTGTGCCAGTGAAGGTTTAGATTAGGTATTAGGAGGAATTTCTTCACTGAAAGGGTGGTCAAGCGCTGGAACCAGCTGCCCAGGGAAGTGGCTGAGTTGTCAACCTGAAGGTATTTAAAAAAACATGTGGATGTGGATTTAGTGGGACTTATCAGTGTTGGGACTAACAGTTCGACTCAATGATCTCCAAGGTCTTTTCCAACCTTAATGGTTCTAATATTCTAATATGTGCAATGAAAAGGCTTTCTGCTCAAGTGACTTATTCACATTTATCCATTATTTTACATTAAAATTGCAGCAGTTTCAGCAGTTTTGTAAAGGAGTTGAGAAACTTCATATGTCGCTTGCTTATCCACAGTTCAGTTGACAAGCCTAGGTCCAGAAAGGGGTATACTCTGCAAGGTGTTTCTCCTACTGTATCCAGAATATCTGAGGTGTTAAGAACAGGTGTCTGAAGACCAAAAGTGATTCTCAACCACATCTGATTTCCTGTGCATTGAGGATCTAAGACTTCTAGCTATGGAAAAGTTAGACTAAAAGCATGCATCTCAACACATTTCTTTTTATTTACCTCAATTCCACTTTCTCTCCTCAGTTCTTCCGCATTTAATGCTGAACAACTGACAGTATGAAAAGCAAGTTCTGTAGCAGCAGGCAACAGTGGAGATTCTTTGGAAAACAAAAGGTCATCTGATGTTTCAATGGTAATAGTCTTTATCAGCATAGGATAGCCTGCATACTTGTAAGGTTTCAAATCTGAAAGAGGAAAAGAAATCCAAATTTATGTATATGCAGAGTCTAAGCAATTAAAGCCACCACAAAATTATCAGTGGAAGATAGATATATAAGGACTAGGAGTCAAAGAAAGCCAACACCTGGGAAATCTGGAGCAAGACTGAGCAGTCCACACAATCTGACTCCTCATCACATTAGAACTGTTCAGGCTAGAAGCTAACAGAGTTCACAGAAAACTCATTTAAGATCAAAAAGACTTATCTCCAGCTCAGTAAGCCCCCAAGCTCAGAGCCTTCCCAATGATGCTTGTCTCTCTCCAGAGAAAAATAAATATAGCTTGGTCTGTGTTTTAGGCCAGGACTGACTAAATAAGCCAATAAGGACCTTGTCCAGTTTGACACAAAAATTTTACGTTTCAAATTGTGTTTTTCATTCCTGTAGCATTCAGCAGTGCTAAAGAATAATTTAATTTTTCATATGGAGCCAACTGCAAGCCAACCCGCTTCAGTCTATACCAATGCTGTCCCTAGCTCCACATAACTGACAGACCTATGACTGCATGTGAGGTTCTTAGTTTACCATTATAATGTAACACTTGCGCAGCAAAACACTGCTGGTTCTGCAAGACTTGGAGATGGCAGCAGCTGCCAGCCTGGGACCGTAGCTGGAGCCAAGTGTTAGGGTGCTCTAGCTATCCCTCTTTCCCAACTGAGCAATGAGATAGATTACGCTGCAGCACACTCACCCAAGGACTCAATTTCTGCAAGAATGGCCCCCTGTTAATAGCCAGATGAGTGTAATCTCATGTATAACCAGCATCTGGGTGACTGAGTACTAGTGAGGATTTTTTTACATAGACAGAATCCTCCATACAGAGGAAGATTCAAACTGATTAGTATTGGAGCAGAGCACTTCAAAGAGCTATTCATGCTGTTTTGAATAAAGTTTTATTGCAGAATTATTTATTTCATGGGAGAAAAAGTGCTACTTTGAAGCCCTATACCATAGCAACATAATGCTGTGGCAAGTCAGAAACCAGATCAACAGAGAACAGACTCAAGAAGAGATATTAAAGCTGACCAAAATGACCACTAAAGAAGTGAACATAAAACACTGAGAAGAATTAACATAAATGAACATAAAACACATAAAAAAATGCTTACCTTCCTTATGCCTGTTGAAGAGGATGCTTTGAGTTTTCAAGATCAAAATTATGTTTTCTGGATCTGGCCCATCTATTACCTTGGCAGACTTTGTGCATAGAAACTCATATGCTTTATTAACTTTTTCGAACATATCCTGAAAATGAGGAGAAACAGTCATAAGACTCGTTAAGAACCCTCTAAATTACTGCAGCATCAGTTTAAATGCAGGTAAAATACAGCATTTCAGGTTATTAGCAATGGCACTAGTTTTGTTGCCTCACTGCACTTCAGAAAATACTGCAAACAACACTGGTTCATAGATTAGTTTTCTTTTGTCTCCTGAACTCTGCCCTAGGCAGAGACTTAAACTAAGTCAGTCATACTATGACAAAAGCAGTAAGTACAGTTGGATTGTGAGAATGGGCAGAGGATGCAGTCTGTCTCTGAAATGCAAAAATTAGCTTATTTAGGTCCTGTGTAACTCTCTAAACAAGACCATTTCTGAGATGTGAGTCTGATCTGACTATACCAGTTTACTGTAGAAATCCTAAATCCTTGAATGACATCAGTTAAATTATCCATCTGCAGCATTAATCTGTATTTTAGCATTCACCTAGGGCATAGCTTTTAAAAGGATGAAAATTTAAGTGTGCATTTCAAAATTCTTAATATACAAAATAGATTAATTTGTCCCCATTTTATTAACACCATAAATTTGTGCTGTACATACCCTGCCTTCTGGATTCTTGTCTGGGTGATATTTTTGAGCCAGCCTGAAATAAGCTTTCCTGATCTTGCTTTCATCATTTCTACAATAAAACAAGTTCCATCAATTGCACTGTATAAGAAAAAACCAAAAACAACCACAGCAAAACCAGCCTGGGTTCTGACAACAGTACTAACAGTAACTGCAACTGAGTGAAAACTACTCCTCTCCTATTTCCATTTGAAAGGCCTGCTTCATCATCTTACACTGAATGGGGGTAATCACGTGGTCACAAGAGGAAGAAATTTCAGAGACTGAAAGTATTTTAATACCTCTTGCACCTAATATAATAACCAGAAGGTGCTCAAAGTCTCTGAGTATTTTAAATGAAGAATCTAAATGAGCTACAAGTGTTAAAAGTTAGTATTTCACGATTTGCAGTAAGTGCACTGTCCTTGAAGGAAACTGCCTTTGGTTCACTTCTAGAGACCTGGAGTCAGAAACCAGTGTCAAGACAGAAGGCAAACAATTCCAAGGATATAATCACCAAGAAAAAGGGCAATATATGAGAGGGAAAGAGGATGATTAGAAAGAAAAGCTCCACTTTGAACATATTCAAGTTCTGCCATATTCTTTGCTACTATGGTTGAGTCTAAAGCTTGTCCTTTGAAACAGCAGAGCTCAAAGCGTTCTTTTCCCCATTTTTATCTTATCTAAACACTTTCACAATTATTCTCTCAAACACCGGAATTGTATTTCCAAGCTTTGTTTCTTTCTAGCAAAGCATCTTCCACTGTGAAAAAAGTGCTACACATGACTGACCTGGCACCACTAACTCGTGCCAAGTACTGAGATAAGAAACTTTAGTTTGGTCACTGCATGGAGTTTATATAAAAGTAGTTATACAAGTTTAAATCCTGGAAACTTACTGGCCTTGTCCTCTGGGAAGGTTAAGAACTTCATAGGCATCATCTATTGACATGGTGGGTGGCTTCTTCTCCACCTCCTTCTTCCAAGCTTCTAGAGTATCTTTCAACAGTTTAACCTTAATAATTACAATTTATTAGTGTTTCATTTATGCTGACACCAGTACACATAATTTTAAATAAAATGCAGTTTTATTCATGAATCCTGTAATTTAGTCAAGATAAAAGCACCTTAAGATTAAATTTAAGAGTCACACTAGAAGATGGAGAATCACTTAAATAAGATGCAGTTCACATCTTGATACTGTAAAAACTGCAAAACTGCATGAATAAAAAAGCTGCTCAGACAGATCTAGTCCACAGACTTGTACCAAAAAGATCTCATCACTTCAGATAAAATACCAACACATTAGCTTGGTTTCTTGTGCAGCGTGGACAAATAACCCCAAAAGTCATGATTCCCACTTCCCAACTCCCCCCCCCCCCCCCAATAAGGTTTACTGAAACACTCTCTGAAGCTTCTTGGATGCCTTATTTTGCTATTTAAGTAGTCACCACAAAAATAATACATTTATGGGGTTGCTATATGCAAAGAACACTATGCTGCTTCAGGATAAAGTAGGTTTAATGTATTTACTTGTGGACAAAAATTCCCAATAAAGCTGTTACTTGCAACAAACCTAGCATTCGATTTCATTAATATTTATTAAAAATCCCACTTTTAGGATGGAAAGATCAAGAACTAAATGAATCCTAAAATACTTCTTACTTACTGGATCTTTAATTGGCCAGTCTGGAAATCTGAGTGTATCACAAAGATGCTTGAGGTAATAAATGTTACAGAACAGCTCATTTTCCAGTTGTGGATAGTTGATAACTGGGATGGGACAGTATTGGTAGAGGGCTCTTGTATTGCTTTGAAGGCGAGGGGTGAAGTCAGCAAGATGAGCAGCAATCTTCTCTATCATAAGACGCCTAAAAGTTGCAAAGTTTAGTTTAACACTTGCCCAGCAGTCCTCAACCCTCACTCACTGTACAAGTGTGTTCAATGATTTCTTCTGAAAAGGTTTTCCTTAGAAGTTTCCCACATTTCAGCAGGGATTTAGAATAGGATTCTGTCCTATTCTATTACAGAGCTATTTAAACACCATGAAAATCAGTTTATTAAAAACATTAAAGCTATTTTGCCTTTCTCAACACCTCTTCACTTTCTGGAAGACCCCAGTATGTACTGGAATATTAGAGGTATATCACAGAGATAGGTGTAGTAATAAAAAAGTACATATAAATGAGTAACTATAAAGCACTTCACACACATCATCAAGTCTCCATTCACAAAAGTAACTTAACCAAGATGTTCAGGGAGATATTCCCCTTCCCACTGCCAATTCTACTCTCCCTTGCCCTGGTTATTTTTGGTTGAAGCAGAGGGTAATGCAGGACATTGCCCTTGCAGAAGGCAAAGAAGAGGAAGCCATGGAATCTAGGTATTTTCAGCTTTAAGAATATGAAATACCTCTTCAACATAACCTATAGTTCAGATTTATTTGTCCCTCTGACAGAAAACAGTTACCTCATTTCATTGCTCCAAATTGCTTCCGGAGTGTCAAATTCTCCAAGGAATATCTCCGAAAATTTTTCTGGTTCATAGTTTTCTAAATAACACACCATTGCTTCAGGAAGAATATGTCCAAGTATACTTCTTTGAACTATATCTTGACTTTTTGTCTACAGAAGAGATCACATGGTCATCTCAAAGGTAATTGAATTCTGTCTTGCTAACTAACTTGAGACCAAACATTCTCCCCCTTTTCTCTTACAGTTCCTAAATTCTAGGTAAAATAACTATAGGTAGTCTGCTAAACTATTTGGAAACAGAGGTAGTTACTGTTGCAATCTACTCACTTCTTCAGACTTGAAAGCTTGTTTTGTATGAGTGTATTTCAAAAACCTAGAAGAGAAACAGCAATTATTTTCTTTGTGATTGATACTTAGGTACTCTTAAATAGTAAGCAGACCAACATAGTCCAGGCTGGCAGGTTATTATACGTTTACTTTGAGATAAAAGAGTAACAGCAACAGTTGTATGAATTTCTGTACAAATTTCAATAAATCCTTGGGAACTCTACCAAGCTAAGCGCTCCCACGTTATAAATGTTGCCTTATGTTCATCATTTCAGTTTGCAAGTCTTGTTCCTGAAAGCTTGTTTTCTACACACACAAAAAAGATGTTGATAGACACACAAACAACTTCTGTGCTGTTGGATCATCACTGTGGGGATGAAACAAGACAATTTTAGACTAACTGCTGACAGTTCTATTACACTAGAGTCATCATGGAAGCATGCAATCATTTTCCAGTGCATTTCACTGTACAAGAGACTTAACTGGAATTGTAGGAGAGCTTTTTATGAACTACTGCATTTAGAGGAAAAGTACTGGAATGAACTGCAATAGCCACCTGCATGTGCAGTGCATGTATCAGGCAGTATGGACTGAGGTAACTGTTTTAGGCTTCAATACTGAAAGAAGCTGTTAGATTTTTTAAACCCGTTCAATAGCTGCCTACTATCAAAAGCTACATTAGTACATATGTAGCCTGTGTTACTTCTCTTTAGAGCTTGTAATAGTTTATTCTTCTACAATAAAGCATGCCAAGTTTTGCTGTTAGAACTGTATCACCAGACTTGCTCTCATTCCCTCTCTGGAAGGATCATAAGCAATTCACTTTTTATAGACTGACTAGATCATGTGGAGGCAATTCTTCTAGAAGAAGAATTTCATGTTGGTTCTAGCAAGCCACACTCCACAGAGCATGCAGAGATGTAGAGCAGCAGTCCTGGGCAATCAAATGGTACTTTTGGCTGTTCTTTTTCCTCACCTTGCAATAGGAAGTACATTGGAACCTGTGTACATCATGATGAAGAAGAATACTCCACTCAGATAAAAACGAGGTAACTGAGGGTTGTCTTGCATGACATGAGAGAGCAATACAGCGACTTTTTCCACAAGGATAGGATCAAAAGTCAGTAACAGCTGAAAATAAAGACAAGCATTTACATTAGCTGCAAGTAGTGCAAGCTATCTAGCCATAATCAAAGTTTTAATTAATTATTGGGACAACCCAGTAAAGTTACAGGAATTACAGTTAAAGAATACTTCCGCTTAAAAATAGCAAGTGTCAATCAAAGAATATTTAAAGTTGAAAGGGACCTCTGGAGATCATCTCATCAAACCCCTCTGCTAAAAGCATGGTCTTCCACACCTGGTTGACAATGACCATGTCCAGGTGGCTTTTCAGTATCTCCAAGGCTAGAAATATTTCTTTATGATATATTGGCTGGAAGGTATGAAATTTGCAACAACAACCTACGAAATGCACAACTACTTGGTCAGAGATCTGTGCAATGTTGTAACTGTTCTTTGATATGTTTGCCCCACTCAAAGTATTGACAAAGGGAAGATGGTAGAGTAAGTCAAACTTTCACTCATGTTAGGTACGTTTTTGAAGAGTTACTTACCTGTGTGATATGAGGAAGGCAAGTACTATCTGACAACAGCCTTTTCACTCTAGGCAGAGGTCTTATAATAGCATTATCTTGATCCCTAAAAAAGTCAAGTAGTACAGCAGTAAGCGCATGTGCCTTTGTTCATTCTTTAAAGAAAAATTTTATTAACATGAGACTATTGAAGCCATATTCCTTGTCTTTTTTTGTTAACTTCAAAGTTTGTTGTTAGACTTCGAAAGTGTGGTTTAGTGTCCTGCATTAAAGCAGCTTTGTTTAAGTTAAACAGAGCCTGTCTATAGCATTAGAAATGCACATAGCTTGTGCATTCATTCTTGCAGTCCCTTTCACAATATTAGTATTGTCTCACTTACAAACTCTCTATTTGCCCACAGAGTTAATTACTACCATGTAAAAGGCTCTTTAATAGAGTTCCTTAATGTACTACTTTCTAAGAAAAGCTTTAAGACAGAATTTATGAATTCATGCATCTGCCAGATAAAGTTAACCCCTTCTGCTGAAAATCACTGTTTACCTGCTGGGAAAATATCCACACATGGTGATGAGCATGTTGAGGACAAGTGTGGCAAGGTCAGTCTCATTCAACACAGGCTGGCCGCTGGCAAGCAAGCACCACTTCAGCTGAGGGATGACCTGTAAGGGTCGCCAGCCATCCATACCTTGAGCCCAACAACGAGTTTTTGAAGTCAGCTTTCCATTGTTCCATAGTTCCTGCATCTATTGCAAGATTAGAGATTAATTTAGTTGATCCAGCATTCAGAGCCACCTTTGCTCCTAAACACTCATACTCATGACAAGCTTTTAACTGCTGTATGGCAGACTATTATAGTTGCAAGAAATTTCAGTATATTTATAACTCTGTCAACGAATCATGAAGTAGGTGTCAGATTATGTTGCAACGTTAGCTGGGGCATGGAGGGATGGGCAGTCTTACCAAAAAGGCTGTGGTTCTTGGCTCAACATCAAGTCTCTTATCTAGCTTAAATCCTTATTAAAAGAGCTACTTGGAGAACATTCTTTAGCACTGTTTATGGTCCCTCTCACTGTTTGAAACACACCCAGTCACCAGGACAGAAATAATTTGTTAGGTTGTGAGTCTGAAGCTGACAGGTACCTCTTGAAAGCTGTAAGGACCACTCCTTTCTTTGTCAGCATTGCCAAAGTACCATTCTTTCTCGCTCTCCCTCTTCGCATCGGGTGCTGCCTCAATCACATTGCTCTGAAAGTTGATGTGTACAAGAACAGCTTTAGCTTCACAGTGCAAATATCACATTTCTACAGGAAATGTGAAAAGTACATTGATTTTTTTAAAGAATTGTCCCTTTCACAGAGCAACATACGAGTAGTAAGAAACAAAGGCCACGTACCTGCAAAGGGACTGTAGCTCTGCTTGTGTGAAGATGTGCCAGAGTAAGAAGATCTACAAGGATTCTGATACCATTTGAATCCATAAGGTCCTTCACGTTTCTCTGTTAGCAAATGAACTGAGTTACCAAAAGCACTTTCTAGATAAGCGTTGCTACGATTAAGCACTGCATAGTTTTATTCAAGTAAGAAGTGATACAAGAAAAGCCAAATCATTCTCTAAGGTGACTAGAATGGTACAATCACCACAATATCTACATGTTTCCTTCAGGTTTCTCACCAGTAAATAACAGTTATCACATTCCAGAAAGCTGTATCAAACATTGTTCTAAAACTTCCTCGATACTTGAATTTTTGTTCAAGTTAACCCTGAAAGACTCATTCAGACTATTTTTACAGTCAAAAGACTGATAAACTGCTGTTAAGTGTACGTGTCCACCTTACCTTATTGAGGATCAGCTTGTTGAGGAACAGGATCAATCTGTCCCGCTCAAGCCTGTCAGTGCACTGTTGCAGCAGAAAAGAACAAGTTAGTATTTCATAGCACATCGTAGAAGTTCCCTTCAAAAGTCAACACAGTTGCACCTGCAAAGCCCCATATTGTTTTTTCATGCACAGCTAATAAAGGTAGTTTTCTGCCACTGAGGAGCAAAGGCCTTGTTACCCTCCAACCCTATTCTTGCCCTGGATCAAACCCACTATTCTGCTAAGTCTACTGTTCTATAAGGACTATGTTTGGATTCCAAGTGAACCAGTTAAAACAAGCACAAGAGAAAAAGAGAATGCTTTTAGTCAGCAGACAGAGAGAATCTTTGATATTACTGGTGAGACTATCAAGGCTCAAGGCAAAATAACAAGGGACTACACTGGTTCAGTTTCACTTGCAACAGCCAAAACCCATGCTGATGCAAGGAGAGAACTCTTCCTTCAGGCTGCATGGAAATTTATTTTTGTAAGCTCAATCAGTTGTCAGACATAACAGACACTTAATAGGCAAAGCAGCTATCCCTTCAAATCTGATCCACCATGTGTGCTCATCTACTGCTATCATTTCCTTAGGTCTGGGGCTGCAACTCAAAGTCAGTACTTTGAAATAACGTCATATGAAACAAGGTTCTCCTCTTATAAAGCTTCTGCATTTTTTAAAAGCAAGCTGAAGTTATATCTGCATTTTGTTGGCCTTAAAGAGACTAGTTTGAAATACCTCTACGGTCAGCAGTTTTTTTAGTTAAACTTCAATGAAACTGAAACAAAGGGAGATACTAAGAACAGCTGCTTACAGCATGGAAAAAAGTATTCACATACTGCAAACTCAAAACTTGGGTTTCACAGTAACTTGAAGGATCTGAACATATGTTGGACTAGCAGTATGTTAACTACTATATCCAGTAATTTAAAATAATTCTTACCCTTTCTAACATTCCAACAATATACTTAGTATCAGAAAATGGTCCTATTTCTTCATGACACCTTCCATAAACAATGGCCAATGCTTGCAGACATAAGCATTTCATATTCACTTTTGGGGTAAGCAAGAACCGATGGTAGAGTTCATTGAAGAATTCATATCTAAAAAAGCAATGAGATTTTAGTAAAGAAAACAAACATGGACATTAGGAATGAGATAAGATTTTAATAATGTCTCACGATCTTTTGATTGCTCCACTCTCTTCAGTTTCATCTTCTTCCAGCAGCAGTCTTAGATAATAATCCCCTATTTTTATTTCTTCAGAAAGGCACTCATATTTTACCTGTAACACAGAACACCTAACTTAACAATATATACTGTTTCTCCTTCAGTAAGCTTTTGTTTGCATAACAGTACTGAACTCAATTGCATCTAAAAACTCAACAAGGTTAGCAACCCCTCCTTAGTTATAGGAAAACCAAAATCTGCAAGTTTTCTGTTAAAGAAACACACATCTACAAAATACAAAGCCACTGGCTATTGCTGTCCCCCTGAATAAATAAAGCTTCTCATCTTACTGAGCTCTCCCTTTCTAGCCTTTCACTAACTCGTTTCTAATACCAGCTGGTTTTATTAACTAAATTTGGATAACATGATGCATTCAGTGACTCAAGTTTTAATAAGTAGTTATTCCAGTGCAAGGTATTTCACTTAATGTTACTGCAAGTATGAAACACAAGCATGACCTAATTACTTGTTATACTTGCTATTGTGCTGGATAATAACAGCCTAGAGGCATCAGTTCACAAAACAAGAAGCTGAAGTAAAATTGCACAATAAGAGCCATTATTAACTTCAGAGCAACTACATTAAATTTAACAAACGCCTCAATGCTCAGTGGTAACAAGCATTTGGCAAGCACTTCAATTAGAGGTACCTCTAACATACGTAAAAGCCACTCTACAAGGGTTTTTCTCATCTACAGTTTGCAGATTACTGTCATGAGGCCACAAAGTTACCTACAGATGTGATCACAGCATACGATACGAAGATATGCCACTAACTAGTATGCTTTCAGAGGATTCTCAAGCCACCATCCCCCTTGGCAAAGTGACAGGTTCCACGGTTGATAGAAAAGCCTTTGTCACCACTATCTAGTTCAAATACTTACAGCACAGTCCAAATAACATATTCATTTAAACTATTTAAAAGCAAATCTGTGAGACAGCAGCTGTTAAATCCAGTCCCACAGTATCCTGGGTTGTAGCTGCAAGAATGTTACTGATACATTCCAGCAGCATAAGCCACATAGGAGTGTAGAGTACATGGGGGAAGTCTGTACTACTAAGTTTCAAATTTGTACTTCTGATTCTGTCCCAGTTTGCACTGCTAAAAAGTTGGGATAGGAGACACTGACACCCAGAAGTCCTGTGCCTGACCTATACCTGAAGGAAACTTTGAATGACAAATGCCAGTGCAAGAAATACCAATCTAAACCCAGTCTTAGCTATTTACTTCAGTAAGGTAAGAAGCATGTAGTTGTGTGATAGGGATAAACTGCATACATAAACTAGTTCTCTCTCAAAGTATTAGCCTGATGTGTTGAAGTTCTTCCTGATTTGCAGATTAGTCAGCTGAGAAATGCCCCAAACCAAGTTTATTCTCATTTCACTAATAGTTCTCAGGTCAAATGTCACTAGAAAGCTGTACTCTAACAAGGATGGCAATGGGAATATCTAAGGAATATCTTGTAGTTGAATTCAAGCATGGCCTTGCTTTGCTTAAGCATTACACATTAGTTAAAACCATGTGGAACCACAACAATACTGGAGATAAGAGAACAGTACAGGAAGTGCTTATTAGCACTTTACTTGAAAACATCTTGCAAGATGTTTTGAGAAAGCCAGTAAGGACCACAGTGATTGCTTTGCAGAAGCATTTAAGTTTCTTTTTAATTCAGGTACTGCTGTTCCTAGAATGGGATGCCAGTGCCTTTCATCTATAATTTGCAATGCAGCATGTTTTAGACCCATAACCTATTCATGATTTGGCAACCAAGTATTTAACAGACATGGGATTACTGAAATATGAAGGAAAGGAAGACAATAAACTTGTTACCAGGAAGAAGTGACTTCTGAAACTACCCAAAACAAGTCTGATAGAACACACTCAAAAACAAGTATGACTTATCTGGATAACAGTGTAAGGACCAACTCTTGTCTTAATGCAAGAATATACCAACGGTTCTGATAAATGTTTCATCTCTACAGTGTCATTTGTTAGGCTAAAGAGGCTTCTGTTTTGCACAGTGATGCTGGGCAGAATGGCTGTTCATTGACTCAAACCTTAGCAGTTTATTCCATAACCCCAAAAGAGTTCTAGCTTGCAGTCAGGGATCATCAACACAAGACTCCCTTGTGGAATGAGAGACAGAAGTGACATTTGAAGTAGACATATTTTACAGATGCAGTTTGTCCTACAGTAGGTCATTTACCTCAAACTCCTGGTGGTTCCACGAGATGACATTAGCACTACCAAGTTCTCTGTCAATATTAAATGCTCTCATCTCAGACTCAAGAGTATCTCTCAGTTCTTCCCGCGTTTTGAAGTTCCAAATCAAGTTTGATCTAGCATGATCCTGAACAAATCTAAGAAAGAAGTGACATAGTTTAAACCCCTCAAAACATTATCTGAAAAGCAGACAAGACTCAGCTGGCAAGCTAGGGGAATTGCTAGCATTAATAGACCTTAATTAGAAGGCAGAGAGCAGTGGTCTCCAGTTTGTTACAGTAACTACTGTTGTTCACTTCTATACTGTTTTCTTAGCCATGGAGGCCAGCCTAGACTAAAGCACACCTGTGTCATGACCAGGAGACATGCAAGCTATTCACTGTAAGCCAGTAAGGGCTACAAGTAAACAAGTGTCACAAAATAGTCAGTGGACGTTCTTTAGTAGCAGTTACCACCACAGCCTTTGGATCCAAAGACTGAGAATGGCTCTTTAATACTCAAGGTTTAGGAGTACACGAATCTTCTTTTCATGAAACTGTATTTGACATTTAGAAACATCAAACACTGAATCAAGCAGTTAAGTTTATGGAATTTCCCCAAGCTTGCTTACATAGTTTGTTAGCCAAGCCAAGCTTTATTAGTCCACTTAACACAATGGCTCCAGCCAAAGTGATGTATCTTTTTCAGATGGAAGCCCCTCCCTTGTAAACTTTGACAGCTGTAAGAACTCACAGACAAGCAAGTTGCATTTAGGACCTGTGGCACTATTTGAAATCCACTATCCATGTCCAGTATCCAGGAGTAGAACTATTTAAGCTCATGTTTGTTCCAATTCAAGTTACAACATCTTGAATAGCTTACAGGTTGATGTACCAAGAAACTACAATGCTTTCCAGTGCTACTTCATTTGGCCTTCAATACCATGCAATTTTCACCTGCAGTTTATTTGCTCTTCCTTTTGGTTCAAGGGAAAAAATTATGTAGTTTGATAATACTTCATAAGCTTTCTAAATTATTTTTCGAAACACAAGAGGGAATCTTAAGTAAAGCTTAGGGGGTTTTTAGTAAGCAGCTCTTACAAACACTTGCACTGTTTCAAGGAAGCAGAAATTGGAAAAGTTACAGCAACTCAGAAGATATTAACAAAAACATCCAGCCAGGTAATAACTTTTATCTGAGACCACCCTATTAACTTCAGTATTTTCACCTGTAATAGAAGAGATCCCAATTTGCTTCAATTTTTATTCTTTGGCGTCGTTTCCTTAATATCACTGGTTTTTGAATAATATTCTGCAAAAGAACCAAATTTCACAAGTTAGTAGAAGCAGGTACCTCCCATTTTCCCCTTTTAAAATAAATAGCTGGGTTTTTTACACACCTTCAAAAGCCGTACTAAGCTAAGCCTCATTAATAACATCTTCTTTTCTAGTGAGCAGCAGCAACAGACTTTCACAAGTGTTATTTGCACCAAGTTAAATCATGCCAGAGAAACTTTCAGCTGTTGGACAAATCATTCGTTTAGAAGCAAGTTATCCCTGAGAAAAGCTTAGTTCCCACCACCATAACTATTTCTCAGCTCCAATGCTGATGGAGGTGAAAACCCACATGAAGAACGTTTTGCTTTTGAAAGGAAACAACTAGAAGAAGTCACAAAAACAAAACACAAGCCCGACTTGGTCACTGAAAGATTCCCTATTTTGATGAAGCATGAAATCAGTGCTATAATCTACATGACGTATCACATGCAAGCAGAAGTCTGAGCAACAGAGTTCACACAAGTGACAGAGATACACAGACTCACCATATTGTTTCTGTCCTGATTATGAAGGAAAATTGGAAGAAAAAGAAAAATACATTTAACACTCCAGAGTCACTGAAGTAATTTAAAGTGGTAACACCAAACTTGCTACTACCTTTTCCAAGCTACAGTTGCAAACATTTACTGTGAAATGATGCAGCTCAGAACTCCACATAGAAAACGGATTCTTTAAACTCAGTATCTAGACAAGTTGTTTGAAGTACAATTGACCTTCCACTGTTTTTCACATTTCTCCATTTCTGAACCTAGTTCACAATTATTTCAAAATATTACTGTCAAACTTCTGCACCACAGTCTACATCAAACTTGAGCTATATTTTAGTAAGTTAAGGTTTTCCTAAATTAAAGCTTATTGCTACCTCAGACCAAGTACAAAGACAGGCATTTCCAATACTCTGTATTGCACTTTTCATCCTTCCTTGCATATACAACAGATTGTAATACTGAATATTCCAGAACACACATCCAGAATACATAAAAACAAGTTTAGTCAGTATCCTAAAGAAAGTTAAAGGAAACACTTTATAATTCAAAGAGTTTGTCGTATAGAACATGGCAATAAAACTAAAAGAAAAAGGAGACCAACAGTAAGAACTCAAGCAGTGCTTAAGCTCTCCTCTTATAATATCAGATCAAAACAGTTATTTATGACTTCAGTCTCAGTGGTGACCTTAGGTACAGCCTTGTGTTGCTGTTTAAGTACTGAGATGCCTATATTCAAGGGAATCCTAAGCTGGTGTCCCTGTCCATGGCAGGGGGAGTAGAACTAGATGATGTTTAAGGTCCCTTCCAACCCAGGCCATTCTATGATTCTTCAAGCAGGTTCCATTACTAAAATATCACTGGTGTAAAGTACATAATTTTGAATGCAAAGAATATTCCATTTCTTCTAAATATACTTCAAAAACTGGTTCTGCCACATTTCAAGGAATTTTCTCTTCTCCTGTATAATTATCTTACAAGAAATGCATATAGGCTGCACTCCAGTTTGATAAGGGTGGCTAAAGCTTAATACATATGCTGAAGGAACCTGTTTGCCTCCTTTACATTCTCCCTGGAACCCATTTCTAACCCGAGAATAGTAAGAGGTAGAGAGTTTCTGCTAAAAGGAAGCAGAACTCTCACATCACAACACTTCTTTACTATTTGAGTGTGTGTTCTGACACTCAACTGTGACTTAGTCAAGTTACTCTAACAAAGAGTTTAAAATACTTTTACCTCTTTCTGAGCTATGCCCATCCGATCTCTCCAGTGCATCAAGACTAGATCCACCTTCTCTTTGGCAAATTTTTCAACTTCCTTCGCAGCTTTTCCAGCCAGTCTCTGCCACTCTGGCACTTTATTAAACTTGCCATACTGATCCTGCAGAATAAAACCAATTACTTAGAGTTGGGGGTTATCTTTGCTGCAAGTCAATGCAGCAGTCAAGTGTTTGTATTAGAAAAGTCACTAAGACTGCACATCTATATAATGGAATAGGTAAGACAACTACAGTTACTTACAGTTGCAATTTTTAAGTTATCTCTAACGTGCATTCTATCAGCATCTTTTTCAGGAACAGGATCAGCACTGTCAAGGTATGCCAGCAAACCTGGTGGCTAAAAACATTCAAAAACAGTGTGAACACGTGTGGCAGATGAATAGAAACCATCACATTAGGTAATAAGATATTTTCTTTAAATCTGAGATTTCAAAACAGAATTTATATTCTACTCTAAAGTAAGTATGTAAAGCTACAGTATTTTTTTGCTGTGATTAGTAAAATGCCACCATCCTCAACAGAATTGCTCAAGAGAGGCACATTATTAGCAGAACTCTTGGCTATATCCCGTTTCTTAAAGCAGTGCTTAATGCAGCTAAAGAATGTAGGAAGAAAAGAGTTGATCCCATGGCAATACTGAGAGGGTTGAATAACACTAGAATTCATACACATCCTCTGATATGGATTAAATGTTACTTGTGACATTAGAGATGAGAGTCTTTTTTGACTCAGCTTTCCGTAATTTAGTTACGAAGATCAGGACAGTTTGCTCTGCCAAAAATGAAGGAACTGCTATTTTGAAATTAAAAGCTAATTTCCCAGATATAATAATTCCTTACAGCACTATTCATTGAACTAACTTCGCTGAAATAACTTAAGCAAGAAGCATTCAGGAGGCTGTAAGGGTGAAAGAACATACGAACTATCAGAATATGAACTAACAACATATAAATTTAACCAAGTTACAAGCGAACAAAGTTGGACAGGCAAGGCATGAAAGCATAGACAGAACTCTTAATGCCTTAATTTCTTACTGGCACAGAAAGCCTTAGGGACACGCTTACAACGTCTGCCACATTTTTGTCCTTTTAATCAAGAAAAATAAGTCAGACACCTTATTTTTAAGCTTTGTGTCATGAAGCATTTAAAAAAGTGTCAGGAAAGTAATAGAAAATTTTTAGAGTACAAGATGCTTTGAACTAGACATTAATATCCTTTAATTAGCAGGTGCCAGACTGCTGATCTCCCAGGCAAGACCTTTCCCTTCAAGGAAAAGGGAATATGTTTACTATATAGACTGTTCCAACTTTGATACTGCAAGCTTTCCTATTTTATTCTTGTGCTACTCCGTATTCTGTTTTTACTTACCAAAATACGTTTCAACAAGTTCATAGCAGTTTTGTTCTCAGCTGTCCAGAGGCCAACCAAATGTCTACTTAACTGCCTGAAAAAGCCATTGAAATTAACAAACGGCAAGTTAGTACTAAATGGATTTTTAAACTACTAAACTGTCACCCTTACCATGCTGATGAAATGAAGATGAGCAAGAGCTTCGTGCTCTTAAGTGAGTAAGAGCACAAAGCATTACATTGTTCACGGATATGCTTAGCATGCTTTAAAGTGTTGCCTTTAAGAAGTTCCAGTGAAGTTAGTGGAACAGTAGCAGCACATGCGTTTTGATTTAGACCTCAAAAGAACACTTGAGCAATAGAGCAGAAACATCTAATAACCAAGTGTAAGTTTATCCAGACAACTTTAAGTTACAGCTAAAGTTAGAGAGTCTAGAAGCCATCAAAAACTGCTACATGCTCTACTTGAAGCTCTTAATACCAGTTAATGGCTAGAAAAGCCTTTCTGGGAGCCTGCCTTCTATGCCAACTGATACTTTCTGCCAACATTTGTCACTAGGATTCTACTGCACTGAACTGAAGCATTGCTACAAGCACATCGTAAGTAGTAACACCAAACAGAACTAGCATGACAGATGGTTTCATACCAGCCCTCTCCTGGATGACACATAGTGGCAACAAGCTCCACTTAGCAACTCTAAGCACTTCAAGAATGCACACCTAAAACTTCTATAATCTTGTATTTGGGTGGAAATAATTAACTCATCGCTCATCCTCCACAGCTTACCCTCAGAGATCACAAGTTCTACTGACTGTTGATTCAGGGAATAATTTCTGTGAGGAAACTTCTCTCTCAGATAGGATGGGTAAGCCTAACTACATGCAAGATGTCTGAGATGTACACACCAGGTTTTACAGAGCTGTACAGTACAAGCTGAAACTTTTTACAAGTTCCAGACATCCCACTTGCCTTTTCTTTCCCTGAATTGAAAGAAATAAAAATCAAAACTTGAGCCATTAATAAGTAACCAACCCAAGCCCACCTTAACAAGAAAATAATCAAGGTTTATTAAGTGGCTGCAGTCTTGGCTGATGCTTGCTCTACTAAAACATACCGGCTACTAAAGAAAATAATCTCCTGAAAACCTGCAACTTTTCTTCCCTGACCTCCCAATGTTCACTAGGCCATTACTTAAAATTTTTTAAACATGATATATCAAGTGAGATGGACATACCTATTTGTAAGCATCCTCTGATCTGTGCTTATTGTAAACATAGCAGTGTGCAAGTGACGAGGTAAGGCACCTTCACTGAGGGCAAGATCTTGCATTTTGGTAGCAATCTCTTTGTCTCCTTCCTTTGGAAACAGGGCAAGATGATTACTAAAGAAAGAATCTTAGTTAAGCTGCTTTTATCTCAGTCTACAGTTCCAAGGCCTTCTTGACCATCAGTTATGCCACCTAATATTCAAAAACCAGAAGCTAGAGTATGATAGGTTTTAACTGAAAGTTCTCAATAGCAGCTGCTCAAAGCTGTAGTAAAGCCATGGACCAGATAACTGGTAGTTACATCTATGAGGACAGGAACTGAAGAGGGCAGGATGCCTATCTCCCCCACCATAGATCAGGAACTTGTAGTAGAAGTATCATTTCCACACTACAATTATAAATCAGGATTAAACGAAGAACGGCAGCCACACATAATTGCTTGTTGCTTGACTTTTGCCAACAGCAACCTCTTAAGATTAATGGCTGCTGTTCAGTGTAGACAGCCGCATGGGTAAGACTGCCTCTCAGACAAGATACATCAGTTGCAATGAATATGAAAAAGCTTTTGCAGCACTTCTACTCATCCAAGTGATAGGACTTTTAATAAACAACATAGCAACTTTTAGCTAACGTTATCAGGTACATTGATGGAAACCTGAAGATTTCGAATACCTCTATTTCAAGTGTTCATTCACTTCCATTCCAAGAAACTACTAGATGGATTTCAGATGCATAAGCCATTGTGATACAGTGAGGCACTAATTTCAGCCCTGAATTTCAACACAGGAAGTGTCAAGAGTCAGTTAGCAAGGTCACCCTGCAACAATCATGAGCAACCCTTGAGAAGTATGGACTTTGCCCATACATTATATGTATGTATGTAAAGCCAAAGCAAGAACAGAGGTTGACATCACTAGTCTGCTCCAGGACACTACTGCTTGCTAATCCCAGTCCCATTCCATCTGGCAATGCATCCCAAGAAATATGGCCTCTCCTCCTTGAGACACCCTCTAACATGCAGGAGAAGTCTGGTGGCTCTGAGGTATGTGACTGAGCTACATACAACATTTACAGCCAAATCTTGACTGCAGTATGAAGACATGCAAGGCACTACCTAATGTCCCCACTCACATGCTTTCCAAACCCCCAAGTGTAAGATAAAGCAAGTTGCTATATTAAACCACTCACAATTAAGCAGGTGTTCTGTTCCTCACCTTCCAACTTCCCCCTCCCCACTCACCACTTTGAGAAGCTAATATAACAAACTTCTCTTGGTAAGCAA
This sequence comes from Machaerirhynchus nigripectus, assembly GCA_013397975.1. NCBI lineage: Eukaryota > Metazoa > Chordata > Aves > Passeriformes > Dicruridae > Machaerirhynchus > Machaerirhynchus nigripectus. Next base: position 1,391,978 of record VZRQ01006259.1, read on the forward strand.
TTGCACTTCCAAAATAGACAATACATATTTAGCATGCTATCCCAGCTAACATTGATAAAATCTCACCTCTATTATTGCCTTCATTACCAAACCTGCTCCTTTCACAATTGCCATGGAAGGGTGCTAGAACAGAATGTTAACAAACAAATTATCCAAATGCAAAAATTGAAGATTAGATCATCTGTGACTCAGTTTCCTTAACTGATGAATATGGCTGTTCTACCTCCAACTCAGCTTTGTGAAAGCTAGCCTTAAGAAGAGCTCCTACCCTATACCTCTGAGCAAGTATCTCTCATGATGAGAACTCCCAGACAGAACTCCTGGCACTGAGCAGCAGTGTATGTCAGATAAGCTGGAATGATGCTGAGGAAACTGGTTAATGTAACCAAAAAGCAGAAGAAAATACTGACTTTACAGTAAGAAGGCATAGATATTTTAGCTAAAAATCCTACAATCCTTACAGGTTTACTGCTGAAGAGGATGTTGCTCTTGTTTTTTAACTCTTAACTATCATTTACTGAGAGAGGAACAAAAAGGCAGAAGACTCTCCAATCAGGGGAAGATCTGTGCATCTGTTCAATCAATCTTAATGTCCAAGTGGTATTTTACTGTTGCTGGAAACAGGTCTTAGGCAGTCTACTCTACAATGATTCGGCATATCATTCACTACAGAATAACCACCTCAATCTGGTATCTGAAGGCAAAATAATAGGCCACAAAAAAATTCACCAAGATAAAAAAGATTTAGGCACATTAACCAGCTGAAGACAAATCTGTCTTTCAGGAAAACAAGAAAAATTTCATGTTCACTGATTACCTGAAGCCTCTAAAATTAGTGAAAATAAGTCTTACCTGAAAGAGCTTAAATAGTGTTCTTCCATTAGATGCCACCATTTCCAACAACATGTCAAACTGCTGCCCCTCAGTAGTCTCACTATATGGAGCACATAGGGCAAATGTCAGGAAGTCCAGAAGTGAACTAATTACTAGGGCACCTGTCCCATGATCCTGAAATTAGGAAGATAGGTATGTAAATTCAGATACAGTGGTCTGAGAGTATTTATGATGCTGAAGGTGCTCTTCCCTGTCATAGCATTAAAATAGTCTGTAAACAAAAACTACAAGTTTAGAATATTCCATTACTCTGAGTATGGCACTACTGTGGTAAAATACTGGTTTCTAAAGCATATCAGAGACTCAAACTACTTTTTGTATTTTAATCCCACAAATCCGAGTTTACACTATTCTTTTAGTTAAAAGAAACATCCAGTTTTCATACTAAACATGCAAACATTTGTTGCAGGACATTCAAATTCTGCAATATAGACAGCTATGTCCAAACCTGTCAAGATCCAAGCTTTACTAGAACAAACTTCAGTGCTAGACAGAGCCGTATTTTCAACTGCAGGTGCAAATACATTCAAAGATACATCTAAGTATGACAAAAACATTTTCACAGCAATTAGGAAAGGCACTTAAAGAAGCTATCTGTTTTCAAAATTTGACTTACCACATGGGAATTGAATTTCTCTAGTAGATTTTCTAGAAACTTCTTTGAAGAAAGAAGGGAAGCTTTGTTCAACTGCTCCTGCCTCAAGTCATAGTCATCATGCATGGGCTATAAAAAAAGACATATTCACTATGCAGTCACATTCCAACCCTCAGTTCTTAACAGCTCTAATGCAAAAGCCACTCTCTGTACCCACAAAAAGCACATCCTCCTTCAAGTTTAGCAAGAAATCACTGTATAGCAAGTTATTCCATGTCTGAACACACTGCAAGTTGAATGGCAATCCCTATTTCCACATCTGTCAGTAGCCTGAAGTTCATATATTCCAAAGTGAAAGAACTTGAAGTTTAGTACTTACACACATAAGAGCACAAAGCATGTCAATAGAGGCATGGGTTACTCCATCATTGTTCCTTTTGAGGGCTTTCACAACCTTCACTCCTAATCGTTCTCGAAATCTTTTGAAAGGAAAACAAAACCACTAAGATAAGAGAAGAAACAAAAATCTTAAAATTAAGAGGAAATCTAGTCAGCAACCAAGAGGGGTCTGCTCCTATTGCACTTAGCAAGCCAGTACCTTGATATTTTCATAAATTTGAGATTCTTGGTAAGAAAATACTGACTTCACTGTTAACAACATGCCAAGCACATTCATCAAAATAAAGACGTACCTGTGTAGTTACAGGATACTATTTACACAGAAACAGACCTTTATAAAGGTCTCAGACTAAGCACTTCTGTGACTCTTCTCATCATTCTCTACATTATAGTTGCTCTATATTTCCTAGTCAGAAATATTTCAAAGAATTTTTTGTTTTCAGAACAACAGACAGTTTTTCTGCTTCCTTATGTTACTTAAGACAAATTCCAAGCCTACAGAAGTACAACCTGCTAACATCATTTTAGCTTGTGTTGAACTGAAGATAAGCAATGACAGCATACTTTCAGAATTAAGAACTGCCTACTTCAAGGACAGATGAAGGTACATGTTAAAAGTTTTTCCACTGGGAAAATCATTAAACCGTATTTGCCTCAAGACAGAGTATTTAGCACAGGAAAAAGCAGCTTTACTTGCTAATGATTACCTGGGATTCTCGATTTACACTAAAGCCTGGTGACAGCCTCCTACTACTGAAAAGAATCATGTACAGAGTCTTACAGTCTTTTACAGAAGGGAGTCCTAACTCCATTTCTCAGTTTTAGACATAAGTTACTAACAAAAGCTCGAGAACCATTTTCACCTACTATGTCCAAGCTTGAAGAGACTTTGCACTTACTTTGGAAGCTGAGTAAAGGCAAGGAAGCCTGCTTTTGAAGCCACTAGTCGTCTTACTGCTTGGAATTGGCTTTCAAGCTCTGCATTCGATGCTGCAATATCTCCCTCTTGGGAAAGCAATGCTGTTATGGCATTATTAATGAGCTTCTCCTTGTTTTCTGAGAACAGACCCTGGTTAAAAAATAACAATCATTAATTTCTTTATGCATTAGCAACATCTTAAAAGGATGGGTAAAGGCTCTATCTTACATCTTGTGTAACTGCATGTAGGACTCCACTGTAGGAAATGTTAGCATTGAACCTGAACACAGCATCTGCAAAGTTACCATCTGGAAAAAGACATAACAAAAGTTAAGTGCACAGTGCCTGACTCAATATCTGGATGCTTTAAAGAGCACTATAAACCCATGTAAGAAGCATTAGCTTACTTGGAGGAGCAGCCAAAAACTTCAGATGAAGGCTTTCTACTTCTTCATCTACAGGCATACTGAGTAATCCCCAACGCTGGCCTTTGTGTGTGGAGGTCATTTTCACACAGACATCTCTATTACCAGAGGCTCTCACTCCATCCAACAAGCTAGCCAGGAGAGAATCTCTGGGTTGGGACAAAGACACACAAATACAATTTATATCAGAGAAGTGGTGCCAAAGAACCAAGTAATAAGAAAAAGCGGGGGGGGGATCACATAATGAAAGGCAGCAATACCTGGAAACTCTTACTAACACCAGTGCCAACAGCTACACCTCTGGAAGAAAGCACTAACTTTCAGTATTCCTTTGTTCACTGTAAGGAGCTAGCTGACTACACCGAGTATAGCCAGCTGCAGCCTTTCACTAATGGGATCAAATCTAGATTATCTGTTAATGAGTTACACATGTTGTGAGCCAAATCATCCCTGTGCTTTCTGTGAAACCTCACTTAGCAGGATTAGACTGTATTGCAACTGCAAGTGCACTCTGGGACTGTTCCGTTGGTTGTTTTAAATAGAACCAACTAAGACTGTCTGAAGCAGAGAGCTCAAAGGGTTCACAGCCTTCACATTTCCATATTATTTACACTGTGCTTTGTTCCCTTGTTTCAGATATACTATTTAACCAAGTACAGCATACACAGAACTATGCTTAGGAGAAACAGGCTGTATCTAACTGTCCAACAACCTTTCATGTCCATCAGAAATCTTCTGGAGAGATTTGCTCAAAGGTAAATGGGAGAGATTTATTTTCTGTAACAAATCGTAATTTGTAAGTGGCAGACTGCTAGAATAGCAAGGCTTTGAATTAACCCTTCCAAGGGTCAGAGTTTATGGAAGCTGAGAAACCACAAGCACTACAGTAGCAACTTCCATTTGAATCTATAATGCACAGAAGCTCCAGTTACCTTTCTGTTGAAGAGTATTTCCGAATTTGTCCTTTGATGAATTCAATGGTGAAAAGCTGGGGGTTTTCACAGTCACACACTATTGCAAATACCTAAAAATAAGGACAAGGATCACATTCATCAAGCAGTGTTATTTAGGTACTCTACAAATTAAGGCTTACATATACTATCAATTCCTCTCTTTTAGAGCTTTTATTTGAAGAAATGGTACTGAGAAAGAATGCCCCTTACCTCGCCTAAAGGTTTCAAAGTTGCAATGTTGTAGGTAGCTGGGTCTCTCTCAACTAAGCAAGCTTCTGTAAGAGCTAGCACTCTTTTCACAGGTTCCTTGTAAAACAAGAGAGAGGCATGCTAGGAAAGCGAATACTTAGTACTTAATAGGAACCAAGTATGTTCAGTGTGATAGCCTTACCAAGTGTCTAGGTGTTATTTTTTGAACAACAAACTCTGCTAAAGATGTTATAGACTCATCATTGCTGTACTTTCCAAAGCGAAGATTCAAGTATTGCTCAAATTCTAGGGATTCTTTCCTTATCCGCAGAGAGATGCCTATGAAGTTGCCAGCATGCTCTATTGCACTCTTGATAATTTCTTCCCTCTGCTCAGAGGCAAACAGGTGCTGCAAATTTTGTCAAGAAAAAAAATTACCAGGTGAAAAATACAGCACAGCTGAAGCAAATAACAGTTCTATAATCTTCCACTATATACCTAACACAAGGGAATGTTTACAGCAGGTGGACTAACCTTTGCTAAGTGCATGGTACAAACAGGTATTTATTACACAAGAGAGCCATGATTAAGTTCACATTTGCCTTTAAAAAAAAAATCTATAGCAACTATTCCTAAAGGATACCATGCTACACATTAGTGTGCCATTAAAGTTACGGTCTGCCTGACCTGCCTGTCCATCCTTGGCAACAGACCCTGACAGCCTGGCAGGAGTGAAGAACCAGAGAAAGCAACCTGGGGCTACCACTGGCAATCTGCAAGGCTAGGGCAGCTCTAGAGGATCAATTATATATTGCTAGTTTTATGCCAGAGAAAAACATGCTGCAGTACAAAAGACATGGAAACCCTGATCTAGTCCTATTTTGTTAGTAGAGACTGAGGTAGCTATACCTAGGAATTAACTTATGGTTAGTAATGTGAAGACCCTTTTCAACTGCTTGAAGTACAGTACACAGAAACCCTGTCATGAGTTTAGAACCAACATTACACTGCAGCATTTCCCAAGCAAAGCCGCCAAGTAATCAGATCACAGGTCTAAAGAGGTAGCAGCATCACTGATCAATCTATTTCTGAATAGAATCCCTCTATCAGCTAGGTAGATTAGTAACACACTACCTGTCACTTCTGTAACTTTGAGAAATGACACAAAATTCCACATCCATGTTACATTCATATTCTCTACCTGAAAAAAAACCTAGATATTTCCTCCTTTCTAGTTCTTAAACATGCAATACACACACACAAAAACCCTCCACATCAACCACCATAACCAAACCCATACATAACTCTTAAATGTTTCAACTAACTTTCTTTCCTTTTAGGATCTGTCTATAAGCCTTGAGGCTCCACAACTGGGTCCCAAAGATGCATGTACTTGTATGCACCAACTGTGTTGAAGCTTCATTAAAAAATATGCAGCTATAAACATCCTAAGAACCATACCAAGATATTCTGATTCAATACTCACCAATCTACTAAATCCTCCATAGAGGATACAGAAGCCTCCCTGATAGCCAGTAATATCAACAAAGCCTTCAATGTTTCTGTAGTCATAGGAGCACAGGACTTTATTTGTTGCAGGATCAATTTGGTCAATACCTCCAGGAGTCACTTCCAGAATCACAGGTTTCCTTGTATCACTCCAGTGATGCTTATAGCAGTTATACCTCTGCAGAGAGAGCTACTTTTAGACATCTATATACACTCCTTTATTACACAGCAATAGTTCTCTACTTCGCTAGTAAGTTTAAAAAAATTATATAATTTCCCTTAATACTCTTATCTATATTAAGAACACTATGAAGCAAAGTCGCTGTCAAATGACAAGGAGGTCACAGCTTAAACAATACATGTTGAAGCAAGAACAGAATCCCAAAAGAGCCACTCCTGAAGAAAGTAAGTTCTCTTGTTGCAGAAGGTGGTCTAGTCACAGACTTCTGAACACTGTGGTTAGATGAGGAAATAGCATTTACAACAAGTGCTGTTATTCAGCTAATTAAATCAAGTTAAGGTAAGTTATCACTGGAGTGAAAATTTTTCATCACCTGCAGTCACATTCCAATACAAATACACACTTACTTAAACCAGCAAAAGTTAAGAGGTCTGTTCTAAACTACAGTAAGACAAAGTGGATCCCCATATTCCAGCAGTGTTACTACACTCATGACTGAAGATTTATTCTATGCAATACTTTAAATTACTTAGAGCAACTTTAGGCACTTGAAGTGCTACCTTCTACGACCAAAAGATAAAGTCCAGCTCTGTGTATTGTGTTGCTTATTACTGTGTTACCACAATTCAGTAAATGCCAAGCTTGTCTGTAATCTGACCTATAGAAATCCTTCTAGGAAGCGTCAAATGTTCAGGATGTTATGCAGAAAAGTATTTAGTTAGAAAGTAAACTAAACATTGACTAATGAATCAATGTTTTTCTTCTTTTCAGATAAGAACTCCACGTGGCACAGCCCTGTATTTAAACTGTAACATTCACAGTCCTTGTACACGTGTAAGGCTCAGGCCAGGCAACAGGAGCTCAAATACTGGTAAAGAGGTTTCCACTGCTTTTGAACAAACTCAATTTTCTCTTCTTAAACACTTCAGATCCAAATTCACAAAAGTTATTTTAGGTAGCACGTATAGCACAACCACAAAATACATGAACAAAGTAGAAGTCTTTAGATTTGTTTCCTTAAACTGCACATGATGCAGATAAGCCAGACACTTACCCGTCCTGTGATTTTTCCTTCTGAGAAGTCTGTCCTGAATCTCTGTTTTTAAAAAAGTTAACCGTGAATGAATGCAAATATGACAGCCAACCTATCCAGAAAATCTACATTTAAGCTGACTGTTTTATGGGACTCATATTAAGCCTCCTCAGAAGGCTCACCATTCCACTGCAGTTTAATATATTCAATATTTGTAGCTTTACTCACTGTTCACAAATCATGCAGTACTTGCTGCAACTGACACTAGATCAAGTACTTTAACATAATAGCTCAAAAAACTTGCTTTCCTACTTTTTATGCACAGAAAGAAAGCATAATAAACTACCACAACCAAGTGGTAACCAAGTACTTACTGCTTGCTTGAAGAAAATAAAAATAAAAATCTTACCAGTGCCTCTGTAAGGAGTTCTGTTCTGTGCTCTGTGGAAAACTTAAGTGTCTCGGATTTTTTTCCACTCCCTTTGCGAAAAGTGAGACTAAATTCTGTTCCTTGTCCTTTTCCAACAGGAGAAATACTACAGATATCTCCATAAGGCCACTAGACAATTGAAAGTAATTAGGTTATCTGCTAGTAATTTTACAGCTACATCTCCCCCCACTCAGAACCCCTTAGAACCTGTAATAACCCAGGGACAGGCTGTAACAAGATGACAGCCAGCATGCTACGTGACAGCATTAGCTTGAGCTTCCTATTTGATACTGTGCAAAGTAAGTAAGTGTCCTGACTCCCTTTAGGGACATAGCTTAGCAGTGATCAAACTTATCCCAGTTCCTTCGGAACAGCACAGCCAAAGGCAAACTACTACTTGTTGGCCAATACTGAGAAATTGCCTAAAAAGTACAAAACCTTACTGGATATTTCTGCAGTCAGCAAAGGCAACACAGACCTTCTGTTACGTGTGCTTTTGTACACAGCTGCCACACCTTCTGGCTTTTCTGAGATCTTGTCAGAGTAGATGGCTTCTAAAGCCTGAATGCCACTATTCACTCTGGATAATGAATGTAAGTCAAAAACCAACTTCAAAAATGATAGTTACCTGATTTGTAACTTCTAGTGTGTTGGGGTTGTATGTGGTGATGGCATGGGTTCCAACTGAAAAGACTCGCTTATATCTAGAATACAAAAAGTGTTAAGTTTCTCCAGAAGTCACAGGAAAACCCCTGCTGAACTGCAAAAATGATGTTAAGAAGATATATACAGGTCTTTGTTAGGAAATGGAGATGGAATTTTCTTTGTTGTTAGCTTGCAGTATACCCTTACAATATGTTAAGCTCTTCTGTATAGCCATAAAGGGGACATACAAGTTAAATACTACTAAATATATCTATTTATGCATACCTTTTCCTAAGTTAATTGCTAAGTCAGGATCAAAGACTCTTAGAACTTGCACTGAAAAGTACTACCAGACCAGAAAAAATTCTAAGAAGGCTACACAGGTAAGGAAAAAAACCCCCAACAATTCCTGCAATAGTTTAAAGCATCTGTCTGAAGCTGTCTCAGACAAGAGTTTTAACACGAAATCCAATTTTACATAACTGGTCACAATACTGTACCAAGTCAAAGCACTACTATGGCTAAGCCTAATTTTCTCCATCTTGAGGGAAACCAAAGCTACCAAACTCTAGAAAGACTCACATCACCAAAGCTGTAGTCACTGCACATTGATATCATAGATATGTTAACTGTCACAGGGCTTAAAGAACAGCTGTAGCAAGGTAGTTCCTTGTATTTCAGATGTATCAGAAACAAGCAGCAGTGAGCTAAAGCTAAGGAATTTAGACGCATCGAGTGCAAAATTGAAGCCCTACCATGGCTTCATTTCCTAGATAAACTTCAAAACATACTCTGAACAAATAAAGACTCTTTACCTATTTCTGCATCTGGAAGTTCTGCAACATAACTAAGCAGAGTTGGAAACAGTAGATTATTAATACCTTATTACTTGCACAAACTACATTCTAGGGTGCTTCCATCGGGAAGCCATCCAGCCCAAAAAGTAAAGCTAAACCTGAACCAGAGCCAGTACTAGTAAGTATTCTCTGACTAAAGCAACAGCATTTGAACATGGATGCCTTTCTTGAACTTGACCCAAATAAAAACACTTTGTCCATATTAAAACTGATTGCATGAATTTTAGTTTCAGTTCTGGGCAAACTGTGGGTTTGCTTGGAAAAGACATTATCAACCAGATGCTTAATTAATCTGTGCCATGTTAGATACTGCATCAAGAACCAACAGGTCACTTCTTCCATCCTTCTCTGCATTCTTGTGTTGCAGTCCCTTCTCCTCTCACACTTAGCAGGTCTGCAGCACAAGCCATAACTTTTGTATAAGGTCAAACTTTGCATGGGCTTCAAATATATTCAGAGCAGCTCCCACATATCCCTTATAGCTGGAAGGTCAAGAGCATCTATCTGACAGGCAATCTCACAAACTTAATACCCTTCCATTTTCCATTATTATTCAAATAAACTGATGCAAGTTACTAGCACAGACTTTACCTAGGAATTAAACAAGTGCTTATTTTCCTCAAGGCAGAGGAACATCTGTATTGAACTGATCTGCCACCTAAGGATGTTTAATATACTTGCAAAACCTATTTGTTTTTCCACATAGTTGAAATTTCCTTATTTAAGATGCAGGTCAAGGAAGTCATGAAGTAATGAAGCAGAATGCTAGAAGCTACTCTAGCTGCTAATAACGCCACTTTATTCAGCCTGTCAAAGAATGCTCCAGTTCTTAGTTCAGAACAAACCAACTGTTCCCTCTCCTCTCGCTGCACAATATAGGTAGGTATTCTGTCTTCTATACGATTTATAAATAAGGTTTAAGTTCTTTAGAACAGCGTATCACAAGTAATAAAGCTCGTTATTATTTGCTCAAGGTTTTGTTTATTTACTTAGCCTACTATGAGCTGCACAGTGCTTTGAGGCAGAGTAAGGATTTGCAATCATTACACATAATTGAAGACCAGCTTTCAAACATCACAGCCCCTTCCTTTTCTCCCCTCATGCTCAAGCCTACATTTCGAGATCTAGGAAGCGTTTATTACCCATAATTCTTAATATATGATGGGACAAGGAACACAAGACAGAACAGCAGTTTTGCTGAGTTTCCCTTGTTTCCTATCCCTAGGAAAATTCAGAAGACCCAAGTCTTGTTGCACGAACAGAGGAGATTCAGAAGTCAGCTCTTACACGCGGCCTACTCTTGTTCAGAACTTCACCTTTAAATACATAAGAAAGGTATTCATACCTCCAAGACTTGAAGAGTTTACTATTAATTATTTCTCATACTACTCTGGAGTAGTCTAATCCCAGGCTGTTTTGAGAAGAGTTGAAGCAAACATCCTCTTCCCCATAAAAAGGCTTTTGCCTATTCACTAGTTATTTCAAAGCACTGTAGAGATCTTTTTAATCAGAATGAACCTGGCAGACAAATTTCATACCACCACTCCCAACAGAAAAACAATTTTCATTAATTTTACAGATCTACAGATTAACACTGGAGCATCATCATTTTGTACTACTGGAAAATACTTTATGAACACACACAGAGCCCATATTCAAAGTGACAAATTCTATGAGTAGTCAAAATGATTCAGGCTCATTTAACACCACACACAAGTTACTGCTTTTTTTAATGTCATACATAGATTATACTGAGAATATATAACTATGAACTGAGCGGACTAAAGAATTCAAATATAAAATTACTAAAACCAAATAAGCTTCTGCTGCAACAAACAAGAGGCAACTACTTTCTAAATACTTCTTTCCCCTTCATTATAAAAGAACTTAACACACCACAGAATTTTGAAACTAAATCTGTCCTAGACTTTATACTTAGTCTGAAGTTCTATAAGACTCCTATAAGTGTACCAGAACATTACCATCAAGATTCAAGTTCATAACTTCAAGAGCTTGCCTCAGGTTCTTTAATGAAAGGAATTGGGCAAAAGAAGAATTCTGAGGTTTATGCATTTGATTTTCACCAAGTGGCTCAAATTACATGCACACCAAATTTGCACATATGCCACAGAAAATTCTGAGGAAGAGACCAGATGTTTTCTATTGGGGAACAGAAAGATTAGGAGGGACAAACTGTTCTAATACTCTACCCCAATACAGTACCTTATTGTTACTAAGGGAAATAGTTTATTCACCCATGCCCACACAGTTCCAAATGCATGGATCGTAACTCCGGTAAGACTCAATTTATTCAAATACTGGATATAATTCTACTAAGATAAAACTAAGTATTAAACGATTTCTTTCAAGTCAATCAAAACTCTGTCTTGGTAGAGGAAAGATTTTGCACTCAGAAAGCTGCTTAGTCTAGTCTGGACTCTGAACTACCCAGTTTCAATTTTTGCTGACAAAACAGCAGGGAGCTCTTTGATTAGACACTGAAGCAGCCTCATGGCTCTTCAAAGCACAACTGTGAAAGATCCGTGACTGCTGCTCCTTGCAATCCCATCCTCCTTTCTTTCTCAGTATTCCTGGTCTTTGATAGGATGAATGTGTCAGACAGGCAAAATAAATCAACCAGTTTCAATTTACTAATCAAACCACATTTGGACAGTACCTCTTCATATAACCATTACAATCAAGCAATTCTCATGTTCCCAAGGTGCAGATAACCCACCTTCTCTGTTACGTTTATGTTTAGATAGCAAGGAGAAACCCCATTCTACAGAGATACTATGCATGTGAAAAGGATACCAAATAAAGTCCTATAACAGCTGACTTCAGACACAGCATAAGAGATACCAGTTATAATAACTTAGTGGATAAATTTATTAGACATTCCCAAGCTTCAGCAGACAGAAACATCACCAAAAATTCAGTTTTAGATCCAAGACCCCCAATAGGACCAGGTTTATTTCTATCAGCAGAATTCTTCAACTTATCTCAGTTAGTAGTTTAACAGGTAATCTGTTACACAACTTGTTAAGTATATGTGTGGACTAGTGATCCTCATTTATTAAAGCACATAAGACACTACTCCTCCATAAACCTGTTCTGAGAAGGAGCATTTCCACTTTAAATTTAGTGGTTTTAGTAAATTTATAGTAAATATAGTAAGTTCAAGAGACTCAGAAGCTGACTAAGTCAGGTGGTCCATTTCAGAGCTACACTGCAGTGTGGGAACATAAGCAGAGGAAGGCTGAAACAGTGGTTAAAATACAAACGGATTCTAGTGAAGATACATTCAGTTAATTTAGCTCAATTTTCATCCATCAGTTGGATGAGGCTAAAACTATACAGTTAAATCTAATAACAGAGAGGAGAAATGTCACACAAAACATTAAAAACAAAAAACCAAAATCAACAAACTTCAAACTACTTACTTTCCCCTCCATGAATGTTTTGTTGTGTAGAAACAAGCAAGATCTCTGTTTTCTCTAATTATATTCATTCTGTGCCAAGACCTGAAAACAAAAGAGACATCCTGTTAGCACTCAGGATTTTTGTTTAATACCAAAGTTCACTAATCATCAATATGCTTCAAGACAAAAAGACTTTGCTTTTAAACCTACGTTTATCAAACAATGCAGAAGAATTATTAGTTTCTTCACTGCATTTGTTACACTCGCTACGCCTTAACAGTACCAGGTTCCAGTAATTTATGCCCCATTTGCCATATTACAATCACTCTACTTTCACTGCACCTTTGCACATGCAAATTCAAGTATATTTCATGTCATCTCCAAAATGCTTTACTTCTGAGAACTATGTGATATCAAAATTATTTCAGTGCCCTCTACCTGCAACTCCAGCTAAGCCAAAGTCCTATTGAAATTTTGAAATAAACAGTAAGGAGATACCTGGATACACAGAACAGTTTGTTTTCCAGACTGAAACAGGACTTGAGGTTGAGAAACTTATTAGCTAAGCATTGTGATCAAAGAGCTAAGTACCATTCCTGTGCTGTAAAGTTTATGCAATCTCACCACTAACATCCTGACGTGCTTATTTCACACAGGAATATCTATTCCCTTAACTCGCACACAGAGGAATTCAGTGCAACCTGCCAACAAGTGCTTGAGTGGATCATTGCTTCAGGAGCTGTTAAGTTCTAAGGAATGCTTCTAAACACTACTATTTTCAATGCCGGAAAAAAATGCACATTGCGTAGTTCAGAAATTAACCTCCCTTTTACTTCACTAGGCTGTTATTGCATATACAAGGAAGTTAAGCAGACATTCCCTGATAAGTTACAAGAGTGAAGTTGTCACTCTCCATTTACTGCTACAGCATTAGTTTTATTTTCCAATGTGTTAAAACAGGCTTCCCTGTTACTGACTGAAGACTGGTACTACTCCCAGGTTCACACCAATAACACGGTGGCATCCCCAAAACATAACAGACTAACACTGGTCTGTAAGAACATAGCTTGCCTGAAGCAACTCTCAAGCAACCCAATTCCAGCCAATACCCCACTGAAAGTTAGATAACAACCCATTATCTTTTTACATTCAGCTAACTCTGCTCGATTTGGCAAATGAAGAGTTCTTATTTTCAGATGGATGACCTGTAACATTAGCTCATCACTAATTTCTACCCTCTACAACCTCAGGTTACTTTCTTTCTGAGCAAAGGCTGTAGCAGTTATGGAGTCATAAGCATGAAGAATGGATAACTTGATCAAAATGAGCTCTAGAATTCCTTCCCTCAGGTGAAGAACCAGCACAATCATCACTTCCTACTGAAGGAAACTTTAGGTACTGCCTCTGGGAAGAGAGAAGAGCAGTATTTACATGTCTCAGTGACTCAACCTTTGAGTCAGATCTTCAGAGTTAATACTCCAATGACTTGTGGCAAGTTAAATTCTCTAAAGCCAGCTTTAGGAAACAAAGTTTTATGAGGGACAAGATACTCAACAGCATTATTACTACTGACTGCTGACATCATCTACCTGGATCTGCGCAAAGCATTTGACACTGTCCTGCACGACGTCCTTGCCCCTAAACTGAAGTAACACAGATTTGACAGATGGACCACTCAGTGGATAGGGAATTGTCTGGAGGGTTTCACTCAAGGAGTTGCAGTCAATGGCTCAATGTTAAAGTGGAGATAGCAACAAGTGGCATTCCTTAGGGGTCAAGATTGAGACGAGCACTGTGTCAACACCTTTGTCAGGGATATGGACAGTGGACTCTCTGCAAGTTTGCTGATGACACCAAGCAGTGTGCTGCAATCAGCAGGCAGGAGGGAAGGGATGACATCTAAAGGGACTCTGACAGGTGCAAGCAGTGGGTCTGTGCCAACCTCACAAAGTTCAACAAAGCCACATGCAAGATCCTGCACCTGGGCTGGGGCATCCTAAGCACAAATATAGGCTGGGTGGAGCATGGCTTGAAAGCAGCCTTGAGGAGGATTTTGGGGTATTGGTTGCTGAGAAATCTGACACGACCCAACAATGTGCGCTCACAGCCCAGAACCACATTGTGGGCTGCATCAAATGAAGAGTGGCCAGCAGGCCAAGGGAGGCAATTCTTCTGCTCTGCTCCTCTGAGACCCTGCCTGCAGTGCTGTGTCCAGCTCTGCGGCTCCCAGCATAAGAAGGACCTGGTCCTCACCTGTTGGAGTGAGTCTAGAGGAGAGCCACAAAGATGGCCAGGGAGGGAGCTGGAACACCTCTCCTATGGAGACAGGCTAAGACCTGGGGTTGTGCAGCCTGGAGAAAAGGCATCTCCAGGGAGAACTTACAGCAGCCTTTGAGTACCTAACAGGACCTACAAGAAAGCCAGAGAGGGGCCTTGGGCATGTAGTGACAGGACACAGAGTGACAACTTTAAACTGAAAAGAGGGGAGGGTTAGGTTAGACGTTAGAATTAAATTCTTTACTGTGAGGATGGTGAGGCACTGGAACAGGTTGCCCAGAGAAGTTCTGGACACCCCATTACACCAGCCCTGGAAGTGCTCAAGGCCAGGCTGGATGGGGCTTTGAGCAACTTGGTCAAGTGAAAGGTGTTCCTGCCCATGGCAGGGAGGTTGGAACTAGATGACCTTTAAGGTCCTTTCCAACCCAAACCATTATGATTACTCCTGAAGTTCTGTTTTGCCTGGTTTAAGAACTATTATTATTGCCAGGGATAAGAATAAAAACAGTACACTCTACCCAAACTACACAGATCCTGCTGTACAGTAGCACACTTTAGATCTGGTAATTTTGTTTTAAAGTTATCTTTCAGAACAACATGTCCTATAATCAATCTGCATGCCTCTCTTTCAAAGCCATTTTCTTGACATTGACTAAAGTATTAGTAAAAATAAAATAAGAGGCTTATAACAAGACTAGCTCCACTAAGTACAGGATTAAAAGATCTGTTTATCTGTAATTCCAGTTTCACCAATACCAGACTCTTCTCACCAGCTCTATTAGGTCTCCCAGACCTGAACACCACTTGCTCTACAGTATTTAAAGCAAGATGTTCTCAAGGTTGTAAATATCTACTCCCAGTAATACAGAACTAAGAAACATTAATTTATGAGCTACTAGCAACTTCCAGTAATTTTAACACTAGTATCTAACTTGAATCAGGATACTGATACATGAAGTATTGTACCTGAAGCGCAAGTGACAAATTCACCAGAGTGCTTTTTTGTTTAGACGAAAACTACTAAAATTATTTAGCTTTGATGCTTTACCCGCTGTGCTTCTGGGCAGTGATTGCAACCATCCCTCCCACTGAGGAGACTACCACAGGGGCAATATATGCCCAAGTCTAGTAACAATTAATTCTTGTACACATTTTCCAGCAGTTTAACAGAGAGAAGGGCTAACAATAGCCTAGTGTTCTGAGCTGCTGTGTATAAGTCCAGCAATTATTTTCCAGCTGTCTTTGATTCCACAGTAAGAACAAGATGAGAAAAAATAGTTCATACCAAAGAAAAAAAATATTTTAGAAGAAACAAAAAAGTTCTCTTCCTTCACTCATTCCAGCAGAACCAGTGTGGCATCATTCCACCAGTACTTGTTGTACTATCTACAGTGTGATACACTGTAATTTTAGCACCAAAGACAGTACAAGAATTGACTTTGCAGAACACATCAGGCTTCATCATTAATCAAGTTTAGCCATATTGCCAATGTAAGCTATAGCAGCCTGCTTAGTCATATCATATTAACTTCCTAAAATAAGAGAACATTCTTGTTACCTTTACCTCTTCTTCCCATATTCAACAAACCTTCAAAAAGTTGACTGACTTTACACAAAAACTGAGTGAAATTTGTCATTTCACTCATAAAAGCATCCAGGACACTAAGGCACTAACTTTAACAATCATCTTAGTGTTCTGGGGTACCTAGGAGAAGTCACAATTTCAAAGGTTATTTTGAACACAGCACAGCTCTTGCATATCCCATACTGAGGATTTTCAAAGGTTTGACACTAGAGAAACACTCCGTTTCTATTTCCACTGGAGCAGAGGCAAAAACTACTTTGAAAGTAGCGGTTTGTAAACGTGATTTGTTTGGTTGAGAGTGCACATGTAGAATGCAGACTACAGTCAAATAATCCGAGGATTCTGCAGGCAAAGTATTGTCTACAACTTGCAACTTCTTTTGGGAGCCCAACTAAAGCACTCCCCAAAATATCCCCTGGATATTTTAGTCAGCTTTTTCACAGGACTGAAGTTCAACAATACTTTCCTATTTGGTTCTTGTAGTACTGTAAATAGCAGTGAAACAGCTTTAGGGGAAGAGCTGAAACCACATTTTTGTGCGCCTCATGTACCAGAAATAGCAATCCCATAAACTAAAGGGCCTGAACTGCTTCCAGGACTCCCCCTGCCTCAGAGTTTAAACTACACAGAATCACAGAATAGTATGAGTTGAAAGGGACCTTTTACACAAGAAGGTATATTACACAAGCTATGCTCAATTTGCATGCACTTTCCACTTTTCCAGGATTTCACATTCTTTAGACAAAACTACCATCTGGGAAAACAATCTATTTCAGGAAACCAAGATAAGTCAGTCTCAAACTAGCACTTGTGGAGTCAGAAGCAAAGCTGTGACCTTGCAGGCATCAAAGCAGTAGGCACAGCTGTAATTATACATAAGTTTCCTTCAATTTATTAAAGTCGGAAGTTTGGACATGGGCTCAAAGTTTAGCGCAAAATTCAGATGGAGTTTTTTCCTGATCATATTATCCCTCTATTATTACAAAGCCTCAATATCTTTCTTAAGTGAAGGTTTAACAAGGCAGGATTCAGAGCCACACATGATTATTATTCTGTTCCACTGCAGGAAGGAGTAAAAGAAATGCTGATAAGAAACTGAGATTTCTTGGGCAAAAGAGGAAGAGAAATGCAGATAAGAAACTGAGATTTTGTTTTAAAGATTTATTGCAGCATGGCTGAATACAAGTTAGACTTCTTGGAAAGTCTTTACTACACAGGGACAGATACAGCAAGCTCAGCTTTTCTGAGAGAGAGAAGACATACTACAAGCGTAAAAATAGGGACCAACTGGAAAGAAGTGAGAGCAAAGCACTAAAAAAACCCCTAAGGTTGTGTTATTCTGTGATTCTACATACCTGCCTTCTACCTTAAGGGTCTGGAGCCTGATTTCCAGTCATCTACTCCTCTGCAGCTTTTAAGTAATTATTTAAATAAGTGAGTTTCCCTGCACTGAAATGTTTTAGCTGTCTAGGTTTCAGCTACCTCTTTCATTGCTGTGGTCACTAACTGGCAGAGTTTTGCCTTCAGACAGATTCTTTTTAACAAGCTTTAATTTTTCCTCTTCCCCAAACAGTACTCTTCTCTTAAAGTACTACAGCCTAATTAGCTGAGCAAACAGATTTCTTCATCTGTAGCGTAGGAACTCTCAGTCCTTTTTGTAAGAGGGGAAGGAGATAAGACCCACCAGACCCTTAAAAGAAGCTACATGCAGCCTGCCTCAGTGATAGCAGCAATCCCACCGTCAGTGGCCCAGGAGAGAAAAAGGCTGAGAATTTCAGCCTTACTACTACCGTAAATGATGGTGACAACATTAGAGTCCATCCTCCAGGTGACCCATCCCCTCATCAAGGACCAGTGTTGAAGATAAGAAAGTGTGGAAGATTCTGGTTTTCTTTTAAATTTATATTAGCATTCTGCTTTACCAGCGAACCAATCCGATTCACCAGCTAGACAGGTGACTATCAGAACAAAAGGATATACTCACTAAGGGAAGGAAGGAAAAAAAGTGTTCCTTTCAGTCATAGTTTAGCGATCTTGTCATATTTCTCCAGAATAATGTTCTGTTTTATTAGTGAGGCAAGAGAGTTGTTAATTTTTTTTGACATGAGAATAGTTCTTTGGAAGCAAATCAGGAAGCTAAGCAGCTGAAGGTTAACACTTCAAGATATGGTTGAATGCCAGCAGAAGAATTATTAAGTCACTTACTGAGCTTCAAACAAGTTAAAAGCAAAGTCACCTCTTCAGTATGAAAAACTGATCTGGCTCTCAAGACCAAGCCTCAGCATATCACCTAAAATCTGGAAATACACAGTGATTCAGTCCCTCAGGACAAATACGTGTTTGGAAACTATGAAAAATGCCACATGACACCCAGAGGAGCAAGCAATACATACAAAATAAATCTTTTTAAAAATGTGTTCCAACAAGGCTGAAATACAAGGTGAAAGTTCCTATACCACACAGGGGCTGAAATGCAGCTCTGTCTCTGAACACTCAGATATTGGCTGCAAGTGGAAAAGCTGTCAGTAATATTAGAAAGGTGCCAGTAACTTCTAGTTAAGTGTTCTGGCACTTGGCTGCCTACAGTAGCCAGGAATTAGACCAAGCTGCATATCTATGAACAGAAGCAGGCTAGAGCCAAGCATAATTTTCACATGTGCAATACCGGTCCTGTTATTTTGATTTTATTCACGGCAGACTGTAGAGCATCTTCCTAATTCAATCCTAAAATGAAACTCAAGTCACTAGTAGTCCCTTCAACAGCCTCCTCCTTTTCAACATATCTCACTACACGCAAGTAGCCTATGCCGACAAATCTAATAATCAATAAAAAAAAAAGACTTCTGCTTCAGAGAACTTAAATTCTAAAACAAGGAATATTTTCTGAAATGCAGTAGTATCTAATCAGTCCTAAGTAACATTAACACAAAGCACTTATCTACTCAATTGCATCTCCTCCAACCATTATAGATCTTATTTGTGAAAGAGCACAGGAGAAAAAGGGAAAACACATTTCAGATTACATTAACAAAAGCAGCCACATAGGAGAGATTAAGTGCATTCACAGGAAGTCTCTGAATAAACTTCTGGGCCTATGTTTCTCCCCAAGCAGAATGCTCAAACACACCCTCATCTTGAAAGCACCAAGCTGAAAAAGAGAAAAAAGACCTCTCCCTCCCAAACTTCAGTGCTAAGACAATACTTCCATGACCCAGAACTCGGCCCTCAAGAGAAACAGCTATGAAGGTACAAGCTTCACACCACCTGACAGGAAAATCTACCCCAAAAGACTGCAAACAGAAAACCATCCAATATGCCTACTAGCTTTGACTTTCAGAAATCAAAAAGCAAGCTAAAAGCATCCATGGGAGGAATTCAAACACTCTTGGAAAAATAAGCACATTAAGGGTAGATTTTCTGAAAGATCCATCTAGTTCTGCTCTTGCTCTTCAGGCATACTGTTAGTACTTAAAAAAAGAACAAAATTTCATATCTGTGAGAGCATATCTCTGCCACATCTCTCCCACCCTTCATAAATTATTTCCCAAAGCATCTCCTGACGGGTATATTTTCTTCTGAGGGCAGGAGGGGGAAAATAACGTATTTTTTCTTAATGGACACGTCAGTACTCTTCTAAGAAAGAGGACAAATTCTGCCCGGCGGCTACAGAAGCCGCATCAGGTGCGGGGCACGCCGAGTGAAGCACCGGACAGGCTGAGGCTGGAGAACAAGCCCAGCCCTCTCCCCTGCTCGGATACAGGAAGCGAAGGGCTGCGCGCGGCTGGTGACAGGTACCGCGCTGGGGACGAGGGACGCCCGCTCACCGCCCCAGGCCCCTCACGGCTGGGGTACGATTGGGGCTGCGCCGGCGGCAGCATCAGCCCCCGGGCGGCAGAGCGAGCGCTGCCCCAGCCCCGACCCCGCTCTCCGCACAGCCCCGCGGGCCGGGCGCGCCCCCTGCCCGCCCACCCGGCCCCGAGCAGCGCTCGGGACCGTGGAAGGAGGCGGGGGGTGCCGCCGCCCCCTCACCACCCCCGCCGCTGGGATTTACCTGGCCGGGGAGCCCGCGCTGCCCGGACCTGCCCCCACCAGCAATGTGCTTTCTCGGTGATAAGGGCGAAGGGGCACTGAGCGGAGCTCTCGCCCCTCACCCTCCGGCTGGCCGGCCGGGTGGCAGCCGCTACACCGCTCCCGCTGCCTCAGAGCCTGGCGCTGGAGGCCGCCATCTTAGCTCGGGCAGCGAGACCGCCCCTTCGGCGCAGCCGCCGTGCGGCCCGGGGCCGTCACGGGACGCGGTCATCTGATGTACTCCGCACTGCCTCTCCCTCCCCGCCGCCTCTCCTGCCCGCCCTCCTTCCTTCCTTCCTACCCTCGCCCCCTGCCCTGCCCTGCCCTGCCCTGCCAGATGCTGCCGGGAATCGGCATGGCTCGCTGCGCACGCGCCGCGCTGTCGCGGTGCAAAGTCCCGGCCGCGTTCCCTTTGCGCGTCGCCTGAGGACTGTCACTGACCGGTGGGCTCTTGCCGGAGCGGCTCCAGGCCGTGAAAGGCGCGTTGAACAGTTAAAAAGCCAGAGCACGCTTTTTTTATGATGCCCATTACTTACGTGACTGTAAAAGCGATGTTAAAACGCCACAATAAGGCTGCGGGGGCTGAATCACTGATTTATGTGGTTGGCTAACCACCCTGCAGAGTTGTTACAGGACTTTTGAGCTCCCCGTCAACTTCCCCATATTCTGCACCAGATGTAAGATTTTCCAAAAATGTTGTAAACTACGGCAGCATTACAACGCGACCTCCTTGAAATGCCTACTGATTGGCATAAATACTTTGAATGTTTTTAAATATGAGTTGCATTAGAATACATGAGCTTACTATGGCCTTTCCCTTAGAACAGTGTTATTAAAGTCTGCAGATGAGGAGAGAAATTAGGAAAAAACTGTAACTAACTATCTTGGAGAGAAAAGATCAAAACCACAGGCGGTAAATTGCTACTTGTTTAATATCCTTTTCATCATCATACGGACTCTTAAGAAACGGCATGAAGCTGAGTCAGAGGAGGTTTAGGATAAGTACCAGGAGAAAGATTTTCACCCCGAGGGTGGTTGGGCACTGGACCAGGCTGTGCAGGGGAGTGGTCACAGCATCAGCCTGACAGAGCTCAAAAAGATTTTGGACAATGCTCTCGGGCACACGGTGTGATTCTTAGGGTGTCCTGTGCAGGGCTGGGAGTTGGACTCGATGATCCTTGTGGGTCCCTTCCAGCTCAGGGTGTTCTGTGATTCTATGATAAACTATCTGTCTTCTATTTTGCTTAAGATATTTAAATACTAGTCAGTCATTCTTTTGATGAATCTAGTCCTCTGAATCTGGGGCACTGTGATAAAATAGCGCTGATGAGAAAATAACATTACTTTGGGGAAGCTGATAAATTGCTTTTGGTTACAGAACTTCAAGGGAGGAAAAAAAAAATGTAATGTTTTATTAATGTACTAGGAATTGTAGGAATCTAATTTCAGAGGGAGGCCATATGATTCCGAAGAGTTTCTTTGAGTGCATGGAAGAGATTTGGACAGGCTTGGAGCAATTTCTGGTTTTGTTGATTAGTTGGCTCAGAGGATTTTTTGTTCGGTGGGCGTTGATTTTGTCTTTGTACTTATTTTCTGTTGTTAATATAGGTAGGTAAAATACATCAAGTAAAGCAACAGTTTATTGGGTGTTTATTACTTGGGAGTGAAGAATGACACTTGCATAATTGGTGTAAAAAAGTAGTAATCAATGAGTTCATGGATGGATTTTAATCAGACAGCACAGATTATATTTCAGTATATTTATTCAGCTCAAGCTAGTGTTTCAGCAACTGTGTTTTCCTCTATTTTTGGACATGCTTTTTTGTAAGTAGTGATATTAGCTTTGGTTCTAATGCAAACAACTGATGAAAGGAGGACACAAATTAAGATAGAGAAATTTTGAGAGATAGGGAAATAATAATTTTGAAGTAATTACCCAGAGAAAAAGCAAACAAGGAAGGTGTGGTTAGCAGTTCTGACAGGAAGTTATGGAGATTATATTGTACAACATGATACAATATCTTTCAGAAATTAGAGTAGACCAGGATTTCATTACTGTCTAATTGTAAAGTACTTGTGAAATTACATAGTGTGCAGACAACAGCATTCTAGTTTGCTTGGTCATTTTTTCTTGTGAGATGATACTACTGGATATTTTTAGAGATAGGATCTAATTTTTCTGTTTAACTAAAGGTTTGTGGAAATGCTGGAATACACAAATTGTATTTTTAACACCTTCAATTTAAAAGTTTGCTGTTTTAATTTAAAAAGAAAGTGAATGCAACCCTCACTCCAGTAATGTCAATGGCAGTTTTGTTATTGCCGGTGTCTGACACAGGTACTGTTTCAGCCTTAGTTTTCCTAGTCACTTAGAGAGTCAAAATCATATTAAAGCCATTCCCATTATCAAAATAAGAATAACAAAACACAGGTTTGATGCCTTCTTGAAAGAGAAAATGTTAAATTGCTTTAATCCACCTTGGAGAAGCAAACCCATATTCAGTTCTTCCAGATCTTTCATCTGAAGTACTGCAAATGTCAGTCTGACCTTGTCCATTTGAGTACTTCCATTTGCAAAAGAGTTCAGGCCACCTCAAATCTAGAGAGCAAGGTTTCTCCTTACCATCCAATTATTGAAATATGTAAGGAATGAAGAGTTCTAGTCCACTACTAAATAATTAATAGCCCACTGGCTATTTCTGTGATCAGCACCTATTCTGAAAGACTGTGGTCTAGGGTGGCTGAATTCTTCAAGCACACTACAGTACAGAGACAGTAGAGCCAATGCTAGGATTCTCTGCAGCAACACTACATATTATGATTGTACATACAACCTATAATAGCAGAGATCCTATTATTTTTGAAACAGATACTTTGTGGTTAAAGCAGTAACAAAGAACAAGTTTCTACCTAGCCTGCAAGCAGCAAACAATGGACAAATTAACTTCCCTTCCTGGTACTGTCTGTAATGGTGGGGCAGAATTTTGTGTCATCTGTTTGGACAAATGAGAGATTTTTCCACCATTCCTTGTCTTACAAAAAAAATAAGTTCCTGCTAGAATTGGGAATAGTTACTTTACTCCCTTACTTAACTTACAGTGTTGGAGGGTGCGGGGCCGTCCACTCTAAGGTCAACTGCTGCTTTTCTGCCATGAGGTAATGGGGATCTATCCAGTCTTCTTAAAGACAGTATCTAAGAGGTACACCACAGCTGAGGATAAATTTAGGATAATTAACAGAAAATATGTTTAATAATTATAATAATTATAATAACAAATAACAATATAACAATATATAATATTGTTACTGACCAAATTGTTATTGACCAAATAACAATAACAGTAATCCTTTGATGACTAATTGTAGTACTTGACTGAGAGGGGATAACAGAAAGATTTTGAAGGGGGAGGTAAATGTACAAGTCCCACATAAATCTAATTAAGTAACATGCCTTTGGAAACCTCAAAATTGTTGTAAATGCAGGTTACGCTGAAGGCCTTCTGGAAATCAGACCCACATTACTGCATCAGTCTTTGTTCTATTCTTTGTTATCCCAAAAGATGCATTAAGACTATGCTGACAACCTGCCAGCTGTTCAAAGCTCACATCAAATTTTTATGTATCTTGACATATTTTGTCTAAAAATAAATGCAGATAATAATGATAATTTATCTTCTTTGTGACATTAATTAAACAGTAACTTCTGGATGCTCCCCATTAATAATTCTATATTTCCTGATAGACTTGTTAAATGATGACTTGTTTGTTATCTTAGTTAATAGCTTGATAATAACTGTAGCCTAAGCTAATTAACTTTGTGATAAATTTTGTTAAATTATTAATAAGCATCTTCAATACAGTGATTCATGCCAATCTGTATTCATGTTCATAGCATTCCTCCAATAACTCCTCTTCTGTTTGGATAATCCTTTCATTTTGGCATCGACCTATGTGCAGTAAATACTCCCATATTAACTTTTGATCTCTTAATCCACCTATATGGTGGATATATACACCTATATAAGGTATATAATGTGGTCATTTTGGTGTCTTTTGAAGATAATCTACAAGTTATCTTTTAACTCTTTTACCTTTCAATAGATAAGTTCCAATATTAGTTGCAATCCAGTTTTAGTAGTTTATGTGGGTACATCAGAAAAGTGAATATAACAGATTTGCTTAATATCTCAGATGTCATTCATAGTAGAAAGAATCTTTTTATGTAACTAAATAGCAATGCACAGTGATGTAGCAGTTCCTAATGAAATTACAATGTTTAAAAAGATGTGTGCTTGTATTTTTTTCAAAGGAAAATGTAAAGGAGAAATGTACTATTTATTGCATGTAAAATAAAATAGCAACCATTTCATAGAGGAAGTATTTAACTACCTTCTCTTTTGACTGCATTTAGCCAGGTTGTTGAAAAAAAATCTGTACACGTATATGCAGTGGTAACCTTGATAAAATGACCATGAAAATTTCCATATACTTAGTTCATCCTGGGAATGCTTCACCTTAGCATTGCAAGCCAGCTTAAGATAAACTGTTCCTTGAAATATCTGGCTCTTGGGGACCATTTTGTGATAGAAGGTACTGCAGATGTCCCAGATAATATTTGTTCTCACTGTTGACACAGCCCGTGCAGGGAAGTGCCCTGAAACACAAAAAGGCGTTACAGAAGGAGCAGAGTGTGAAAAAGGTGAGGGCCTCGGCAAAGAAGAAATTGGAGTTCTGGAAGAGCAGGACTGGAGTGCAGGTGCTATCTGTGGCCAGCGTGGTAGGAGTGGGTTTTGCACATGGGAATCATAGGGTGGATAAATACCTTGAACAACTGAGAGAGAAGGGGAGTAATCAGTCAGTTTATGCAGGTTAGACCTGAGAACTAGGAAGACAGGAAGAGCTGTGAGGTTATGATTTTTTAAAATTTTACTGTGAACAGAAGAAGTGCTTATGTAGGGAGAAGAGGACTTTTTTTCAAGAAAACTGATACAGGCAACTCACAGAAGAGGGAAAGCAAAAGGGGAAGAAATACCTACATCTGGCCTAGCAAAACACTGTTAATGATACAAGTAGCTGAGAAGAAAGACTGGGAAATGTCTAGGAAGGAGACAGGGATTGATCTGAGGAATAGAAGTTGAATCAACAAAGGATGATAGGAAGATTCAAATGTAGAAGCAAGGAGTGAGAGAAAGGGCTTAGCAGAGCAACAGGCTGAAAAAGACAGGACAAAAGAGCCAGTACCCACAATAGTCTGCTAAACTAGAAACCACAGTTTCTCCAGGATAACTCAGGCTGGGAAACCTAATGCCTGTGGGTATTTTACATCTTCTCTAGTGGATCTCAACTTAATTCTGTTGTTAGTAATTCTTAATACTCATCAGAGATCTGTGTTGCAGATCTAGATGTGGTATATGATATAATCCCACATCATAACTATGTTGATTTTTAAAATAAACCTAGAGAATTATGCATTTACATTCATAAATAGCTATACCGTATTGACATTGTAAACCCAAAAGTCTTTTAGAGTTAAAAAATTCCAGAAGATTAGGATTGCGTTTGCAAATAATTGCACGTTTGTGTACCATTTTTATCCATGGGAGCTTTGCCTTATTCCCTCCAGAAGATGAAAGGACTCATTGAATCCACATGGATGCTATACTGTGTTCTGTTCACATTTCTCAGTTTGCTGGCCCAAGATTTATTTAGTGTACACTATACCAGCTCTCTTATTCAAGCTTCAGATTATTCAAGTTTACTAATTTCCATATTGACATTCCTGTGACATTGTTCAGTACACTGAGTGCTCCAGGAACATGAATTAATTTATTTTCATGACATCCTTCAGCTTCTAATATTTGACTAGTTGAAAGTACATTAATGTTTGTTTTCCTGTATATTGCTGTGTATAATTTTCAAGTATCCTAACACAATCTTTTAATGTTATGCATTTTTTAGCAAAAACAGACTTCTCCCATAAAAATAATTGCTATTTGATCTCTCCCTGTCTCTTTTTATAGACTTGAGAACAAAAACAGATGACAGTGTACCTTGTAGGCTTATTCAATGTATTGGTCGGCGTGATAGTGTGACATGTCAACTTTTACACATCTTACACATTTTAGGATATGCTCCTACCTTATAAAATTCACATACTTCAGACATTGAATTGTCAACTTCATTGTCAATTTATTTATTAAAAGTTGATTTTTGTGGAAAGTTAAATTTAAATGCTAGCCCAGGAGTGGGGATGCTATTAATTTGAGAAACTGGACATTGACAGAGTGGCTGAAATTTATATTCAGCAATTAGGGTAACAAAAAGTAAAAATTTTTTTTAAAGTTTTAAAAAGTTATTTTGGACACTGAAGTATTTCAGGAACAGAGTGAATTAGTGGGACTGTAGGAAAATTCAGTCACAGGAATTTTTTGGTAGAACTACTCAGAATCACAGGGAGATTCCTTGAATGTATCTATACTTGCAGTGTGCAGTTATTTAAATTTGGTCATCCAAACCAAAAGGACCTTTGAAAACCAAGCAACAGGTTGCTGTTGCTTACACAATACAGTTTTCATTAGCAAGAGTTATGAAGGAGTCACTTATATATTCTTGACTCCTCACTGCAGCATGTACAGCAATAGGGGAAAAGTAAGTACTAATTCTCTGATTCCATATCCTGGGGTCCAATCTCAGAAGTGAGATTATAATGCCCAATGGAAATAACTGTGGACAAAACAACAAACAGGAATTATTAGCCTTGCCCACAGTGCCTCAGAGAATCCTAGAAGTTTTACTGTTTTCAGAGAGCAAGAATGTTCTTGAGCATATCCAGTTTCATCAAAATTTGTTCATGAAGCACAGACACGAACAGAGAAAATTATGATCTCATAACTTGCAGGGCAAGCCATTGAAATTATAGCTTTGGGAGAAAGGATGTAAATCAGAAAGAATCTTTCATTTTTCCTTTTTTTGTTTTTTTAAAGCTCCCCATAGTCCAGTAGTATGCTCTTTACCATTCAGAATGACTGCTAGCTGAGAAATGCAGACTGTGTTATAAGAGTTTAATCTCAAGCATTATCTGTGTACCTGTTAGAGACTCCCACCCCAATAATAGCTTAATGCTCTATATGCAGGATCCACAAGCAGAACACATTTTCATGGTGGATTTTACAAAAATGTATTTTGGTTTCATAAACATTCCAAAGTATAACAGAACGCAATTATCTGCTGGAAGACAAGAAAGCCCACGTTAGTTCAAGAGCTGTTTTATTGAGCTGTGTTCAATTTCTCAAAGCATTTAGAAGTCTCATTATGAGATTACACCAGACACCCCTAGCTCCAGCAGCATGGCACAGAAAATGGGATGCCGAGCACCTGCTTCTTTCCATGTTTTGGATGTTGCTGCTCACTGTCTAACCCTGCTGTCCACAGAAACTGTTTACAACTATTTCAAAAGTTAGTATAGCTTTGTGTATATATGGTCTGTAGTACACACATCTTACTAGGCTACTTAAGCTAATCTCTCCCCATCCCCTGTCCCTTTTTTTTGCCATGAAAAACTGGAAATTAACTATAGTGACTTTGCTTTCAGCTCGCTTCAGTCAGAATGCCTAAAACCCATCAGCGATGGTATTTTAGACTATATTCCTATGTGTAGCTTTACATCTTGGTGTAACTTCCCACAGCAAAGAATGGCACACAAAGCCACCCTGTCCCCGCATGGCAGAGCTGGCATGGCACACACTGATGGCACAAGGTGCATCTGGTGTAACTGGCATTGAAACTGACACTGAAACTCCTGATGGAGCCAGGAAAAGCCTTGATCCTGGGAGCTGTGCCTCCTCCTCGATGCAGACAGATCTCAGTTCTGAGAGGTCACGCGCAATTACCCTGGAGCCCTTGACTCTGAATCTCCAAATAACATTGTGGAGCCCGTGAAGAAAAATAAAGTGATTGAACCCCAGAGGTAAGTGGTATTCCCTATAGGCATATTCTCACCTTTATTGTTCACAGGCAGGAGGTCTCATCATTTATATGAGAAATGTTTTAAGCTCTCTGTGCAACATCAGTGATCACTAGTGCTGGTCTGAGCAAGGCTGGGGAATATTCGTAGGGAACACACCCTCTCCTTGGAAGAAGGCTCAGAAGAGATGGGCACAGGTGCTTATAAAGCTCGTATTAGGAGCTATTTAGAGTGATAATCAGATTACATCCACATTAACAACAGAAGG
Organism: Machaerirhynchus nigripectus; assembly: GCA_013397975.1. NCBI lineage: Eukaryota > Metazoa > Chordata > Aves > Passeriformes > Dicruridae > Machaerirhynchus > Machaerirhynchus nigripectus. The sequence goes on from VZRQ01006259.1 coordinate 1,420,590, forward strand.
AGAGCGTAGCAATGTACTGCAACAATGTTAAACTGCATTGCAAACCATGGACATAGAGAAGCTGATACTTTGCCTTTCCCCTGTTATTGAATGACAGCTACAATGTAAGATTGCCGGACACAGTGAGTCATAAAAAAGAGCAGCAGTCAGCATAATTTTCAGGCTCTTTCCCATTTCCTGTAATAAGCAGAAGCAGTACTTTGGAAATCTCTGTTTTCTTTTGAGTTGGTAGAGTTTTTTTTTTAGATCTTTACAGTTTCATCTTCATTTCCCTCATGCTGTTGCTGGTTTCGTTTCTCTCATTATGACCGAATCGTTGAGTCCCTTACCAGTTTTTCAGGGATACTGGTATTTCAGCTTCTGGTGATGAAAAAGTATTTCACCCTTAATATCCAGATCACTGTGTCATTTGGCTGAATTAATGGAAACAGAAGTAGATGAATGTGAGGAAGCACAACAAGCAAGGCAGAAATGCATGCAGTAACACCCCTTCTAGCATCCATTTCAGGCAGTATATTATCCATATTATCTTCCCACTCTTTTTGCTTTGTTTTGACACAGATCGTGACCATCAAATGGTATATAAGGCATATGCTGTTGTTTTTAAGCATAAGCATATGGACAGTTATGTAATCTTATTTAGTGCTAGTTTGTTTTTTTGGCCAAATTTTCCTGAACTTCTGCTGTCCTATTTTTAGTGTATGGTGGAGAGGCATGTAATAAAAGAAGCTCAAATATATCCTTTTTTATACCTCCTAATTTCTGGAAAATAACAAATAGTTGTTGTACTATACTAATAAACCAGTTTTGGATTATATGAATTAATCAGCTCTTTGATAAATTGCTTAACAGTGAGGTAAAATTAGCTAGTTTGCTTATTGAATTAGTTGGTCAGCAAGTAAGTGCTATCCACTTGAGAGGAAGGTAGACTAAGTTTAAAAATGCTTGAACTGTCCCTTAAATGGAGGTGCTGCTAGAGCAGTCATGAAAAGGACCATGTTCACTATTATAAAATCACATAATTCTTTTGTTTCTGCTTCTGGTCCAAATTGCATTTTGAGAAGAGGAATATCTTCCACTATAGGAAAGTCAAGAATAAAATTCATGAATATATAAGCCAATGTCATAATTGCTCAAGCTTTTTACTGATAGTTTTCATCCACAATCTGCAAAACAAGTGGTTTGTTAGCAAAAGAGGCACTGAGCCTTTTTTGTACTGAGCATGTTCAAACTGAATCCTTTTATGAAGAGGTAATTATTTGCATAACACCAGATAATGCTGATTAATTACTTCAGTGTGAATCTTATGATCTGAAGCGACCTAATCCATACAAGAAAACTTTTCTGTGCCCAATTAAGATAAAAGGCAAGGTATCGAATACTCTATACAGAAATAGACTAAAACTGAATTGTTCGTTTATTGTATTTAAACAAACTAACATTTTGGTAGTCATTAAGAGAAAATGAAGTATTTTATTAATTTATTTTCTGTTCTTTTCTTATGTAAAAGTGACTAGCAGTTATGTCTTTGAATAAAATTTGGTTTTCTCTCTGACCAGTGCTTAGAGAGCTGGCGCACCCAGTTTTTTAGGAAAACTAATATAGCTTTTGACAGAAGCACAAAGTGATGACTTGGCACATGGCAGACAAAGGACAAACTGTTCAGTTGTGGCCCTAAATTTATTTTAGTTCAACCAGTAAACAGGGACACAGCATGGACTTTGCGATTAAAAGCAAAACTAAAAAAACCTGAAGCTGCATTTGACAGTATTCCAGTTTGTAACCAGCTCATCATATGGGATTTTGTTTCCTTTTACTTTCTGGCTTCAGGCATCCCTATACAGAATATTACTGTTTCATTTTGGGTTTGTTTTTTTTTCCCTCTAGGATGATTTATTTCTTCCTCTGGAGTTCCTAGAGAGACTTAATACCCCTGCCCAAAATCTGAGATATTTGCAGCTTACCATATTGTTCCTTGTTTTGCTGCTCCTGTCTTTACCATCTAGGAGGACCTACCTCTTTCTTCCAGCCTTTGCTTAGGCCAGTGCTCTCAGTGTGAGGGATCAGAGTCAGCGGAGCTGTCTGTGTGTGATGAGTAATCCCACAGGTGAGGATTTCCAGGAGGTAGCTGCAAGATGAGTATATTGCATAGCTTCACATTTCCTTTGCTATTTTTATCTCATATACATCCTTGTGTGTCCCTTCTTTGTGTCTTGTCTGAATGTGTTTCAAGCAGCATTGCTCTGTACTGCAGGGGGCAACACAAAATTAATAATTATTGCTGATCATTAACTTCATCTGCTGCAAGAAGTGCCTTTTTAAAATATGATTACTACTATTAAAAAGCAATATCAATCTGTTAGAACAATAAATTTGCTTTCAGTATATCAATATTTTCATACTTCCATTACTGCAAGATCTTGAAGGATAATTTGGAAGTGGGAATTTCCTTGCCATGAATTATTTCTCAAGTTACTACCATCTTATCCATTGATAGCTTGGAGTTTTAGAATTTTTATGGTCTAGATTTTCCCATACTTAAAAATATACAAGGTTTCAAACTTGCTACGCCTTAAACATATGTTTCTAGAATGAATATGTCTTTTGTTGATTTCTGATAGAAAGCTTGTATCTGTATGTGGCAACAGCCTTTGACTTCAGATGACAAAATGTTGAAAAATCTCCAGCTGAAATTCCCAATGTTAGACTAAGTGGCCAAATACAATGGGTTGGATTCATCACTGTAATCAACAAGAGGTAAGAAAATGCTGGTGGAAACTCGGTGGTCAGAATGGAAATTTAATATAGCACAGCTAAGCCTGTAATCAACAGCTAGACTGATCAAAGATGGTTTTCCTCTGTTCTTCCATTTAAGTTTTTTGTTGTATTAGCTGACTAGGGAAATAAGCACAGATCAAGACAAACACAGTCTAACAGAGGTCAGAAAAACAATCGTCTTCTGAAGTTTTGCCATTGAATATGACCGAATACAAGTTCTTGTCTGTGAAAAAGAAGATCACGGTTTAATCCCTGAGCCAAGTGCAGTAGTGAAGTCTGGTATTTTCTGAGGCATCAAGATCTGTTTGTTTGACACTAACTTACCTATCAACTTTCTGCAGATGTTGTCTGGAAGAAAATTGTTAGTATTATCTTTTCTATTCCCTTAAGAAGTTAGTTCTGGAAAGGCAGAACTGACCTTTTACCATGCAAGATGATTTTAACTTCAGATTCAGAAGCATCAAAGTGGGCTAGATCCCATTTAAAACAAACTTCCTTATGAGTTCTTATGATTATGAAAACAAGCTTTCTTATGATAATTGGGAAACTGCAAACACCAAGATGTTGTCTAAGCAGTAGGTGGCAGACTACTCCCAGTAATCCGTAGGAAGTTGTGACTCAGCCCTTCTTAATGCCCGTGGGGCTGTAGCTAAAGGTGATGTGAAGAGAAACGTAAAGGTGGGGAGATTCCTAGGGTTCAAGCAGTCTACCTAATTTCACAGAGCGTGCCAGGGATTCTTGGGTCAGCACTTGCCAGGGAAGGGGATGTTGCTCCTACACACCCTGTGTTATCAGTTCCTAAAGTAACTGTGGCAGTTACCCTGCCCTGCAGCAGCCGGGTGACCTCGATCTTGTTTTGGAGGATTTGCCACTGTTGATGGAAAGCCAGCGCTGTCATGGCTTTGACACTGCTACAGAACAGCATGCCTGTAGTTTTGTCACTATTTGGAAATCACTCTTAACTCCAGAGACCCCAAGGAGTCTTTTAACCAAAATAGAGTTTAACACATGGAATTATATGTCTGAGGATGGCTATGGATACACCACAGCCTCTGCTGATCTCTACATACACAAAATAGCTTCTGTACAGTACGCAAAAAGCTGGGACCCAGTCTTTTGACAAAACTTTTTTTTTGGTGCTTGCCCTTCCCTAAATGATGTTCAGGTGGAACAAATATTTTCTCTTTGTAGCAGATTTTATTTTGAATTTGAATTCACCTTGAGGGGTTTTCCTAATGCTCTGCTGCTAATAATTAATGTACTTAAGGATGCACCTTATCCTGTGGCTTTTGTCTCATATGTTTCATTGCAAGAGAAGTTCGTGGTGCTTACACAAACTGCCTTTCCCATCACACTTGTTTCTCGTGCCATTATTTTGCTGACTGTCAGAGACTCTTCTAGTGTATACCAAGGCAGATCATTACCCACCTAGCACTAGGCTCTTGTTCCAAAGTAGAGGACTGCCCACAGACTGCTGAAAACCACACAGTCCAATAGCTGGTAAACACTTGGGGGAGCTGCCCATCCACTATGCGAAAATGTTCGATCTGGTTTATGGAATTATTTGCTTGGCATTCACCAGATTATTTAGAACTTGTTTTGTCAGCAGACAAGATTTGAAAGCAAAATAATCTATAAAAAAATAGATTTTCATACTAGGAAAGGCATTATAAAAGTACAAAATAACCAAACATTATGGAATTTATATTTTTATTAAGATGATGCTAATTTTAGCTGCTTCTATATTTAAGATAACGCTTGAGACTGACCCTTTAGGCTCTGCTGATGGTTAGTGGGACATCCCATGGATATAAAGAAGCATAGTTCTTTTGGGTTTGCTTTCCTGCTCAGGCTATGTAACATTTCTACTGCATGCTTTGGCTAGACTAAGATTATGCCATTCATCTTCAAGGTGCTTTCTCTTGCTTTTATCTTCCTTAAAACATGATGGAATTTCTTTACAAATCATACATGATTAAACATAGATTGTTTGAGTTCATTCCCATGCATCATGTTATCTTGCTATCAGTTTTACATCAGCTGCTTAGTGTATAAATGAAAGATTGATTTGAGAATGGGGTGTTGTCCAGCTATGCACAGTTCCCCTCCTTCCTCCCTCCTGTGCACTCATGCAGACACAGGGGAAATCAGGAGTGGTCTTGTTACAGTAACATTTATGAGGGCTCAGTGAACGTGTTCCCTGAGAAGAACAGAAAGAGTAGCTTCAGGACCATCCCAATTATTTCTTGACAGAGGAGCTCATTTTCAAAATTTTTATATTTTATTTCTAGAAGTCTCCCAAACCTATACCTCTGACCATTCCAATAGTATTTCCAGTTCTCATAGAATTTACTTTGAACAGATACGAGTCTGCAATATCCTTCTGCTCAGCAATACAGTACTTACAAAGTTTATCATTGTTATTTCAGGATACATAGCTCTTTCTTGAACAGTCAAGACTTATCATCATCAAGAGCCTCATATTAGACTTTGTGCTTTCTCTGATGACAAATATAGACTACATTCTAAAAATACATCCTAAACCAGAGAGATACATCGTTATAAATAACACACTTGAGAAGAGTCAGAGGATGTCTGCACTCTCCAAAGTGGCAGTTACTTCACTGAAATAAAGAAGAAAGTTTGTTTAGAGTGCTCAGTCTGTTTTGATAATGCAAGCTATGGTTATGAAAATCTCCTAAGATTTTGTTCAGAGTTATTTGCTCGAAGCATCATGTGAATAAATATTAAGTAATTGTACTCTGGCCTGCAATTCTGCAGTGTAGGATTCTTCTTAGGGCTCAAGTCCGGCAGTCATTAATGACAACAGCACTTCATAGTGAAGAATGGTCTTTGCAGAGGATTGGTATTCAAACCATAGTGAAACCTCAACCAGACAACCAGACCAAGCAGCCCAGCTAGTGATTTTTTACAGTATTGATATTACTGAAGGTATGGTCAGAAAGGGAGAGAGATGAATCAACAGAGGCTGTGCTATGGTGCATACACTGATGTTCAGTGTGGTAGTTTAGAATGAGGAGTCAAGGGGATTAAAGACTCACTTGGTTCACATATATGGCCAAATATTTTGGTCATTAAAATATGTAACAGTAAGCTTACAGTACTTACTGTATTGTTGTCCTTCACCTCTATCCTACCAGTAACTCAGAGGTGAGAGCAAATAGCTTTACAAGAGAAGACAACTCAGTAACTGTGCTGGAGATGGGCTAACCATGGCATAGAGTGGTTTAATATAGCCTGTCTTTTCCAGCTCCTTCTTTCCAAACATTTAACTGAGCAAAGTGAAAATTAGGCCTTCATTTAGCAAAAGGAGACTTCCATGGGTTTATTTGAAAAGTATTCCACACTACAGTGCCTTGTCATCCCCATTTTCTTTTACCAAGAAAAGAGGAGTCTGTTTGTTCTGGATAATGGATTGATAAAGGTCTCTTCCACCACCACATTACAGAGGATACAGAAGATTCTCATGAAGAGCTGCTTATGTCAGTAGCAAATGATCTCATCTATATACAAATGTAACATGCTATGTCTGAATTGTTCATTTGACTGCCCTGGACAAGTTTGCCAGTACTGTAAAAGTATTCCTGTATATATATTCTAATGAAATATGGAGAAACTGCAAGTTTCTCCAACAACAAGCAGTAATTCACTAATCACATCTATTTTAATCTTAAATGCATGGGTTTCAAAAATTCTTAACAAGATGTAGGTTTCAGATCTGCTTCAGCTCTTGCTCCTTTCTGAAGAGCAGCCAGGATAAACTGTGAGAATGCCTTAGAATGGAAAGAATGAAGGAGCTCCACTTCCAGGAAGTACTGGCACTGTCCTCAGACAACTCAATAGTTTTGGGTATTTTGGAATTTTGCTAGTCTGCCTGTAATTATTGATCCAAATGCTGTCAAGATTTGTGTATTAGAGAATGGAGAGCTTACCTGTTTGGACTTTAAATTACAGTTCATATTTATTCTCATCTTCCTAAAAAAAGACTTTATGATTAGACTGCCTTTTACAACTTTTCTTTCCATAGTTTTAGTTTATAGGGTAGATGAGCTAGGAGAATTGCTGAGTCCTCTGAAGTCAAGGGCTCACTGTAGGAAGAGAGCAAGAGATTTAGCTGCTGTAAACAGAGCACAAAGAAATTACCTTTTTTTTGACATGCACATGACTGCAGCTAAATATATAGAGAGACAAAGCCAGGATAATTTCTTTTGCCTCTATGTACTTTGAACAGATAAATGACATTGTTCTACTCTCTACAGATTTTTTAAAAGACCACTGGAACCTCAGTCTGCAGAATGGATAAATTTGATAATGTACTGAGTCTCAGGAGAAAAGATAGTGTCATTCTAGTAAGAGAAGTTACAGTAATTAGCAAAACAGGAGTTTGTCTTTTCAACTGTCTTTCCAACTGTTCCTGATCTCCTAGATGTGATCTTGCAGGTCTTTCCAGTGCTATAATCCCTTTGGAGGTGAACTTCCCTTGTCATAGAAGAGACCATGTAATGTAATTGTTCAAGTGATGTGCTATTATTTCAATAGCAACTCATGTTTATCTATTTGAGTAGTAATACTTGGCAATTTCTGATGAAGAAGCATTAGTGTCTCAATCAATAAAGTTAGCTGTTTATAGGTAAATGTCCATCTTTCATCCCCATCTTTATAAGAAATGCTATAAGGAATACAGTATTTTCTACTCTTCCATGCCAAGAATACAATCTTATGCAATATTGCTGACATCACCTCAGCATGGATTTGTATGGGCCAAGCCCTAAGAAAAAGCCAGTCTTCACTCTCATCATCACTCTCAAGTTCCAGCATGGTAAATCATTAATATTCTTTGTAGAGTAGGAGTTTTAGCATTTTTTGTTTGTGGAGAAAGATTTAGAAATATAAGTCTTGTCTTTTGCAGTTTAATCCAGATTTAACCATTTTTGGACTGAATAGCTTTTCTTCTTCTTCTTTTTTTTTTTTTCAAATAGAGTGCATTTGTCATTCTGCTTTCTGCATCCTACTACTAAGAAAATGTATTAAAGTGAGGAGAAATAATGTCATTTGGATCCGATGTCCCTACATTACAGGTACAAATGAACAATATCCTGGCTGAGCCGATATTACTCTGGAAGTCAGATGCCTGTGCTGTGCTGACCCAGTGTGTGCAATATTCAGGCCTGTGAATAAAGAAGTTTCAGAATAAAATCCATTCAGTAAGAGGAGCTTGTTGCCAGCTGAGGTGAAAAGTGCTGCACTACTGTCTACCATATGCATCAGAAAACCCTGCTGCAGAGCGTCTAGTTGCTACTGTAATTATTGTAGAGACAGATGATGTCACTGCTAGAGGGCAAATTGAAGAGCTTCATGTTATCAACTTTATTCATATCAATGCAGAAGCGCTTTAAAATTCTGTTCTTACAGAAGCAACAAATCTGAACATTTACTTTTGTTTGGAAATTCTAGACATGCTGAAAGCTCCGTTGTTTTTCAATTAGATAAAATTGCAAATGTTGAATTGTTTCTTTAAAGTACTTTATTGCAGTGCCACAAATTGCTTGGAGACAAGGTATTTTCTAATCACAAACAGTCTGCAGATTATACTAAGCAAATTGTAAATATGGCTGAAAAAATTTAAAAAGCTACAAACTTGTCTACATGTACAACCTTTTACTCCACTGAAGAAATTTTACTTGATTTAAACACAGCAAGACAAAATGTCTTTCCTATCAGTGAGATTCAGGGCCTACTTTACCAATGTATTACATCTTTAATGTCACCTCATTAATTCGGAAGTTACATCATCTGAACCCATCATTACATTCTCTGTAACTTGTGTTCACTGGATCCTTTCTAAAAGTGCATATGCATTTTCAAGTATGACTATCTGTTAGCAAAAAAAGTGTCCCTACCATGAAACTCCTTCCTGACAGCTCCTGCTGCAATAAGAATTGCCTCATTTTTTGAAATTCTTTGTTACAACTTAGGCTTGAGCAGCATAAACCACACAAGATGTCACAGACACTTCACATTTTACTTTCTGTCTGAATCTACTTCTTTTTCTAAAAAGCAGTCTTGGAAAAAATACGTCCCATTCTGCTTCTTGAGGAGTGCAATCGACTGATTTTCTGAGATTTCAAAACTGGTTCTTACTGCACATTATCAGTCGATACATCCTCACTTGTCAAGCATCTGACTTCCTCTAATAAAAAACATAGTTTATCCTTAAGTGGGTACCAGCAGCATTGTGGCTGTGGTAATACAGAGCTCGGTATCAGGTAACCACTGACTGTATATATTTATATTTATATATATGCACATTCAGGAGCCAGGATGAGTTTTGCAGTTTGGTCAGAACTTTTCCCCACTGTGAGTATCCTGCTAATAATAACCAAGCCAGCTCAGGCTTGTTACCTAGAGCTGCTGTAATACATTTGACTGCATTATAGATATTCCTTCGAGTTTTTGCCTGAGGATCAAAACTACTAGTTACAAGCTGAAGCTTGTACATCTAAACTGTCTGATTTAGGGACAGCCTTTCATCTTTTTCAGAGCTTTGCATCAACTTGTTATACGGTAAAAATCCCGAACATGTAAGAATCAAATCCGTCAGTTGATTATGATATTTCCTAAAATAGATGAAATGGAAATGTCATGGATACTATTAAAAGTTTTTTACTGAGTGAGAGATAATGTTTCAGAAGGTGGACACTTCAGTAGCTGAAGTTACTACAAGGAATGCAGTGTTTGGGAAGTGCTATATTCCCATAAGCATTTGTTTCCCTGACTTATGCTATTTAATATATAATATTTAATATCACTATATATATCACATTTCAGCTGTAGTATGGAGGGCTGATCTCTAGATCACTATCTCAGTGATAGCTTACTGAGGCTCCTGGGCTCCACGTAGCAGCTCACAGAATGTGAGTGAAAGTCAGTTCAGAAGCCATGTATTCACACTGCTGTGGTGCTATGTCTGAGCTAAGCAGCTCCATCTCTCAGCTTTCTCTCTTTCTAAATCACAACAGGACACATTAGCTTGAGCACATTAGTTTGAACTCCTTATATCTGTTGGGCTGACCCTGCTGTTGGCACCTGTTTGTATGGTTGTCTTGATTTTTAAAGAGACTTCTCCATGGTATTGTAATTCACAGCATCTTCTGCAGGACTGCAGGATGAAAAAGTCTTGATTCAGTCTTGAAACATATGACAGTGAGTAGGATTTTATACAGCAATATTAGTGCTTATTATGCATATAGTTTGTGACACTCAAGAGCAGTTACAGAAACACATTCCCTGACATTAGAAGCTTACAATCTAAACAAAATATATTGCACAGAAGAGATCAACATACAAAAAGCAGAATCATTGTTTTCTTACTTTTACTGTACGTCTTGCTAACATACGTGACTGTGAACAGAGCAACGAGTTAAAGGAGTTACTGTAATTTAAAATTAAAGATAATGAAGAGAGTGATAGCTTGAGGAATTATTCTAAGAGTGGCTCAAAGAAATAAAATTATAGAAGGGACCTGCAGCAGGAGCAGGACAGAGAACAAAGGCATTGTAGAAAAGATGCAGATCATTCATGATCATTCATGATCAAAAGATCATTCATGACTGAGAGATCAGAAAAATAGGAAAACAGTGTAGCAACAGAAAATAGATTTTAATTTATTTGCTTGTCCATATTATTGAAGTTACAGACACTGCCAAAATGCTGTTGCACTAAGCTTCTTGCTTGATGCCTGGATAAGTGACAGAGATTATCCCAGTTCTACTAATTTCAGTGAGAGCTATAGAGTTGTAACTCCTTTTAAAGAGCAGGATGAAGACTTTTATTAGCTGAAGGCCAAGGTCAAAATTCATGCATAAATTTGCATGAATAAATGCAGAAACAGTATGTCCAAATGCTGGTATGAGTCTTTTTCATACAGTAATTGCAGCTTCTGCTCCCTAAAAACATTTTTTTGTGCATCAACAAATAGCCATTTATAAGAAGGTGAATATTACAGATTGCAGTTTTGACGAAAGACTTGATGAGCAGCAGAGGCCTAAATGGCAATAGGCAATATTAAAAAAAAGCATAGGCAATAGCATTCCTTCACCCCAGTGGTTGATGTAAGATTGATTAATAGAAGTAGTAGAATAAAGGTATAAATTGGAGCAACTCCATCCATTCAGTAATTCCTAAAAAAATGTATTTCTACAGTATTTCTCACTGCACATGTTTGGAATTTTAGGAGCTAGGCCACAGATACCTCAGCTGTTCAGGTTTATTGAATATGCTTTGGAGATTATTTTGACCGGAGCAAACTGATGGATATCAGCAACTTCAAGTATTTCTTGATGTCTAGCTACCCTCTCTTTCATTTTTGTACCTCCGCTTTAAATGTCTTGGTAATTGTTTCTGCGCCTGCAGCGTCCATAATGGTAAAGGAGGTAGAGCAGTACAAGGTTAAAAATGGACAACAAGCCAACAGCAACATTAAATCCAATAAAAATATCTGTGAAGAACAAAAAATAAATGAAAAGGAAGTTAATGAAAGATATACATGTATACGATTTTAGATGCAAAGCTAACAGTCTAATTACCTATATGTACAATGGAAATATTTCTGGCAAGATCACATTTACTGACATATGCAACATAAGAACATACTTCAGTGCTGGAAATCTATAGATTGCTTCCTGTGCATAGGTAAATCTTACTCCCAGTTTTCCATAGGGCAGGAGAGACTATGTGTAGTTAATGAAAAAAGAAAGAATAGTTTCTTCAGGGATCAGCAAAATGGTGAATATAAGCAGGACAGGGGAAATAACAGGACTATTGAAAAGTACCATGTATTGCCTTGCTCTTCTCCCTCCCAGAAATAATATTTGGAAGAGGTTATCAGCTCTCAGCTGTTGGTAGTCCAAGGCGAATAGCCACCATATTTGCATGGATCAGCTGCACTCAGTACAACTGAGTGCCGTGGTATCCTCAGTATATAGTACATGTGGCAGAAGTACAGATTCATAAATCTTATCATGCATTTACAAGCCATTTTTGCTTTGCATCTGCAGGAATTCTGATGTATCCAACATGCACATGACGCTCGTGTAACACCCACATCCATACTTCTCATGGACATTTTCAACGAGTGGAGATCTAGTTTTGGCCACAGCCTTTAGGCAGCTCCTTTTGTGAATATGCTAATTTAATTTGTACTGACATTACTTGTCCATAGTAAATCTGACCCACACTTAAAGGGAAATTCTATTGATTGTGTGAAAGATACAAAGTTTGGAGCCATTGATAAAATATCTGCTAATGTTTTATGTGGAAAATACAGAACTGTTACACTACCTTTCATTTTGTCTTTCTTCCCACATTCTTTTGACCAGTTTTCTGTAATCACGGGAGAAACTAGTTCAGCAAACTTCTCAAGTGGACAAGAGGAGGTGCACCCTGGCAAAGTGAGGAGATAAGGATCCTTTGAAGTATCATTCCGATAATGCATTTCGATGCTATATTGCCTGATTAACAACATTGAAAAACTTTTTAAAAAAGGTTCTTAAATAGAAGGTTTCCTACTTTGAGACAGCATGTTGGAAATAGGCTCTAATATCCTACTCTAGAACCTGTTCCCCAAGAATGGAGGCTTTGTGAAAGACAGCAGCAAAACCCACTTTGCCAAAGCTGCTTATTTAACTGCTCAGATCACCAGTCAGCTGAAAAGGTGCTTCTGAAGGCTCCTTGAATGGCACCAGCACTGGGTTCTTCTAAGCCAACTGGCTTACTGTGGGAGTTGTGTCTTGGAAATATTCTTGCTATCATCTGAAGAATCAGGAAAATTTATTCTACCATTTACTTCCCTCTTGTAAGGCTTGTTTTACCTCTTCTTCCAGTCTTTCATAGCACACATGCACATCCAGAAAATGTAATTTTCTCTACTTATTAGTATAACTGTGCCTATGGGCTGATCAGTGAAGTATCCATTCAAATCAAAATTGTATCTCCTCACAGTATTTGAGAGGAAAATGGTTTTGGGGAAGAGGCCAGCAAATTCTAAACACTCTTTCTTGCATAGATAGGAAGATACTTGCCCATTGCTTTCTTGGTAGAGTTCAAAAAACTGGCAAGCAGCATATGGTGGCAGTTTTCCATTGAAAATATTGAGAGCAATCTGGAGGGCCCCAACTGTGGTGTCATGCTATTGGAGAAAAAAAAAAATCCATCCTTTACGGTCAATTAAGTCAACTAGCATTCACACAGAGTAATGAGACAACAGTAGAGAGGAAGTGGAAATCAAGATAAAAGAAAACCTGTGTAAATTTGACCATAAAAATGTGTCCAGTATATTCACCATTGGGAAAAGCATGTTAACTGATTACAACAGAGAGCAGGAGGCATTTCTAAGGAGTTACCTCAGTGTGTGTCTTACACCATCTGGCATGATTTTGGAGACAGATACTGAGGGAAAGCAAGATGTGGTCTGAGTAATAAATCTAGTTTTTCAGTGGATTTTCTCTTTTCCGTCCTTCAGTAGTGTTTTTTGCTCCAAGGTCAGATTAAGGCAGTGTAAGGTAGTATATTCCTAGGGCATTTCAAGTGAAGGTATGAGTACTTTTTTTCAGGTAGTATACCAGACAAATAGTTGTGTGCAAAGACTATTCTCCTTGCTTCCCCTTCAGAATTTTTTCAATTGTTCCTTCTGTTTGAACTCATACAATGAAATTTCAGTTTGGCTTCTATTTTTATGGTATCAGTTACCCACCCACCTGACGTTTCTTCATCTACCCGTTATCCCTGTATTGCAGGGATCATAGGAACAGGAGCTGAAGGCAGGAAGTCCAAACACTGTGGTGCATAAATTTTGCAAGCATTTAGATATATATATAGATAGATAGATATATAGATCTGCTAGACCTATTTATATTATAGTCTAGCAGCTATGGTTTAATTATTATTCAAGTTCTGGAATTTTTTAGGCTGATCAGTTTCAAAAATAACAGTATACTTTTACTCAAGATATTAAAGCAGAAGTGAAAAATCTGGATGCACTGCTTTTTCCTTTTCAAAAAGAACATGGTAGCTCTAGAATCATGTAGAAAGGACAGTGAGAAAGATTTGAGGTATCAAGAAGTTTCTATATGAGAAATATTAAATAGGGTAGGACTCTGTCTTGGAAAAGAAAATATGGAAGAGGAGTGACAGAAACGAGTAAATTCATGAGTGACCCAGAAAAGGTGACTAAAAGAGGGAGTACTTTTTTTCTTTAACACACAAGCCGTTGTCACAGGATGGTGCAGAGTCCAACAGTATAAATGCATTTAAAAAGTGATTGGGTAAGTTGATGGAAGACAGTCTGTCAAAAGATACTAAACACGGAGTCCGTCTCAGGAGGTCCCTAAGACACAGATTGCAGGAAAGTTTTATTGCTCTCTGCTGGCATTATTCTCACATTCATCCCTGCCTTTGGCCCTTGTTAGAGACGCAATAATGAATGAGCTAAGTGGATTTTGGCCTGATGAAAGTGGCCCTCTTCATCCTCTAAAATAAATAAAATAATAATAATAGCAATAAAAAAGAACCCACAGAGGAGAGGTTTGGAGGCACAGATGAAGTTCTGCTATGTCCCAGTATCTTTGGAGCACTTCAGGAAAGATAAAGCTAATAGAAACTGCACCATTAAGTTGTAGGAATAATGAATGATAAAATACATAGTTTTCTTTGCCAAATATACTGTAATTAAAACTGAGGTGAGATCCATGTCTATGCTGTGTTCTTGTACTGACTGATATTCAGCTTGTTAGCTGAATTAAACTGCATTATGTTGTTCTTTCATTTAACTTACTTTACTGGTAAAATCAAAGCAAGATTTATGAAAAAAGAAAATACTCACTGCAGAGTAGACCTCCATTTTTCTTGGTTTTGAAGAATTGGCAGCTTGTTTAATACTGTTTAACATAATATTCACAAGGACACCTTAAAAAGATGGAAAAAAAGGAAGTGGAAAATGAAGGTATAATGCATGAATGGAAACAAAAAAGACAAAATATAATGAGTATCAGATATAAGAGATCTACTCAGGCCTCATACTAATTTTTTAGTTTACTACAATTTTGTAACTACGGAGAAGTTATTACAGAGGAGAAATACATGATTCATCAGGTCAAGTGAAGAGGCAGGATTCACAGGAAATCATCTAGAACCATCCTGAGAACTATGGATAATGACACTTTCAGTTCTGTTATGCTGAGATCTCTCCATCCTTTTTTTGTTTGTTTGTAGTGTTGGATTAATGACAGCTGTGCTGGTCTCCTTCTCTCTACATGCCAAAGAAATATTTTAACTGTTTACTTCCAACAAGTTACACATTATTGATTCGTCATTTTTTCCAAAGCTCTTTTGTACTTCTTCTCCAGCCCAAAGGTATTGTAATGCCAATGGGTGAGGGCAGCAGAAATTCCCTGAAGCATAGTTTATATCATTCTAAGCAAAGAGGATGTAACTGGTATGCCAGTGAAGATTAGATAAATAGTCCTGACCATGTGATATGGTCATCTGCCAGCTAGTGGGCTTTATTACAGATTGGAGCCTGTCTTGATCCAGTGATGTGTATGCCTAGGTGACGTATCTGCTAATAATTCTTTACCTAGATCTAGGCTGCACAGTAGGTGCATTAGAAAGCCTAGCCTCGTGTTCCAGCCTGAAAATACTGATTTCTTGTTCATGGATACCTGGGAATCATATGATAAATTCCTGGGCTGGGTCTGAAGGTAGTGTCAGGATGTGCAGCACAGTCTATGTGCCCCCATTTTGGAACTAAGCAGTAGTCCAGTTCTTGTAGTTCTTGCAGTATATACATAACTGGAATCACTCGGCTCTTATTATTTGGAGCAGCTTTACATCACTCAGAGAGCTACCAATGTGTTGCCAGTGTTTTGACACAATACATAACCAGTACATCAAAGGAAAAGACAAAGAAGAGGAAACAATTTGAAAAAATATTGGAGTACCTTAATCTAACCTACTATAAGATAAATAATGATCATAACCATGAGGGCCTGATTTATTCTTGTAGATTTCTATAATGTTTCTAAACTTCCTAATCCCCTAAAAAAATCTGGAAAACCTGAAGATATTGATTTTTACACCTCGTTGCACTATCTTATCCATGCAAGTGCAAATGTTCAGCACATATTTAAATACTCTAATATGGCATCCAATGTTCATACTTCCAAATCAAAGTTTTGTCTGAATAATTTTGCATTAGTAAAGTGACAGAATGCTGCATTTTATCATAAGCATTATCTCCTCCTTTCTTAGAGCTATGCATTTTTTGATTTACCTCCTTGTAGTCGTGATTTCTCTTCTGTTTTATAAACCCCAAATAATGAGAGTAAGGACAATTCTGCCAGTTTTTCCATCTTGTCAATTACATCTTTGGTGGCCCATACAGGGAGAGTGTAATTGTGAATACCCTAGTGATAAAGGAGAAGAAAAGAACGTTTTTAATTCACTGGTTTCCATCATCCTATCGTCTACCCTCACACTACTAAGTTTCTGAGTCTGTCCTGCAATTCTTTGCTCAGTGTGGTTTTATTCTGGAGCATGCCCTGAAACACATTTTGTGGGAATGGGGATCAGCCTGAAGTGGGTGAATGTGCAGAGCAGAAGCACCTGTGTGAAGGAGATTCTTTGTAGGTATAATGTGTCCTTGCTATAGAAATACATGGTTTTGGTGGGAAATATTGCAGACATATATCTCCTTCTCTTCTTTTCTCTGGGTCTTCATGTTATAAATATCTAATTTTTTCTGCCTTTCCATACAGTTGGCCCCATATCAGTTCTATGACTGGGCAACTAGACACAAGTGTCATTCTCCAGTCATGTAACAGTGACAGTGTCTTATCATGTTTAATTACCTGTTTGTAGAGGATATGTTCAAAAGCCTTCATGCACTGCTGGTAATGACTAGGGCCAAGTGGAATTATCCCATACTCGGGGTCGGTTTGGGCTTTTTATAACTGGTAGTAATCACTGTCTCAAAAATTTTTAACTGATAGATCATGATCTTTCATGATCTCTCATGTTCAAAATCTTAAGTATTTTCATGTTTAGCTGTTGATAGTTTAAAGCTAATAATTTCATTTCTCTGTTAAAAATCACAAATACTTTTTAGCCAGCATGCTCGAATAATTCTATAGCAGCATAGTGGGAAGGGGGAAAAGGGAATAATGGGAATGGTAACAGTGCTTAAAACGTGAAATGGAAACAACGGTCTCCCAAGGTGTAAACCATGTTTTGCAGTTATCTTTTACCAAAGCACTAAAATATAACTTAGATTCAAATTAAAAAAAATAAAAAATAAAAAAAGGAAACGTAGGAGAGAAGACAACTCATTCCTGTGAAAACACATTGCCATAGTTTGAAACCCAAAGTTGGAGTGATATTCTTCCCCAGCATCTATTGATTCATTATTACCTCACAATGTAGAGTATCATATGTATTCCAGAGCTGGAAATTGTCCAGTATTTTAAGGTGATTTAGTTCAATCCCTGTGTTAACTGCCATTGTTTGTAAAAAGTCCTGTGGGGAAAAAGTGAAGAGTATACCACAAATGCTCAAACATACATGCAGATAGATTCACTAACACCGAACCTTTTCACAGAATTTTCACAGAATCACAGAATGTGCTGAATTGGAAGTGACCTACAAGGATCATTGAATCCAACTCTGGCCCTGCACGTAACATCCCTAAGAATCACACCATGTGCCTGAGAGCATTGTCCAAACGCTTCTTGAACTCTGTCAGACTTGGTGCCGTGACCACTTCCCTGGGGAACCTGTTCCAGTGCTTGACCACCTTCTGGGTGAAGAACCTTTCTCTAATATCTAACCTAAACAGGGTTTTAAATTTTTTCATTTTATTTTTGCATTTTAACAAAAGATAAAAATGCAATTCCATAGCTTCTATGACTTAGTTACCTTCCTCTTTCTCAGATCTTGGGTTGGTTTTTTTTTATTTTCTCTTACCATGTATGGTTGTATTCTATTTTGAAATTCTTTAGATGTTTGTGTTTCATGCTGAAGTTCGTCAAAACGGGGACAGTTGGGCAGAGGAAAATTCAGCCTCTGAAACATGAAAAGCGAAACTTAGAATAGTTCTAAAATTATCAACACCCCTCTGTTTTTTCTGTTGCTGGTATTAATGGTGTAATATTTTTCAGATAGATTCATGGCTGTGCTAGACCTACTCAATATTTGTTTGGGTAATTAATGAATTAATCATGAATTCAGTTTACATAGGTGATAGACTGTGGTAGTTTGACTTTTCAATGGCTACTTGTGTCTATGATAGCTTGATTTCCCTCAATTTAAGTGATTTTGGCAAAAAAAAATTGCACATGCTTGTCAGGGGATTGCTTTGATAACTGGGTCAGGGTCCATGATGATAAATTTTAAAAAGCTACCATTTCCCTCTCATTTTCTGAATCCTCCCAGATACAACTTAACTCCACCTGGTACTGGAATCTGAATTGCTTCTGCATCTACACATCCAGCTCTCATCTCTTTGGAGATAACTAGTGCATTTTGGTAAGCATTTTAAATACCACTTAATAGACAGAATTTGAAACAAGAGTGACTAATAAATTGTGCTCCTGAAATATCAAAAGGCTATAAGCCTAAGGGCTCTGTTCTTCTTTAGAGATATGGTTCACTTTTAATTGCTCCAAGTGTATGCATTACAAGGTCACATGATAGTACACATTTGATCTGAGCAACATGTAAATACATGCATCCTTCAAACTCTGAGCTCTGGAAAATATGGTTTATATCCATCACAGAAAGACAAATCATACCTGATGCAGCATAAAGTGTCAGTGAAAAGCCATGATGAACAAAACAAGCTTGTGCTGGTTCAGCACTTTATGTCACATCACTAGAGCATTTTTGACCCAGCACTAGTATTATCCTCTAACATTAACAGACTGCACTTCCAGCACGTCTCCAAGGTGAAGTTGGCAGCAGCTGCCAACTGACCGTAGTCCACTTTCATTTGGATAGGTTTCCAAGGGTCTAATTTTTCTGTAACAGCAGCACACTGGAGGATGAAGGCTCAAAGTTGCATTATGAAACTGGGGAATGTTGTTTAATCACACAAAAACAAATGTTTCCCTTGCTGTATGTCTTAATTATCCCTCTCTAGGTGTTATTAATTAAGCCACTCCCTTTGGCTTTATTAAGCAATACTCAGTACTGTTGCCTGTCATGTCTTCATAGATCTCAGTGGCTTAAAAATAAACTGTGATTATGGTTTTTTACAGGACTGTACCTGGCTTCAGTTTCCCACTTTGTGTTGCTTGGGGCTTGAAAATGCCTTCAAACATCTGCTTGGTTTAACAAGGGAACAATGTTTTTTCCCAGGTGATTTGTATACATAAAGGCATTTTGAGTTGCTGCAGAGGTATGTTTGAGAGAAGCGTCAATACCCACTCCTGAAGCAGCCACAGAAGTGATGAGGTACTAGAGATTCCTACAAATGAGCTTGCCTTTCCCAAACATTATTTATTACAAAGGTTATTACACTGCACTGTGATTCCCCTAAGGGCTTTGAGGTACTATATGGCCAAAGCTCTGACCACTTTGATGCTCTCTTGGTCTTCTGGTGAAAGACCTTCCTCTGGTGTCCTGCATTTAAATAACAGTGACAGCATTCTTTTCTGTTGAGGAACAGCGTTAAGTTTCTGGCTGAATCACGCATTGCCTAATCCAGTTTGTGGAAACCCCTTCTCTCTGTACCTGCTTTCAAGCATGGTCACCAAGAATGGAGGAACATCAAAGGGGGAGAGGTGTGGCAGCCCCCTAATGAGTCCATCCTCTGATGTTGGTGACAGGCAGTTATGTAATAGGGGGTTTGTACAAATTTCCTTAAAGTCAAATTCTGTCCTCAAAGCCAGAAGTAAATGAGGCTTTCTGTTGGACGCACTGTTCCTTACACAGTCCTTGTCATGAGCAAGTGAAATTAAAATCTAAACCTGAGTCAGCCAGAAGAGCTACATGAGGTAAAACTTCTTCTACAGGACCTATTATTCAGGTAGGTCTACTCTTATGAGCTGCAAGAGAAGTGCTAGGGTTTCATTAAATGTTTCTATAGCACTGAGCATAAAAGAGCCCTTGTCTGTAATTAGAATGCCTAAATGCTACCAGAATAGGAAGGTAATAATTTTGAGGTCATTACAGTGGCTGGTGGAAGTTCAATTCCTTGAATAAACTATGGAACAAACTTGCCAAAGAGACAAAATCTGCCTAGTTGAGTGGTATTTAGAAAAGCACTTGTTTCCTGTAGAGATTTAGGGCAGCTTCACTGGAATACTGTCCAAAAGTGTTCTGGTCAGAAGAAATGACCTTGGAGAAAATGGTAGTGTGTATGACAATTCAGGTATTCTGCAACTATGGAAGGAGGATTTTCACGTAGCTATTACAGTTGACCTATGACATACTTGTTGGCCAGTAGCAGAATTTGATATTTTCTATTATATTGAACTCAAAAAGCACAAAAAATGTTTTTTAGCTATTTTCCTTTCTTTCTGTTTTTTTGCTTCTTTGGAAGTTTAAGACTTTATAGAATGCTTCTAGCCAGTACTCACCTGCTCTGTTGATTTTTGAAAAATATGAACTGGAATGGGTTGCCAGAGAAGCTCAGGATTCCAAATTTGACTGCTAGTTGGTGGAAAGAGGCCAGAAAGGTATGACTGGGCACTCATAATGGTGCGATCATAATCTGTACTTTGGATGTAAAACTGAAAATAGAATGGCAAAGAATTAAAGATAAAATAGAAACTGTAGTAGTAATAGGGATATTTTACCCAACTTGTCAATCCTGATTCTTGTTTCCAGTTTTATGTATTTACATAGAGTCAAAACAGTGAAACCAGAACTCAGCTTTCCAGGGCCCTACTTCAGTTTTGTAAATGGAATTGCCAAGGCATCTTTTAATTTGGAATCTAACCCTCAGACTAAACTGAGAAAATAAGAAAGCATGATTTCAAAGAAGGAAGTTCTCTACCTTTTGAGATTCAGAGGAACATTGATACATGTAGACATGGGGACATGATTTAGTGGTGGGCAGGTTAACAGTTGGACTTCAAATTCATAAAGGCCTCTTCCCACATAAATGATTCTGTGATCTATCAGTGAAACCTCAGGAATTTTAAGGCACTTAAAAGCATAAGCATCTCTTGGAAGCATAGCGGAGGTCTTTCATGCTTTCCCATAATGCATCCCTCCTATATAGATCAAAATGTTAGTGTTATCTTCCCCACAATGGATCTTTAGAGCACGATAATCACATCCAAACAGCTGTTAGACCTCTCTTTTACAGGATGAAGTATATAATCATGGCCCATCACATGACTGGATAGGCATTTATCTCTCAACAGGGTAAAACAATAATGGGTCACCATATAAATTCCCATCTCATTCGGTGGTGTGGAGCTCTTCTGTATGGGAAAATTAGGCTGTGAAAGACCCAAACAGAATGTAAGAGCTGAAAGTTAGACTTTATTCTGTGTTTCTAGCTTCACTTAAATCTGACTTTCAAAAATGCTCTTCTTTTACCGTAATTTCTCCATTAATGAAATGAGTATGATAATACGCTTTTGTAAGTCCATAGTTCTGCTATGCCAGAGAAATGTGCTCCAGACAGATCTGCTCTATACCTGTTGCCGGTTGTATGTGCTGTTCAAGAAGTTGGAATATCGTTTCCTCGTGTACTGGCCAAGTTCAAATAGCTGCTGCATTCCAGTCTGTAAGGCAAGCATATGGGTGACTACCAGATTAAGGTGGCGGGAGGCTTTTAATGTAAAAATGTCTTTTCTATTTTCTTTTTTTTCTTTTTTTTTTCCTTCAGCAATCTGCTTTTAAGTGATCATTAACTGTTTAACATGCCGTTATTGTGGTTTAACCCCAGCTGGCACATGAGCACCACACAACTGCTCACTCACTCTCCCCTGGTGAAATCAGGGAGAGGATCAGAAGGGTAAAAGTGGGAAAACTCAAGGATTTAAAGATAGTTTGATATTCAAAGCAAAAGCCACACATGCAAGCAAAGCAGAACAAGGAATTTATTCACCACTTCCCATGGACAGGCATGTGTTAAGCCTCCAGGAAAGCAGGGCTCCATCACAGTTACTTGGGAAAACAAATCACACCAAGATGAATGTCTGCCCCTTCCTCCTTCTCCACCCACTCAGTTTTATATGCTGAGCATGGCACCATATGGTACAGTATATCTCTTTGGTCACTGCAGATCAGCTGATCCAGCTGTATCCCCTCCCTACTTCTTGTGTACCCCTGACAAACTCAGGGTGATAAAAGAAGCAGAAAAACCCTTGAATCTGTGTAAGCCCTGCTCAGCAGTGACAAAAACATCCCTGCATTATCAGCACTGTTTTCAGCACAAATCCAGAACAGAGCCCCATACCAGCTCTCTCTCAGCCAAAACCAGAACAACTGTGTGTGTTTCAGGTGATCTAGAATTTTTAACAGAAATGTTCACTTACACCTATGAAGAAGTTACATGTTCTGAAATGCTAAGATTGCAACATCTGCTACAGAAAGGCAATGCCCCTGATTCTATACAGATACTATTTCCACGGTGCTGCAGATCTGTAGACACTGATCAACGTTGTCCTTTACAATGTATGTCACTTAGTGACAGCTGAGAGAGGATGATTGACAACCTAGTACTTATCATTGTCATTGCTCTGTTATTTGTTCAACCTTATAAATGTGTGGCTTACATTTCATGCCTTAAGTGGCATTCTTCCATCTTTGCCTTGGTGTGCCTGCAGTTGTCTTAGGTGGCACACTGTCTTTTCTGTTATTAAGTTCTAAAGCTTGAGCTGAACTTTTAAACTTCTACCTGTCAGAGAAGTACATTCTTACTACTGTTGCTAAAAAGATAGCAAAATAGCAAAAAGCTCTCAAAAAAGTCGATGCCAAAGCAGGAACTTCTTCTTACTACATAAGCTAGGTACCTAAGATAGTAATGCATTGTTTCAGTGTCTGAATTTTACAGATCTTTCAAGATTCCCTTCAAACATTAAACAGTGAACTGTCTCTGTTTCATACTTCTGCATCATGACAAAGTGTTATTAGAAAATGCATTGGCTTCTTTTTGCTCCAGAGATTTGTATGTCAAATACAGTCAAAGAACTAAGGCTTGATGTTAAAATGCCAGAGCAACAAATAGGTTCAGTGCATCCTAGTGAAACTCTGGACTGCAAGTGGCCTTTTGTAGAAGACATTGTCCCCAGAAGCAACCTTCTCCTGCAAGTCTTCTCTTGTTTTGTGAATTGGTGGTTGTCAGTCCAATGATGAAATGTGGACTGCTCTCTTGACTTGGTGGGCAGGTGTCATGCCTTTGCCCTGTCACAGGGCTCAGTACTTAATGGTCATTAGACCTTCATCAATGTTAACAGTAAGGTGTTTAAACTGGCCGTTTATTTGAATGCAGACGCTATCAAGAAGTTGTTGCTTTTAGGAAGGTAGTTATAAAGCTATGATGAAAAAGGTTTAAATTTAACAACAGCTGAATGAATAACATTGAAAAGTTGTTTATGAATTACTGGTATTGGTATTTGCTAATAGCAACTATTAGAACTTGTGATTTACTAATACTTTAGAGACATACACAAAAAACATCTTCCCACTTCCTTTTGTAGTAGCATTTGTAAGTTCTTCTAAGAAAGTCAACGTACCGTGGTGAGTTGTCCAAATCCCTGGGGCCATTCGCTTTCTTTGTGTAGATCAGTTGGAAAGTTTACAATTGGTGTTCGGTCACCATGTCGGAAAACCTAACAATGTAACCAGTAAAAACCCCTTGAGTTCATTACTGTTAACAAGCCTTTCTTATCTAACCAGAAGTCAAGCATACATTATACTTCCAGTGTCATTTTTCAAATGAAAATATTGGCGAGTCTGCAGAAACCTGGTCAAGTAGGATGTGAGTACATTCTTTACATTCAAGAATATGTATAATATATGTATAATTATATAGGAATTAAGTGGGCATAAGCCTGATGATTCTTCCTCCTAGAACATAAAATTAATCACGCAAGATGTTAGTGCTGGGATTGCGTTCACAGCTAGGCATCTAGAAAGGAAATCTGACTGAATTTTGGAAACTCAGTGTGTCTGAATATTAAACCAGTTACTGATGTGCTTAGATTAGTATTTAATTACTTTGTCACAGGCACTTGAAATTTTTTGATAACTGGGGTTTTTTTTAGCAGTATCTTTAAAAGTAATTCTGTGTACACATGGATCTTATGCTACATTTCCAGTCATCCTAAAATGTAAAGATGAAAGAGTATAAAATTTACACTGTTAGCTTACTTAATTAATACTTACTTTATTAATACTTTTACATACATGTATAAAAATAGTTCTGAAAGTCCGTAGGATTTTATATCTATCAAATTCAGTGAGAGCAAAGAGTTTGGTTGCTTTACTATGCTGGACACTCCAGCATGGTGAATATTAATGTGATGCATTCAATCATATGATTTTTAATCAGAAAAATGAAATGAACCTTTTTGTATTTTTATTCCAGCATACAAAGAAAATGAAAACCCAGCATTAAAAAGTTCTGAAAAACTGAATTATTCCCCCTAAGCATATGATGTGTGGGCTTAGAAAAATTAAATCCACGAAAGTTTCACGTGAACGGAGATGCTGGATACAAATTCATAGGGCTCCAGGAAACCTTCCAGGATGCTGACCCAAACTGTTGGGAAAGTTACCTTTGCTTATCAATATTCCTATCACCAACCTCATTCCTGATTTAGCACAATACAATGACAATGTAGCAGCATGGTATATTTGTTAATAAAATGACATTTATTCCTTAAAACCTCAGTGGTATACAACTTGTTTATAATTAACACTCTCCATTGCTTCATTAAGACACATCATTCCTGCCCAGACATCAGAGAGGGTTGTACACTCTAGTTAGTTTGCCACTCCCACTGGGAGGTGTTTCATGTTTATATTTTTCAAAGTAAACATCAGTGGTATGACTTAATGTTTTAATTACAACACACACCCTTTCCATCAGCCTTTTCTGCTAATGCACACAAGCCTGTGCTAGAGCAGGTACTTCAGAGATGGAAAATACTATCCATTAAAGGCAAATATAATTCAATTTCTCCCTCTCTTCATTTTCTACAATAGACAACAAAGTTTGCTAGAGCATAAGTTACCATTAGAACCATGTAGAAGACTGCTTATTATATGTTTTGTTTTGCTAGTTGAATTTCACTCACAATGTCACCAACCTGAAATGAATATTTTGCTGCAAATCAAGGAGGGTTTTTCACCCTCATCCTCAAGTTTGTTTTTTGGGGTTTTTTTTTTTCCTTCTCTAGGTAATTTTAATTCTTTTTAGATCTCTTTCTTACTAATTTGGAATCTCGGTTCTTTAAAACAATTTCTCAATGCACCTATAGTGAACAGGATAATAAGCAAAGAGCTACATTGTCTGGTGCCTGATTCAGTTGTGTGCAAGAAGAATGAGTGAGAAAGACTTTTGTACTACTGCTCATTTCCTTATGCTGACATACATAGGTGTCAGGTAGGATTCATTAGTTTTTCTGGACAACCTGGTGGCTGTGAAAGAGTGAAGGTTAAACTTCCAATTCCAATATAGCTGCATCCTCTCTTGTTAAATTATCCCAGCTTCGCAGAAAAGCATTTCTATGGTTAACTGACAGTTGCTCAAACTGACTGACATGTTTAAATTACTGGTTTTTATGTGTATTTTAGGCAATATTTAACAATAGATCCACACTTGGCCGATAAATACGCCCTTTTTTAATTGAAAAATTACTGACAGTGTACTGGATTTTAAATACTGGTTTGTGATGTTTTATGTTTAAAGTATGACATAACCCTGAGCGTGTCACAACAGTCATTGTCACAACAGTCACAACAGTCAACCCCTAAAAGCTTTCAATAAGCCAGAACAGAATAGCATTTTACCTGAATAGAGGTTAGTGTGCAAAAAGATCAAGATCAAAAGATATATTGAATATATGAGCAGGAGATAAAAAGAATAGGATTTTGTTTCTTTGTAACCTTAAGAAATGGAAGGAGTGGAGGGTGTGTTCTTCTAAAAAGAATCATACTTTCTTTAAGTCCACACAAAACAGGAAACAGTTCAGCTCCTTGTTCGTATTTCTGCACCTTCATTGCACAGTGATACATAAATACGATATGAACACTAAACTGGAACAGCAAGAAGGGAACAAACACTTAAAAAAGCAGAACCTTGTTTTTAGGAATTGAAGGACAAAGCTTCTTAGCCAACTGATTTTTGTATGTGCTTAAACCTCTTCGCTGCTTCTGAAAATGACCTTGCTTCAGCTGCAGTTACAAATGAAACAATGACCATATGAACAACCACTTAACCTGAAAGACTAACTTGTTCACTCGCAGCTGCATTTTAGGAGACTTTTTATAAAATTTGAAACCATGTTTTTCATTATAACACCTGATAAGAAAAGAAAGTGTATCCCTTCAGATCTTGCCTTACTTATCAATATGTGTTTCTTGACACTCATAATTTCCACTTTGTTAAAAATAAGTTGATCCTTCAAATTAATTTAAAATATGTGTGCTGCAGCATTTTATTACTCCTGGCCTACAGATTGCCTTCCTGACCTTTCACAAGACACAGAACATGGCAGAATGAGAGAAAAGGAGCAAGGAAGCATCATAAAAAGAGAAAAGATACCAGAAATCAAGAAGGAAGGGAGGGCAAGGGGAATGTGCACAAGAAGAGCAAAGGAGATCTGTTTGGGGTATTAATTTCAGCACTCTTTTTTGAAGTGCTTCGCCTCAGTTCTTAAAAGCAATAAGTGGATAATTACCAAAGCCATTACCCTCTCCTTCCACTCTGATGCAGCTTGAACCTGATTTGGTGTCTTGGGTTCATCCATTCACTCTTGGTAACTTTGTGAGTGTGATCACTTCATATGAAAATGGTCACACAACTCAGACTTTGGCCAGCATTTGCTTGCATTGTTGTCAGGTGAAAAATCATATTGGAGACAAACTGGTGCAGGGGAGAGGGTGAACTGAGAATATGGCATGTGTAATATACACACGTATACATAACATCTTCTTTTAGGAATGCCACGAATTAGAGTGAAGTATCTGTCTTTGAGTAATAGTGAGCCTCTTGCAGACACTTTTATTGACAGACTTAACTTCAAACAAAAAGATTTCTTACTTTGAAGCCAGCAATTGGAATGAAGAAACAAAAATGAAGTGGAACCATCATGCTGCCAGTTCAGGGAAATCAGAGATGTAGAAATACTGAGCGTGTTTAGTCAAAGTTTCAGATGGCTTGGCTTGATTAGACAAATCATGCTCAGAGATAACATGCTCAGTCAACGCCTATCCTGAGTTACAAGAAGAAAGACATGATGAAATCACAGTACTTCACAAAGCATAACTCTTTGTATATATGACAGGTGTTCATGTATAGAGGCAGAAGTTACAGGACAGAACTTCTTTAAACAGAGGCAATAAATCAGTATTTCATTTCTACTTGGGTGCCTAATTGTCCTATGTATTTCCTATTTTCTTCTTTCTTTAAATTTAAAGTTCTTTAAATTTAAATTCTGCCTTTAATCTTAAATTCAGTGCAAAAGAGTTATGGTGAAGGCTAGTGTTTACATGTAAGCAAGGAAATTTAAAAAGCCTTTTGACAAAATGGCTTGAATTAGAGCTTTTCAGGCAAAGGGACTTGTGGCCAATAACCAAAATGCACAGAATCAGCACAAAGTTGGAAGTTGTGAGGAGAGAGTGAGACACCTTCCCAGGCACAGCACAGTTCTAGAAGTGAGCAAAAGTGAACATTTATCTGTGTTTCTTCTCCTCTGCAGATGTATTTTGTATTGTGCAGTTCTGCTAAGAACTTTTTAAAAAGTCATTGTGGCAATTTTCACAATGCAGTAATACTCCCAGGTGAAAATACAGTACATAGAACAGCTGGAGAATGGCTGTTGAATTATCTCAGAAAGATGCCTTTTAGACTTACCTTGACTATAGCCATACCCTCATTATATCCCATTATATCAGTGATATGTTCTGGGGTCAATTCCTGTCCTGTTTATTTATGCTAGCAATTCTGTTCCTATGAAAATTCAATCAATGAGTTCAGAAGGCAAAATTGAATGGAGCATACATAAACCATGCCTTGAGAAAAAAAAAATATATTGTGATAAGATTAAACCTATTGTAACTTTTTAGGTGATTTGTCAGCCTAAGCAAAAGTAACAGGATTAAAAGGAAGAAAGGTTAAATTGAATTTATCGACTATTTTCATGTTTATTGTGACAAGCTACCTTAGAAATTGTTGGGGTTGTTTTGTTAGGTGGCTGCACAGTTATGGTAAGCAGATGATTTTGGATAAGACTCTTTATCTCCATAATGATAAACATTTCCAGTAACTCTCTGCAAAACCATTGCTTGTCAAAACACAGTAACAGCTACAATTCAATAAAAATCTCGTTCCTTTCAAGCAGTTAATGCTCCAAGGCTTGCTGTCTACCTGTTTTCATCTGTGTGTCCATTTCTCCCTGTTATCATTGAAACAACATTTAAGTGTATTGCTGCATACAGAATGTTACTGGAATTAGCGCTGGGTCCCTGCTGTGTGTGGTGTCTCAGCAGGGGTAGGAACTGGTTTTTCCTGTGCACTCTGGCCTTCCTCCAAGTTTTGCATCTACAATGCAGCCAATAGAGCACTGTACGTGAAATACTTTATCTGGAGTCAGATGATATGCTTGGGACACAGTGCTTCTGCCTCTGACCTGTGTGCACACTTAATGTCTCAAATAGAGGAAGGCTGAAGGAGAAGATCTTCAATTGCCTGTTTATACAAGTTAATTCCAGTCCCCTCAACTTTATATAGAAAATATTCCTTTGGACTAACTATTCTCTATCATTATACCTTTTATTAAAAAAAAAAGAATGAAAAGGACTATGGTTCAACCTTCATAATCCAAAGTATTACATTGAATTGATCTCTCATTTTCTAGAGGTATTTGGGAAAGTGACATTGAAGTAGTGTTTAGCTACTTGGAAATAAGAAATGGCACAGCAAAAGAATTATTAAAGTCTGTTTTCAGCCTAACTGAACTTAATGCAACACGTGTCTCAAATCTCTACATAAAAATGCCTATCTATTTCTGTTTCTCAGTGTACTGCTGTGACAATTCAGTTATTGTGAAATGGATTTGTGTGTGTGTGTGTGTTTTTGTGTGGTAACTTCTGTAACATCATAAGCTTCAGCTTCCAAGCGTAGAAGAGGTAGTCCATAATCACCGGCTCTCACATTATGCATTGGAGTGTCAGCTTAAACTAAGGAAGAATAGGTAAATATAGACTTTGCATCGCTTAACTCCTCTGCACTATGCATCTACCACAAAGTCAGTTATCTTGCAATAATAACTGGAGGTTAGGAGATGAAAATTCTAGTAACTAGAGACATTTCTATCTTTCTTTAGATAATGTCTTTAAACTCAGTAAGCAAAAGGGCAACAATAGTTATTTCTAAGTTTGAAGACAGGCAAAGCAACTGCACACCTTGTCAGATTCAACAGACATGTAATTCTGTCCCTGTATTCCCCACAACAAAACAGAGAACAAATCTACTTACTGCAACCACAAACTTCAGTTCTCGTGCTGCAGTAGTCTGTTGAAGCAGAATGAGAATAATATGAGAAGAAAAACACAGGATCCTAGACGAGCTGGGAAGCCATATCACACCCATTCTGACAGAAGAGGAAAAAAGGCTTTGTAGCTCCAGCAGCTGCTCAGGCTGAACTGCGAGACGTCAGGCTGTACTTTCAGAAGGGGTGGAACTGCCCCCGGTGCATTTCAAATCCAAGAGGAATGTTGTGTGACTACCCAACAAATTGCATCGCCCTTTGTTTTCAAATTACTGTTTACATTCTTTTAAATCAAATCATAATTCAGTTCCTTTTTTTCCTGTAATATTTTTCTCTTTTGGGGTGTAAGGATGAAGTTAAAATACAAAGGAGTTGCTAAGCATTCCTAATGTTTCAACTTACCTGTTCTCTTTCGATTTCTCAGTGCTTGGCATTTTTCCAAACTATAGTATGTCCATGAGGATGAGCTCAGAACCAAGAGCCAGGCAATACTTTCTCTTTGCTGCTCACCTAGTCAGGCATTTTTCAGCTTCTTTCCCCTCATTTTCTTTTTCTCTTCCACATTACCACTGTGAAATCAGAATAATTATTTAAAACAACATTTCACGTGGGTTAAAATTGCCAGTCCCTCAGATAAAATACTTGAGTAAGTCTTGTGACAAGTATGCTCTTTAAGACCCTTGCTGGGCAGTTATTTGCTCTTCAATTTGTGTCTTATTTTTCTTTCCCCTTGGAGTATTCCTTTACTTCCCCTTTGGAACCACTTGTCTTTTTTGGCCTCCAATCTCTAAAAAATTTCTTGTGAGCAAGCCCTGGAGCTCACGTTTTTATTGTTACTGATTAAGAGCACTCTTTCTGACAGTAGCTCACTGGCTTTGAGAAGGTTGCTCAGCTTGCCTCTGCTGACTTCATCTCTATAAAATAAGAATAATTACAATTGTAGAATTGATTTCATAAGCATTTTTTGAGTAAATGAATTAGTTTGCAGAGATCTGTAAGTAGTGTTCTTTAAATGCTAAAACTTGAGGTCCTTTGTGTATTGTCATTCCATTCCTGTCACACTCAAACCTGTCTCAGGCTCTTCTACTGAGCTCTCTGCAGCAGTATTTTCTAAAACAGGTATTTTATCGTTTGCCAGAAATTCCATCTTTAGGGCCCTAAAGCTCACTAAGCCTCAGGTGTTCTCTTCTCTGTGTTGTGTGAATGTCCTTATGTATCCACTTTGTCTGATGGATGGGTCAGGAAGGGAGAAGTACCACAGCTCCCAAACTTTCCCATCTGTCTTCTCAGTCCATTCCCAGTTTTCAGCAGTTGGACTTCTTTCTTCCTCCAATGTTATGTCCCCACCCTCCTTTTTCATCTCTCCTTGTGTGATTTTTGCCTATGCAGAAGGTGTATGAGAGTAATCTGTACTTCATAAATATATAATATGTTGTCTTTCTGAAAACAAGCATAAGCTGATCATCTTCCTCCATTATTTAGAGTGCAGGTCATAAAATATACTTTCTTTAGAATACTTCAATATTCCTCAAAAATCAAGAATGGACATCCTGCTTTTTTAATCTATGTAATGGGTGGTTCCTAAACTATTTGATCAAGGATCACTGTTGGCTCTAGGAATCTTTTCTTGTCCTTCTTGAGACCTTACCATGAAATTCATAACTGACTGGTTTTTATAAGGTTTGCTGGTTTATTGTGTTTTGTTGATGAGTGACTATAACTGCTGAAATCTCACTATTATGGAACCATTATAATGACTTCACTTTAGGATCGGAACTCAATTTTTTTGTGTGGGGGGTGGGATTCTTGATGGCATCATTCAAGAGTGCTTGAAAATATATAACAACCACATTTTATAGAAAATCTTTGCTAAGGTCTCTTGAAAATTGATACTTCAACACAAGACCAAGCATATGATAATTAGTAATGATTACTGTGTCTTCACTCTTTCCTTTGGCATGTATACTTTGCTAGAGAGAGTGTTTTATGCTCAAAAGGATAGGTCCCACAACAACTTAAGTAAATGTCTACATATTCCAAAATGGAAAAATATCCCCATTTGTGTGCCATACTGGTTAAGATAGGGTAATGTAGGAATCCTGTATGCAGTCTCTAAGTATGTTGGTAGCATATATTTAATTTGGAAATTTCCTTGCCTCTCTTGAATTATCTCCATTTCTACTGGGCAGTTGGCAGCTATAAACTTGTCATATTCTGCAGCAACTAAATCCTGGCGCTCTTCAGGAAAAGCTGCTTCAAAATAATAATAAAAAACCCTTCTTAATCTATTTGCAGTTTTCGAAGCATTATAATGCAAGTGAACCTAAACAATTTAAATCACATTTATGTTAATTTGGCTTATTGTCATAAGTTCTAATTATGACATTATGGCATTAAATAGAATTAACGTAAACACAATTATCCATTTTAAGTGCACATACCTGTCTTAAAGGCTTGCTGAAGCACAGTTTGATTTACTTTGAAGTGGCCTGGTTGCAAAAGAATCTGTGCTTAGCTGTGCACAAGGGTTACCTGAGGTAACCACTGCTGGTGGAGCACAACCTACACCCTGAAAGGGTGGAAGTCACTGCAGTCAAGGCATCAGGTATGAAAATGCTGCCAGCACTCATGGACCAGGCTGCTCACACAGGGAAAGAGCTCAGGTCCTGCTACTCACTGCATATGCAGATTAGCACTTAGCATAGTTTGGCTTTATCTCCAGTCTTTTTTTTTTCCAAGCTTTTTTTGAGCAGAAAAAGGGAAAGAAAAGAAAAAATTTGGTTTCAGTAAACAAAGTGACACATTTTCCAAGCACCATTTTGAAACATGAGAAAAGCAAGACTGTCTTGCAGTCCTGTGTTGGGGTGTTTTTACCCAACTGTGGGGAGTGGGTAGGGACAAAGCACTTAATTTGTGACAAAGCAAGTATTCACTTACTTATACTGCTGAGCCTATATCTTACACTACAGGAAAAAATGCCCTAAACCCGAAGTTACTAATCTAAGGCAGGTGGGGGGAAGAAAGTGTCTGTTCACTGTCTTCTAATAACTTCTTAGTTTTCCCACGTTTTTAATATGTACCTGGTTACAGACACTTTGGTCTTATGAGATTAGGATGTTTGCCTGAGACACAGGAAACCTAATTTGCAGGTTTTTGCAAACAACGAAGTGAACAGCAAATAAGAAAGAGACAGAAAGCACTATTGCGCATCTCTTTCCCCTGTGAAAATCTGCAGTTTGGTGGTGATTTTATTTTCTGGAAGAGGTGGAGTCAAATTGTTTTGCTAAAGGAGGAATTTGAACTTTCATCTGCCACATCTTTGATGAGTACTATACACATTAAATAAAAGGAAGGAAAACGTACTTCTAGTACTACCATGAAACAAATCTAAATTAGTTGATTAATTTGATCTGAATTATGCAGAGTTTGGATTATTTTGGTTTTTTCTTTCATTAATTTTTAATAGTCAGTAAATAACCTGATTTTGATACAGCTCAGTAAATAACCCAAAGAGAAAATGAGATGATGAAATGAATGAAAATGATAGTCTGTCCAGTGCCACCTTTCCCAGGCAGCACAAAATTACTGTTGCTTTTCTGTTGTTCATTCCCCATTTTGCTGACACTGCTTCAGCATATGAAAGGAAAAATAATGATTGATCATAAGTTATATCCACCTATATTACAGCATCTATGAGTATTCAGGTTATTTTATTATTAGCAAGTCTTCTTTAAAATATGACTGATCTGTCAAAGCATTGTTTGTGAAAGAACAGAGGGAGTTGCATATCCTGGTGTTCCTGCTTTTGCAACATATTTAAAAAAGAAATAATCAAAATAATTCCAAAGCCAAACTGTATGGGATTTTTACTCATTTTGACTCACTTCTTCTTTAAGAGGAACTGAAACAAACCTGTTTATGACTTCATGCCTGCAAAAGACTATAGGACAGATTTTTAAATGAAGTCAGGTGGTGAAGTTGTAGGAAAACAAAATTTAGAGCAGTTTATTATTCATTCACTGACATCCTAATTTATATTCCTATAATAAGATCTGGGCTTTATGATTCAGCCTTTATAAACACTGATGCTTATTTTCCCTCAGAGTTTGCAAGGTATAAAGGAAATCTTCCTTTCTGTGTTGCTACAGTGATAGTCTTAAGAACAAAAAACATTACAAAGAATGTGTGTGACAAGGTTTGTGTTCAATAGGGATAGGGGGAATAAAAATAATTGGGAAATGTCTTAATTTGTGAATTTAATTTGACATTTATTTTTGCTAAGCAGAAATCATATTATTCAAGGTATATACACTGAGGCATGCAGCGTGGAAGACGATATTGTCCGAACATGTGATGGAAAAGGGAGACCTTACATTGTTGTACTATAAGCAGTGACCTCCCATAGGATGGACTTCCATAACTGAAGTGCTGAGGTCAGGGTCCATCCGGGTCCATGATCCCCCATACCAGACAAATCTGTGGGACAAAGGGTCTTCATATAGGTCTGAAAGTTTTTGAGACATGGATTTGGGTTAGGAAGGAGGGGAAGAACTGGGAACTGGAGACTAAAGAGAATAATGAAGAATGTCTCAGGTCTCTATCAAATTTTCTGTGTAAGCCCTGTCCAGTCTAGGAAACCAACAGAAAAGTTACCCTTACGTTTGGTGGGAGAAGCATGAAACACCCTTTACAGTTCTTGAACTTTTACTTCTAAACATCTGGCAAACAAAACATTAAAAGCTACTCAAGCACCACAAATTGGCACAAGTTCAGAAAAAGAAGAAACGGGAACAGGTTGAGAAGAGAAAGTGCCTAGAAATTTGGTTTTGACAGCCAAAGCTACAATCTGTTAGAAGTCTAACACAGATAAAGATGGAGTCTTGGCTTTTCCTTTCTATTTGCTTTTGTCTAGCAGGTTTTTTAAAATTACTTCTTAGGAAGGGAGGTGTGATGATCAGCATAGTTTTGAGATGAATAACTTTATTAAAGAGCTTGCACTAACTTTTCTGTGAGGGCTGCCAGACCTTGGAAGACTTTCTTCTGGTGTCCGTTATGGGACATAAAGGTAATACAAAATAAACAAGCTTGCTCTTCTTTGCATTAGGAAGCAGGTAGAACTGGTTGTCTCATGTTGTCAAAAAACATTTTTACCAAAGTTTGGATGCTATGGTAAAAGGAGTTGCATTTTTTGACCAGAAATCTAACTACAGTTATCCTGATGAACCATATTTCCGTGGTGGTTTAAGAAGTACAGAAGTTGTTGCTTGGGACCTGATGAGAAGAGAATAGGCTTTTACAGTGAGAATTCTGAAACTTAGGTTCTTGCTGGAAGGGGATCTTTTTATTATTTTGATTAAGTTGTAGCTTGTGGAGTGGCAATTATCTGCTTGTGCTGTAAAGAACATACTTTTCATAGGTTTAGCATCCATTTTAAAGGCCTGGTCTGAGGAAAGGAAGCCGGAATGGCAAAATTTACTTAATCGCAACTATTACTCTGGTTCTCTTTGAAATGACCTGTGGCCAATAAGACTTTTGACAAAAGCTGCTACCCACTGTGAGAAAATAAAAAATAAGAAGTCCTAGTTCTTCAAGCAAAGACATGTCCACTGTTTTCAGAAGTGAGTTGCATCTGATTGATCTGATCCAGCTTTTGCAGTAAGAACACAAGATGCTTTTGCAATAGCAGTATTAGAAAACGTAACTAGTGGAGGATTGCCCAACACGTTCTGCATGTTTTAATGAGCATGCAGCTCTGATTTTTTTAATTTTGTATTGCTGTTTTGTTGTTCATGTCAAGAACAGCATCTACTTACAGATTTCCCAGGAGCACAGATTTTGTATGATCAGATCAGTGTATACAATCAAGGTAACCATACAAAAAGAAGGTGTTAGAAAAGCTATTTGAAACCAAAAGTTATTTTTCTTCCAAAATAAACACTTGGCCTTGCTGTCCTTTTTGAAAGAATATCTGAAAGCCTTGTTAGGTCGACCACTTGTTGCTAGGTCTTCATGGTAGCTAGCCTGGCTGTTTGTAGGCTCCTTTTAGGTCTAGATTCACAGTCCAAGTTTTCCATAAGTCTCATCTTCTTTCTATATAGAGATGGGATATTTGTGCATGTAAAAGGCAGAGAAAAGAAGAAGAAAGACATCTCTTAGGTAAGTAAGAAGACATTATCCTGATTCTTGTGGCTTCTGAGATCTGTTTGTGTAAAATTATTCATTACTTCTTGAATAAAATAAAGTCTAAGGACAGTGGAATGACTCCTCCTTTTAGGGTCTCTGAAGCATTGCTTCTGTTACTAATTCTGGAAGTTTGTGCCTCATTCTTCAAAACAGGGCAACACTCCTTCAGAGGTATTTTCCAGTTTTGCAGTAAATCAAGGCTATAGCTCTTCAAAACACTCTAACTATAATTACATAGTTGAATTAGTTCTGACAAAGTCCCTTTGGAAAGAATAGGTCTTGAAAAATTCCTCTGGTTTCATATTGCACTTGGGTTTTACCAGACGATAAAGTAAAGCAACCTGCTTTCTACAATTTTTGTTTGTAGTACTAAGAAATGTTTTCTTTTGATAGAGATCAGGAGACTCAGTTGGTCATGCTGATGGCATTTAATGAGAAATGTTGGACCACAGCCACATCACAGTGTGGGAAGATTTCTTTCATAAAGCAAATCACACTGAAGATAATGGAGTGAACACCTAAAGGTAAGACAAAAAGAGAGATGCATTCTTAGCATATGGCATTCTCCAAAACCTATCAATAGTACCTCAACAAGTAAACAGTTCAGACTAAGTGGAGACGAGTTAACACATTTGCTCCCATTTTGACAG
This sequence comes from Machaerirhynchus nigripectus, assembly GCA_013397975.1. NCBI lineage: Eukaryota > Metazoa > Chordata > Aves > Passeriformes > Dicruridae > Machaerirhynchus > Machaerirhynchus nigripectus. Next base: position 1,456,948 of record VZRQ01006259.1, read on the forward strand.
GATTAGGAAAAGTCTGTTGGAACATTGAGTCAATCCATGCTGAAATCTTTCTAAACAGCGAAAAGAGCACAGGGAGAGCTCACAGTTTTACCTCCTTCCCAAATATGCTGAGCTTTATTCATTTCCTATGTTCCACCCTATGGTCATCGAGATGTGGAGGAACTTAAATCTGGTTTAAACCACCCTGAAATATTGCTATTGTATTGTTTGACCTGTAATAACAATACTTGCCTAACACCTTTATTTCCTTGTAGTGGAGACATAAATCCTCTCCATAAACTTCAATTAAGCTTTTTATAGAAATATCTGTATGTTTGCAAAGTGGTCTCTCCCTGTAGAATACCTGTCTATATAAATTACACCTTTGAACTCAGTCACATTCCTGGATTTTATTTTTTAAAAAATCACATTTATGGACTTCATAAAATGCTCTTGTGCATGTATAATCAAATTGATGTACACATTAGCAAAGAACAGTAGTTGAGATGATTTTTTACAAAGTTCGAAACAGCTGAAATCAGGGATTTTGCTGCTGTGTGTGTCAAGTGTAATTGTGACCTATAAATTCTTTGCATCACTCTTCTCCTCAACTTAGCTTCCTGTTCCAAGCTGTCTACATACACTGAGAATTGGTAGTGCAGAGTGGTTCAGCACAGGGCAGTGTGTCAGCGTGCTGCATTGTGCAGCCTGTGGATCAGTGTGCCTTGGCCTTTTCCCAAGGGCCACTCATGCACAGCAGAGAGTTTAAAACTGCCTGCAGGAAAAGCAAAATTAATGTTTCCTAATAGTCCAAAATATTAGGATCTCACTCCAACAGGTCCATTCTGAACAAGGATAAAGTAGTGGAAAGTGTCAAATTTTGATATGACAATATGGAAAATATTTTCATTGGAGTATCAGGTTTGGTTGTAACCTCTTTTGTGGTCCATATGTGTTTTCAGCACTCAGGATTGCTAGTGAAAGCAGTGATGCTAGATTTGGTGTAAAATGAACACCACCTACCTTCTACTTCAACAAAATTTGAGGATTGAAACAAAGTACAGCCTTTGTGTTAAAGGCTAAATATTTGTGTCTTTATTATTGTAAAATTTTGATATATGATAGATTTTTTTCATTCATTTAGCTGGTCAGTTACACAGTTTGCATTGTGAAGGAAGGGAATTAATTTCCACAAAACTTAGATTACTAAGCACCACAGTATAAAAATGAAGTATTTATCATTATCTTCCATGACTGTATAAGTTGTGTGGCCGAAAAAACCCCTTATCAGAAACAACCTTCCCCTTCCTCTGCCGAATTACCCTTTGCAATTAAATGTGGTAATTTCCTGATATGTTTCCTGAAAAATTGTGAGCAATAAATATAGTGAAGAAATTTGTTTAGTAAATCATTACTTGCTAATTTTTCATTCATTTTGGCAAGCCTATCCCACTCTGTTAATCGATTCAAGATATTTAACAGGAAATTATTTTCATCCAGATGAGTTGGCTGGCCTGCATTCTTATAATCTCTGACAATTCAAATTCTTCTTGAGATCAGTGATTCAGAAAGCCATATGGGATTTTTTAATGTTGGGTACAATATTTGATCATCAAAAAAGTGGGGTTTCTAGCTTTTCATTTCCCTTAAGTAATACAGAGCTAGATAAAAGACAGACAATGTTGTTTTCTGCCTTCCTATTCCCACATTTTGTAAAACTAAATATCATCAGTGGCCAAAATGGAAATTTAAACATCCTAATATGGTGATACAGACAACCTACAAGGGAATGAGTTAGTATGCCATTGTGTGTCTGTATACATTTGACATTCTGGTAAGTACCAATCTGGTATACTATTCAATATTCATCTGTTTTGATCTCTGAATGCCTGCTAAAATCAAGAGAATGCAAAATTGTTAATTGTAGTTAATCAGCTTGGACAAATATTCTGCAATTAGAGAAGATAAGGTAACTGTTTTAAGTCTGCGCATTTACATGTACTTCTTCTGTAACTGAAGGTCTTTTTGACAGTACTAAAACAAAACAAACCAAAAAACCCCACATGAAAAACAGTACCCTAAAGTCTGATCAGCCTTGATTTAATTTCATCAGAAAGTTGGGCTGGAATAGATAAATGTATTAATGGAGTAGAAATGACAGCTATGGGTGCAATTCTCTTTTCCCAGATCTGAGTATTTTTCATTTCAGACCAGACCCTTATGAAAATGATTGTCACTTCAGATGAGCTGTTGGCTCAAGATGTAATCCTAACTTTGCTTTTGGGTACATGTGCCCAAAGCACTTAGCTTACCTCTTTTGATGTCCTACATTCTACATTCTCTTGTCCAATAGTGTACGAGGATGGGAGAGACCAGATGAGTAAATCTCTCCAGGGGACAGCGAAATTTGCAGCCAGGGAGGGTGAGCGGGTGAGGCTCTCTCAAAGAGTTATTCCGATAGTACATTTCTATGGTGTATTGCCTGTTTCAGAAGACAGAAGTGTCAAAACAAAATTAGGCATGCAAAATCACACAGTCTTTCCATGTTGCTGTCATCGTACTTGGGGACAAACTTTTAGCCAGCTTATATGTCTGGTTGTTAATATGTTTATGATTTACTAATACAATTAGTACTCTGAAGAGAACTTTTTAAACAATAGGGGGTTAACACCAATTTGCATGTAGTTTGCTGTCTTTGTCAAGGAGTTTAAAAGATAAAAAGGATGGACTAAAACCTCTGGTAACTGTTTATATACATATGGTTTCTCAGGCTTATTCTGCTACTGACTACTAAATTGAATCCAATTACAATAATTAAAATCAATGTGTAATATTTTCCTGAATAGTGAACCTTGTGTATCCAGTTTAATTAGCCTGGGGTATCAGAAAATACTTTTTTAGAAAAAGTACGTATTAGCAGTATAGCTTGCTGATACTTGCCCATTTTTTTCCTGGTAAAGTTCAAAAAAATGGCAGGCACTGTAAGGAGGCAATTTCCCATTGAAGACATTGAGTGCCATCTGTAAGGCAGCAATGGTGGCTGCATGCTGTGAACAGAAGAAATCTTTAATTAAAGGTCTATTGAAAATGATTGCATGAGCCTATTATTTAACAATATTTCCAGCATTACTTGTGTGGCCTCATTAATAGCCATATCCTCTGCACTGCTGAGCAAATATTGTCCCTTTATGGCTATATAAACTGAAGTGCTGCATGTATAAAGTATACATATATGTAAATATTTAAGAAGTCTTAGTCACTTGCAGCTCTAACCAAAGTTAATAGGAGCTGTTAAAACTTCTTTTAAAAAGAACTAGTGGTTTTGCCTGTTAAGTAAACAGTATTTGAGATCAGATCAGTAAGCTCTTTAGCTGATATATACCCAATAGGTCATGATACAACTGCAGTTTAGAAACAGGAGATTTTTACTGAGAGCAATCAAAAAATTTCCTCCTCCAATGACAGCATTTGCACATTCTAAACAAATATATAAGATCACAATTGAGTAACTGCCTTCATAAGGTCTTCTAAAAAAACTGTAACTTAATTTTTTTCTTTTCTTTTTCCCATTTGCACTTGACAAAGATACAGGAAGAAGGAGATTTTGTTTTAAATTAACTTTGTGATCCAGGTTTAATAAAACATGAGGCATGGTTTTTCCAGTTCTCTGCTCCATCAAAACATTATTACAATAAAAAAACCATGACATGAGTTGGAAAATGGAATGCTTCAGGTTTCAAAGTACTATCTGTTCATTAAAAGATTTTAAAAACCCAAAGATATTTAAGGTTAACCGAATAAAAAATGCTTCTAGCTGTATTTCATGAAGGAAATAAAATTTCATGGCTTTCACTGCATTTAATAACTGCAGAAAGGAAACACAAGAGGAACAGAAACCACTCACCGTGGAATACATAACCATTTTTTGATGGTGTGAAGGCTTTCTAGCATCTGAGATATGCTTTAGAATAGTTTTTAAAAGAATACCTGAAAGAAAATGGGGAAGCAATGACAATGAGAGATGCTTGTGTTAACATCTGTATTGATTGTTGCCATTTTAGCAATCTGTCACTAAATGCACCAGATTTATTCAACTGACTTAACCAGTAATTTGTGCAGAGTGCCTTGATTAATGGTGACAGTATCTTTCAAATGAACAGTGGGCCTATTTTACTTCTGTGTAAAATGTTTTGGGGATCCCTAACAGCCTCAACAGCTTCAAACAGTGCATTCACAGCTGCTTTGTGCCAGCAGAACAGTGCAAGAAGAGCACAGTAATGAATACTACCCTGCTGTGTGTGTAGCTTGATTGATTTCCTGCTTTCCAGAGAAAAAAGAAAGAGCATATCCTCTGGATTCTGGGGCTTTATAAATTGTGTGGTTGTCTGTATTTCGTTAGTATTAACTGCTGAAAAGTTGTAAGACAAACTACTTGAATTAAATCAATGGCCGTGCTAGTATGTTAATATAAAGTTAGCATCTTGACAAATTAAAATCCTAGAAGGAGAACTGTACAGGCTAGCAGAATTAGTCTTTAGCCACTGGCACATTTTTAATAGCAAATGTTAGTAAAGCAAGGGCAGAAGTCTGAACTTTGTGCTAAATTTTGTAAATTGGAGCTTCAAAAATGCAACAAATTGATTCATGCTTATGTTTGTCTTTGTACCTCACAGATCCTGCCTGTATGCTGTCCATATAAAACAAAAAGGAGGCTCCAAAGATGACAGTGGATGAATGGAGGAGAATGAGTGATTAAAAAGGTATAAAATATTTTCAAATTTCAGCCACTGTCTTCTGAGCAAAGTAAGGTTTAGAAGCAGTTTAGTAATCTCATTTTAGGACCCTCAGTAGTGGAACAGGAAGACTGTTAGGCAGCGAAGTCACCATTCTAGACATTACTAAAAGTAACATTTTTTAAAGTAAGTTACACATGGTGGCTTACACTAAATTCAGACTTGATTCAGTTCAACAAGAATCTGTAGATTACTTTGAATTTCTTATACAGTGCAATCTAAGTGATACCTCCATTATAATGTTAGATTAGGATACTAATGATTCATATCCTTACCCATCTCCCTCCCCGTAATCAAAATCTTTCAGTGCTGGCCACCAATATCCAGATAATGGCATTTTTCACTGTTCTACCATGGAATCAGCAGCAATGTTTGTCATATACTCTTTCTTCTCTCCCATCCTACGTTTGGTTTTAAATGGAGTAAGAATTCAGCTTACCGCCCTGCAAACGTGATTTTTGTATTTGTTTGTGGAACCCGAATTCCGCCTGCAATAACAGTTCTGAGAGCTTTATCAGCTTGGTCCTGACACCATGAGTAGCCCAAACAGGTAAAGTGTAATTGTTAATATCCTACAGTGAAAAAAGAAAACATGGTGATTTTCTTACTGATTCGTACTGCTAACTGTTATTTATTCTGGCACAAAATTCTTCTCAGAAAAAATTCTGAATGTTTCACTCCAGTAACATTTTCTTGTAATAAAATGATGACTGTATTTTGCATTTAGACAGCTGTAGCATTCCTATTTATAGCAGCATAGTGCTTAAAAGAAATTTGAAAGGCAGTGTTCAACAAGAAGAGGATATATAATACTAAAAATTATGCATAAAGCAACAGGCAGTATTTATGTTGTTAGGTGAAAAAAAAATCACTATATGACTTTTTCAGTCATGTACTGGGATATATCTTTACTGAAACAAATCCTCTATAAACATCAGGATTTTAAGGGCTGGTTGCTGTCAGATATAAATGGAATACAGAGATCGAGTAGGAGTATGTACAGCTGTAGTCTGGATGTACCCAAGTGTGGGGTAGATGTATAGGGATGAGATATAAATGAAACTCATACCTACTATGGTCTATTGGATACTGTCACAGTCCTCAAGCTAAAGTGGAACAGATTAGTCTTTCCTTGGGGATGCAGTCAGAGCTATATTAGTGATCACAATTGTGAGAAGAGAAGATAAGCGCAACACTCCTGGTTTGCATTACCCTGAATTCCTGTTTATACAAGGTCGGTAACTTCCCTTTAGAGCAATGTAACCTTAGGACTGAGCTCACCAAAAGGAGTGTTCTTGTAACAAGTGAGCTCAAAGGAAAATGTCAACCACTCTAAGGATTTGTTTAAACAAGAAAACAATAGAACGTGCTAGGTTAAACCAGCTCAGATCACAATGTTATCCATTTCTCTTTTAACAAATGTGATTTATGTCTTGAGGAAAGAATTGGCTGGTTACATGCTATTTAAGACAGTCTGTAGGCAAGCAAACACTTTGGTCTCCAAGTTACCTGAACGTCAGATGACGCTTAGCTGAAAGCAACAAATACAAATAGATGTGTGCTACTGTAGTTTCATGAATTGTATTTTAAAAATTATGCAAGGACTCTCTGTATGCTCTCTCTGTATTCTTGAAAAACGAAAGAGGCTTTTATGGCAGATGTCTTAGTTGATACCCCCAGAATCCTCAGTCAATAGTATGAAAGACCAAGGCTCATCAAATTTAAAACTAGAAGTATAAGCTTGTGGTTTGTTTTGTGGTTTTTTTTTTTTTTNGTTTATCTAGATTCTTTATGGGAGTTGTGGATTTTGCATATTAGTCTGGTGACACAGGCTGTTGGTATGATTTAACTATTGAAATAGAAAGTTGTGGTCCTGCATTTGGAAAACGTGGAAATCACTCACTGAAATCACAGTGAGATGACCCAACATGTTAACATTTCATTTAAGTTAAGGCCCTGGCTAAAATTCTATTCAAGTCTGCTTTGACAAAAGTTGGGCTTTTGCAAAAACTGCACGACTGAAGGTAAACTCATAAAAAAACCACCTAAATATTACTTGTTGCTTCTGAAACCCACCTTAAAATTGCCTCACTAATATCCCAGTGCTAATGACCAATTTATCATTAATATTTAAGTGTATAAATAGTTATGCGTGAAAGGGTAGCAGAAGCTGCCTTCAACAATAACTTTTTAACACAGGACTCTGCAATTTTCAGTTGTGTCAGCTGAGGTAAGTCTAGACTTTGAAGTGGGACTTCTTCCTATATTAAGGGCAGTCAGGATTTTTTCAAATAATGAAGTTTCCTGGCTGTGGGACCCAGACACCCATGCCAGTTTGGCACCACAATACCCCTTTTGTTATAAAATCCATGCTTTTTTGTGATACACCTGGTACTGTTGCTTAGAACCAGCTCCCAAACTTGCACAAATAGCCATTTGTGTCATTCCAGTGGCTGCTTAACTCCTGAAAATACTTTGTCCACTACTGGCCATGTACAAATAATGACTTCTTATGTTCATACAATTTGCATAAAATCTTCACAGAAGAATGCTTATGTTTCTTTGGCAGCAATATATTTTATCCCTGTGTATCTCCTAGTGGGGTCTGGAGGGGCAACAAGACAATTTCATGCAAAGTTGTGCTTTTGCCTAATTCTCCATATGCAGCCACTGACAGGATCTTGAATATGATAGACCATTAGTTTGTGTTCCTTTTGTTTGTGGATGACCCACAGCACCCTCACACATAGTGTGTTTACAGGATTTTCAGCTGTAAGTTTGATGTTAGGTGAATGTTTCTGGAGAAGCTGAAAATAGTCTATGGTTAAAAATTTTTTGAAACACAGATCTACTGTCTTTTTATGTCTTAAAATAAAAAAATAAACTCAAGAAAAATACCAGGTTGAAGGAATTGTAAGAATTTCTATTGGACTCAAATATCTTAAGGGTCTTTTCCAACCTAAATGATTCTATGATTCTATTTACCTCATATTGTAGAGTGTCAGAGAGCTTCCAAATCCTTTCAGTGTTCAACTTCTTCAGTGGGTATCCTGTATGAGTGGCTAAAAACTTCAGAAATGGCTGGAATACAAAAAACACCCAAACTTGTGGTACTGAGGGCAACCTTTTTCATGGTTTCTACACGCTGCCATACTACTACATAGGACTTCTTAGAAAGAAGACAGTCTTCGCACTTTGCACTTAAGCAATGAACCATCGCCTAGATCTAAGAGAATTTGGCCTATTTATCTAGACGAGGTTGGTGATGTTAGCTCAGATTTGAAGTATGGTGATTGTTTATGCTTGGTGGAAATGTTTAGAAGGAAGTAGAGGGAACACAGATATATGAAGAAGTCTGGCAGAAATCCAAAAAGTGCTTAAAAGCAGTGTGATAAACAGAATTATTCTGATATGGGTACTCAGGAGAATGAGAGGTATGATGTAAATTTGATGAAATGGGAATTGTGATTTACTTGCATATAATACCCAGATGCAGAGCCGCAGATGGATGATTGAGGTCAGAAGTGAAAGACAATAGAAAAACGGGTGAGGTTCATAATGTCCTTTTGAATGCACATGTGAAGAAGACGGTTTCAGCAGAATAAACATGTGATTATATACTCATGCAAAGATCTCAGTAGTGGAGAAAGAAAGAAAAAGATACCATATAAAGACAAGCACAAAACATAGGAGTACACCTGAATTAAGATTTTGGGTGGGAAACATGAATAGGTACTTGAGGAAAACACTGAGACTTATAGAAATTCTGGGGAACTGAGCTGAGAAAACGAATCTGAACTCACAGACTTTTATAGGCAGAGATGTCAGAGGAGTTGCTTTACATGGGGTAAACAGAGAGAGGTATTGGAATAATTTGAGAGGCATTGGCACTGATTTTATTTGAGTTTTTTAAGTTTTTGCCAGTAGGTCAATAATTTATTTTTTCTATGACTTGCCATTTTCAACTGTTGGGAATAGCCCAGTCCAGCTCAATCCGTGGTGTTGTAATTAATTGTTTTTTGGGTATGTTTTCTGCACCCACTGTGAAGATTAGAGATCTGAAAGGAGCATATTAACTGCCATTTTTTAAACCTACTTGTTAGATATGTTGAAGAAGTAGTACACTTTAGCTGGATTTCCAGAACTGAAAATACTTTACCTTGTAGTGCTTGAATTGCCTTTGGAAATCCCTTGTTGCAAAGGTTTCTCTCAGAAGCTCCTTGTGTTTTGGGCAGTGTGACAAAGGTAGGTATAGCAACTGGAAAGAAAGTTGCAAAACCCTAGTTAGGCAAGGTGCATCTTGTTCTGCAATTCAATATACCCTTGCAAGATTGCTGTTCTGCTTGGCTGCACTAGTCAGGACAAGCTGAAAAATAATTTGAGAATGTAGTTTCCAGGATATTCATCTTCAGGACTCTAGGAGTCATACTGATGACTATGTACAAAATAATCTTTAAATGTACAGACGAGTAATAGCTGCAGTAGTTCAAAGTTAAAGGATTCATTTACACAAGATGAAATTTGTCCTTTGACAGAACACTAAGGCAAGCCCTCATGAACTCCTTTGTTCTTAGCTTCTCTAGGGATGATTTCATTTATTATGTTCAGTCCTTCTTTAAACACACCATCACATTTTTACAACAAATTACCAAGCAGCAGCTGGACTGCAATAGGAGTCTTTGTGCATACTCAGCTGTATTGAGTGTTTTTAACACAGTTTCATTTAGTTCAGCTAAATTGTAGAAACTTGTGAACTTTCTATAACTTGGCTTTGTCTTTCATTAATCTAAGACATGTGAAGGTTAAAGGTTACATGTGACTGGAATAACTTAATAACTTTTTATTTCATTTGTGTAAGCTAAATTGAGTTTTCTCAATTGTTTTCTGTGTTAAATTCAAAACAAAAGTTAAAATTTGACACTGAGATATTATTAGCGCTTTTCTCTAATGTGCTTTTTGTCCTTTTTCCAGTAATGTAGCTCTGTCTATATAGTCCCAATGTTAAAAGAACTTTTAAAAAAACTTGAGAGTTTTCAGAGGATAATTAGCCTGGAAACCTTCACAGCAGTTCTTCAGTCTTTTCAGAAATACAGTCTATCTATTCCACAAGATAGGAAAGTATTCCTGAATTATGGCCATAGGTTCATGAACAGGCACGACTTCACCAATAAATGATGGGCACTTGTTCTGTGTTGTAGGATATGTGGTCTCAAGTTTAGCTGGTATATGTAGTAAGGACGAATAAAGCTAAAACACAAATAGTTGAAAAAAGTATGAAAAATGTGCACATGTTCATGACTTTATAACTTGTTTGAATAAACTTACTTTCTCCCCTAGATGTCAATGAGGTGCAGCACCTGCTTGCTGAGTTTGCCATCTGTGTTGATACTGGCCAGGTATTCCTGACTGTCTGCTGGGATTTCCCCACCTGTGACAGTGTCAGAAGCAGCTCCTGACTCTGTGCCTGGCTGTGTGTGAACAAGAAGACGTCTCCATATCTCCCATGTTCGTGCTCTCATCACCCCAAGGTGAGAACCATTGCTCCATGACCTGTCTAACCTGGTTCCCTTATCATCACAGACTGTGTTAACTAGATTTGTAAAGCCCACACAATTTATCTTGCATCATATGTGCAAATCTGGTCTCAAACTGGGACTCATACTGCACACTCCTGATCTTCCGAAACTTTTTACCATAGATTTTCCACAAACAGGAGATTCCAGTTCCAGTCAGCTGCACAGCTTTCCCCACTAGGACAAGTATAGGTGGGCTACAGAGCTGCTATGCACAGGATTCCTTGCAACTCCCAACTGAGGTGTTGAGGATGGGAGATGAATAAACACATTGCCCTATGAACTCACGCTTAAAGCTCTGAGTCCTCCTTCCTTTTCCCTTTTACTTTTTTCAACAATCCTTGAAGTGCATGCACTGACCTGAAAAGTGCATGAAAAACAATCCTGTGACTCAATTCTCACCATAATTTAAGTCCCAGAATGATTCTTTTGTCTTTCCTGTTGGCTGTGGACTAATATTGAAGCACTAGTGAAATTAAGTATGTTTCCTCTTCTCACACAAAGAAAGTCATATTAGCATTAAATTTAGGATTAATCTACTTCTACAGTGATTTACTCACATGGTAAATTTGGTCTTCTTCCCTATACCTAGTACTTCCATTTTTCTTCCTCTTTTGTTAAGATTGTGTCTCTGACATGTAGGTCCATTCCGGTGAAAAGACTTGCCAATACTTCTATTCAGCTTATTAGGCCTTTCTGCACAATGCTTATAACAATGTATTTTTTCATTGCCTTAACAATGTACTTTTCCCTGCACCTTCATCTCATTTCCTATGTACTTTACTAATGCTTACGGGAAAGCAGATGCCGCTAGTTTATACTCACATTATCATGTGACAGTGGCACTGTGTGAACTGGAATTGGCTGCCAAAGGATTCTGGGGTTCCAAATCTGACCCTCTGTCAGTGGGTACAGTCCGGCAAGACTTGCCTGAGCACTCATAAGTGTGTGATCGCAATCAGTGCTTTGAACATAAATCTGAAGGAAGGAAAAAAAAAAAAGAAACATTTTGGAAGGTAATTTCTCCCATTAGGTTTACTTTATTTTCCTCTTGGTAGGAAAAAAAGGGGCTGGTACTGTGCTGGAGGAGTTGTTATTAAAATGGAGTGGCATGAAGAAGGACTCTGAGAAAGAAGGAAGAGGGAGAAAGACAAGCTGGAATAAAATTTTGTTGGACAACTGAGCTGCAAAATGGTAACATTTACCTTAGGAATCCTAGTAGAAAGCATGAGATTGACTCTATTTGACCATCTAGGCTTTGGGACATCATATGTGCACTGAAAAGCTGGAACCTAAATGAAAACTGAGTTGCATCTGCATTCCATGTAGAAGTATAGCATTGGAGGTATTTGACATAGATGCTCTCCCATACAGCAGTGAGGGAGTTGAACCTGATGTGCAGCCTAAAAACCCTTTCACATGGTTTTCAGTTAACCACCAGACTGAATAAAGGCTGAACCACAATTTCAGGGATAGTTTGGAATTACATTGAATTCAATTGGTATTAAATTTTCTCCAACTGCACCAGGTTTAGACTCTTATGCACCCAGGAAGTCCCATAATCAAGCATGAAAAACATCTTCCTGCCCAGATCCAGTACTTGCCTCACACTGCTTGTATACAGCACTCAGGAAATGAGAGTATCTGCTCCGCATGTACTGGCCAAGCTCATACTGTTGTTGTATGCCAAGCTGTAGAAGTAACACAAGAGTGTAAGAGGCTAAAGAAATGTGCTATGCATCCATTCCTACAACCAAAAAAGAAAGCAGTAATATATGATATTATTTTAATAAAGACCTTTTTCCTTTCCAAAGTGAGGTTGTAAAGAAGACATGAGAAAACAGTAGTAATGCTGCTGCATGTACAGTGTTGGATAATGTTAGCTATGACTCCTGGTGGATGCAGTTTTGTATTTTGCTCTACTGAAAGCTATGTGTACGTTTATCTGAACTAGTGAGACTTAAACCAGGGATAGAGATGTTCCAACACCATCTGTCTAGTTTCTACACTATTGCTGTCTCAGAGCTGATTAACTGGGACTGCAGACAGGCAGCCACCTGTCCATGAAGACACATCCAGGATATGAATCCCATAGAGTATCACCAGTGGCTCCGTATGGAGGCTACAGTTTTAGCCTGGGCAAGATCTAGTTTTTTCAGAATAGAAGACTTGAAGTAAAAGTCCTCCAAGCCTTTGGGCATTTTGCTGCAATAGCTAATTATTATCAACAGTCTGAAACATTCGATTTTTGCTTCTTGCCTATGTTCCCAGCTTTCAGTCACTGGATCTTGTTAAACTTTTGAATAACATTCACAATCACAGATCTTATTCACAGTTAAACAATAATCCACAAACTGGAATCAAGTCACTTTATTGTTGTGTTATACTGATGGCAGTTTATTCTCTACCCTCACAGGAAAATGAGTTTTCCAGTTCCAATATTTTAGTAGGTCTTAGCTGAACATCTTTCAACTTACCTACATAATTTTGTAAACACATGACAAATGAATCACAGAATCACAGAATCAGTTGGATTGAAAAAGAGCTCTGAGATCATTGAGTCCAACCTGTGACCTAACACCACCATGTTAACTAGACCATGGCACTAAGTACCATTTCCAGTGTTTCCTTAAACACCCCCAGGGGTGGTGACACCATGACAATCACATACAGTGTCCCTTTTTACTTGTACCTGGTGTTCCTGGCCTAAATTTAAATATATTCCACTTTGCTCATGTAATCATTACTGTACTCCGGGATCTCAAGTACAATGATTACTCACCTGCTCCTAGAGCAATTTTCTAAGTCATGGGATCAGAGGATAATTCAGGCTGAAAGGGCCCTCAGGAAGTCTCTAGTCCAACCTCCTGCTCAAAGCCAAGTCAGCTATGAGGTCAGACCAAGTTACTCAGGACCCACTGTGTGTGCATGTGATCACCTCTTTGTCTTGCTGAAATTGTGCATCCAGTTTCCACGGGTGTACGAGTGGTTTAGGCTTCTGCCCCAGCTTGCCAAATATGCATGTTTTTAAGTCCTGACGCCTGAGTCTTGAAGTCTTCCATGCCCTGGAGCAAGCTGGCATGGATTGCTGAACTTGCATAGAATTGATATGGAATGATTGAGTCACAGCTGAGTTAGGAAGCCTTTCTGTTATTCCTGTTTCTTCAAGGGAGCTGACATGGGCAGAAACAGGCCTGATTTTGCTTTGGAGATCAGTTTTGCCTCCTAAGAACAGTGGGGAAGAGGAACGGCTCAGGCAGTTTGTCCTGTTCTGCTTTTGGTGGAGACCTGGCAAGTTTCCCTAGGAGAGAGACCCACTGACAAAAAGGTGTGTGTGCCTTACAGAGAGACACGCCTCGCAGTCTGCCTCCACGCGCACTGTAGCCATTTCTCTGGGACAACCAGACTCCTGGCACTTCTAAGCTACTTCAGGGAGACTGCCTGGTTCTGAGTGCTGGGCAAGTAACTAGCAGCTTTTTCCATCCAAATAACATATCTTGGGGTAAAAGGAATGAAGCACAAGCACACAGACACAGTGGTTCCTGCTGGTGGGAGGGGAGCAGAAGTAGGGTTAAAACCACCCAGTGCCCAAATATTGCCTTACACCCTGATAGTACATTTCACCCGTGGCTCCGTTTGTGAGAGGTGGCAGCTAGTAGGAGCTACAGTCAAGGCAGGCAGAGCACCTGTCAGGTACATTATCTGTGGCTGCCTCAGCTGCTTCTGGTTACTACCAACTGATTCCACAAATGCCCACACTAAAATCGCTGAGTTCTAAATCAACTTTCCTGGGCATAGCATAAGAAAAGTTTCTGCTATTACTGATCTTAACAGTTCATGAGTAAGGAAGCACTCCTATTCAGCAGAGATTGAGGGAGGGGTGTGTCTGTAAGCACTTCCACCACTCTATGCTACTAATGGTTAAAGAATCCTTATGGTCTCAGGTGAGCTTAACACTCTCTACAACTACCTGAAAGGTCGTTGTAGCCAGGTGGGGGTTGATCTCTTCCCCCAGGCAACAACTGACAGAACGAAAGGACGAAGTCTTAAGCTGCACCAGGGGAAGTTTAGATTAGACATCAGGAAAAAATTCTTCACTGAAAGAGTAATTGGGCACTGGAATCATCTGCCCAGGGAGACAGTGGAGTTACCGTCCCTGGACTTGTTTAAAAAAAGGCTGGACATGGCACTCATTGTTATGGCTCAGTTGACGAGGAGGTGTTAGGTCATAGGTTGGATTTGATGATCTCAAAGGTCTTTTCCAACCTAGCTCATTCTGTGGTCCTGTGAGATGGTCACCAGTGCCTGTCTCCTCCCAGAATACTCTAGTCTGCAGTCAAAAATCATAACATATGCTGATACTGAACCAGAACAGGTTGGCTCAGTTTCATTTAAAATTAGTGAGTGCTGTTGCTGTAGTTTCCTAGTAAGCTCTTTGGCTATCCTCAAGTGGCAGCTTAATAAGGGCTTTCTCCAAGTGAAAGCAAAGTTCCAAATAACACACCATCTTCCAGTATTTCAGTATCTTGGCCCAGGTAAAAATACTCACCTTGGTAAGTTGGCCATATCCCTGTTGCCTTGCAATTTCTTTGTGCCTATCAGTTGGAAAAAACTCCTGTGGGGTATGATCACCATGGCGAAATACCTGATAAAATAGATGAAATTGCTTTTCTGTTACTGGGGTTTTTTTGCTGTGATCATAAGTAATTAGTGTAGTCACAAGGAATATGCAATGACAGTGAGTGCTGTATCTGGCAGATGCTGAATATATTGATAGTGCTCGCCTTAAGTCTCGATAGCTACATTACCTGTTTGATTTATTTAGACAAATGTAGCTGCTTCTTTTCTTGGCATTTGAGAATAAATTAGCTCAAATACATTTTTGCAAGTTATAAAAACTATGGGATACCCTATTATATTTTAAAGAGGTTTTATGTATTTTAGGAAGTAAAGACAATAATTTTAAATAGACAGAAAACAAACAAAAACATTTAAGTAAGTTTGCAGAAATATTTGATCATTAGTATTTTGGTATGACTAAGTTGGAATTCAGAAGGAAAACCCCAAACTATTCAAGATAACAGTTCTGTGGCTGACTGCTGTGAAGTTCTCTTACTTGGCTGAAATTAGCCTTTAAAATCATATGTTGGCTTTTTCATCACAAGAAGTGATAAACATGTTATCCAATATGTAAATACACTGAACCTATTTTGGAATTTCACTTCAGATAAAAGATGTATTTATACAGATAAATTGGATTTTTTTCATTCCTATGATGAATTCTTTTCTTCATATGCTTTGCAGCATAATTCCCGTATATATGTGCCATATAAGTCTAAAATTTTAATGCCAGATTTTTTTTTGTTTTATTTCTTGATCCAAGCAGGGAGAAATGAAATCACAAACTGCAGCACAAAAATGATATAAATTATTTACAAGCATGTGTGATGTTCAGAACAAGACTCAGGCTTCCTGCAAACAAATGGTACGTCATAATCATTGCAAATAGCATTACTTTCACAGCAGTGGTTTCTGTGTTTCTTGTTCAATGTCATTGTAGAATTGTTTGAGTTTCACATACTGACATTTATTTTGCATGTTAATCCATTGAAACCAGTGGAAAAGTGGAAACTCTTCCATGGTAAAGAGGGTTTTTCATAGCTGGTATTCAGTTATTAAATCCTCTTTTACATTTTAAAACAGATTTCTGTGTTATTTCTCTCTTAGTGCTATAAAATAAGCATTCTGTATCCATCCAGGAAGTAAAATTCATCTAGGAGTACACAAAGGAGACTAAATTATGAAATCTTATTTAAAATTGAAAATTTTTTTTGGACAATGCAATAATGAATTTTGAATATGCAAAAAACATTCAAATATTTGAAAAGGTGCCCCCTCCTCCCTACCCTAGAGTACAAGAAGAGCAGTAAGTGACAGGTTTTGAAGAAATTTCATTTGCCCATACTTACTATGGACACAAACTTCAGTTTTCTTTTAGCTGTTGTTTGGTGAAGAAAGATGCAGAAAAGGCAGAACATGAAACACAGACTCCAAATTCCACAAACCAGTTGCCTTGCTCTCATCCTGAGGATAGCTTTCTGTTATTTTGCACACCAAGCTCCCTGGCTGGATGTGGTGATACAGAAGATATGTGGCTAAGAGGGGTGGAGTCAGTTCTGCTTAGTGAAGTTCGAGAGTGGGTTGTGAACTTGTCTCTTCTTGGCTCTCTCCCCTTCTAGGGTTAGTGCTTTTCAGGGAATTAATGAAATGAAGGTGTATTTTGCATTTGTATGCATTTCTGTGTCCCATGTATAGCATGGAGTGAAATCTCTGAGCCCCCCAATTTCTGCCCCTGGCACTTGCAAAGCAGGTGAATGTAAGGAGCTAGAGGTTGCCTTCTAAGCAAGGCATTTAAGCTAGGATTTAGTATGGGTCAGCCAGCCTTCCCAAATATGAAAATGCTATGGATATCTTGTGGATATATGTGGATATATTGTGTCTGCAAAAGAGCTACTAAACCATCTGCATTCCTAGTGCTCACAGTATTCTCTGAACACTTTGTACTAGAAGGCTAGAAGCAGTGCTAACAAATGTTCTTTTATAAAGAATCTCTGGATTTTCCCTGGATTTGGCTGTGGTTTGTTGGAGAATAAGCAGCAGAAGGTTTTGTTGCAAAGGAGCGGGAATAAGCCTAAATTCATTGCAAAAGATATACAGAGATATGAATGAAATTTTAATCTCTGCAGTAGATTGTCTCTAGAGGCAAAGCATGTGCCACTGTTTTCTATAACTATCCCCCAGAATTTCGTACAGTTAGGTAAGTTTTTTATTTTCAAATTTCTCTTGCTGAAAACATTCTCACTGTTACAGCCTGCATATATAATGAATTGTTTCTGTCATTTCCCCAGCATATTTTAAATAAGAAAAAAATCTAGCTCAGAGACACCATTGCAAGAGACAGGATCTTGCAAGTTACTGATCTATGTTAAATCCCCTTCACGGGTTAATGAAAGTCCTGTAAATATGTTAAAATTGAGGGTGATTTCTTAGTCAGCAAAAGTTCTCTGTAAGAATTTCAGAGAAATTACTGAAAAAAAATTATGTTTCTGCCCAAAAAGATTATATAATCTTAAGTGAGTTTGAGGCACATAACAAAACTTTTCTTCTGATTATTAGATGTAGACTTGTCTAGAGGGATCAGTTCTTGTTCCTGAGGTAATGATGTTCTATCTTTCACATCTTTCAGAGCTGAAGAGGTACCTCTGTGAAAAAACCAGAGGTCAGACTTTCATTTCTGCTTTTGTGCTTGACAGATTTAACACATTTAGAAACAGAAAAACATGGAGAGTTACCCACATTTATTGAGAAAGAAAAGTCCTTTTTTTTTTTTTTGGAGGCACCTGGGGGGACATATGGGTCAACTGATTAAAGCTATTCACACCCTGTACATTTTCTTGCCTCCACTAGCTGTCATACTTCAAAAATTTCTCTGAAGAGTCTGTGTTTTGCTCTTTCTAGAGAACATGGCATCAGACACTACTCCTAAAATACATTGCTCTGCAAGACAAGATTTTTAATTAGACCAACTCAGAAAAAATAGGCAAGTTCTCAGAATTGCAAGGCTCCATTCAGGTTCTTCATATACTGTAGATAGGTCTAGGACAGACAGCAGATCTACAACAGGAGCAGAAAGATTTAACTTTCATCTTTTCAAGCACCCATTGCCTCACATTTTATGTGAGACTTCGGTAACAAGGGAGGTGAAATTACTCTTACTTTGGGTGGGGATGACAAAATATTAGTGTAAATATTGGTGTAAAAATATTAATTAAATGTGAAAAAGTATTAGTGTTAAAGCAGATACTTGCTTCCTTTGATCTGATCTTAATGCCTCTAATTCTGTAAGAAGAGACATGCAAAGGGCTGGAATTGTTTTAAAGTACACCATGTTGATTAACTCTGTTCCTATTGAAGGTCACAAGGGACAATGAAACAGTGTGCTGTGCCATGTACCGGTGTTCCTGAGACTGAAATTCTAGAGAGTAGATGGAGCTTTCTTGGCAGCTTTTATCTGAAGAAATTCCTTGTTGTAGGTGGTGAGAGGTGTGAAAACTATAGCTGTTTCAAAGTCAAGGTAACTGCTTCTTTAATATGCTTGAAGCCTGTGTTAAAGCAACAGCTGAAGGTGGAAGAGAAGATAAAGGTAATAACTGTACCTCTCTCACCTCCTTGGGAGTACAAAGGAAAATCTATGAGGAGTAGATCACGTGCCTTTATCTTACCAATTAACTTGATGAAATATTTATGGGATGATAAATATAATATTATTAAGCAAGTAAAAATATAGTGTTGTGTTGTGTTCTGTATTGTGATATCTGAAGACTGTGTTAAGGGATGCTGCTGGATCTTTGACACTGTTGAGGGAATGCAAATGTTTAACAATGCTCCAGTGCTATAAAACTGTTTCACGGTTTAAATGCTATTATTGCATTTGAAAGCTAAGAACAAGATCTGACCCTCTCCCCCAAATTGCAATATGAAGAATCCTTTCCAGTCTGTGATCCTTACCCCCTCCCCCAACTTTTAAGTGTAGGGTTAAATCTGCTTGGTGTGTAAACACAGTGTTGGATTGGACTTGCAGCTTGGGATGCTACTTCTTCATTGACAGTGGAGAAGGGTCAGAATTGGTTGAAGATACAGTGATAAGCATGTTAGAAGAAGACTCCAGTGAAGAATTAGTGTGGGGAGAAGAAGGCAGGTGGAGGAGGCTTTCAACCTTCCCACCCTGCCTCCCCTTCTTCCCCCTCCCTGGAACAACTCCTCAGTGCTATTGTTATTCCAGCCTCTGGTGTTGAAGTCATGACTCTGTGGCTTCTGCAGTTTTGAGGTCCATGTCTGATTCCATGACTTTTTCCTCTTCTTTTCTTAGCTCCAGTCATATCAGGACTATATATGTCAAGAGAGTTCAAGGTTTGCTCTGGTTTACGGTTACTTCTTTTTCTCCTGCTTACATGCTTTGGTTAAATGATGAAGAAAAGTGAAGGTATCATTTCTTCAGCTGCAATAAACTAACAGTCAGAACAAAAAAAAATCCAACTCCAAGCCACTTGCTTAGTAGGTAAATAGATAGGAATCAGCTGCCTTTATTTGTCTAATGCTTAACATAGACTTCTTTGGTCCTTTATGCTAGGAAAACAAAGGCATGTCATGTCACCATGCTTTGCCTCAGGGACACATTACCCCTGCCTCAAAAAGAATTCTGCCCCAATCAGATACACATTTTCTGTTAATGATTTCAGTGCTGGCATGCAATAATACTCTTTCAATAATACTCTTTTCTGCACATTTTCAGACTGAGTTAGAAGCACATCCAGCTGCTTTGAGGAGTTGGGTTAAGACTTGTTATGAATATGAACAAAATGGAGCACCTTTGTCCTGCAAATAAAGTAATTTTCACTGGTAGCTGGGGCCCTTAAAAACTACGCATGATGTCCTTGTTACTGCTGGCAGAATACATCACTTGTTGCCCCATATTCTCTGATCCTTTCTTGAACTGCAGCAGAAGAGAGGAGACAGCAGTCAGTGTTGGGACTTGCAAGGAATATGGCTGTTGTTATTCTCAGGCCATTTAACATTCTAGGCCATTCTAGGTTTCTTCTTTGGGTTCAGAGCTTCACTCTTGATGTCATCTGAAATAAAGTACTTTTTTTGCACAGTGGCCAGCTTCTTACCGATTACACTGGTGCAAATATAGAGTAACTTTTGGAAGCTGATGAATTTATTCCAGATATATTTTCCTTGAGGTTTACACAGCCATTCTTCCACTGATGATGTTCCCAGCACCTTCATCTGGAGTTCTGCTGGACTGTAAAATTCCCTCCTCTCAAATGTGAGCACTTTCTCTCCAGTTCTGTGTGATTTATCAACTTCGTGGTCCTAAACTACACTGACATGGAGGAGTTGCTGATTAAGATGCAGTTTGGTACTTGTGTTTTAAAAGATGATTACTATAATATCAGAACAAAGGGATTTAACTGGCAGTATTCCACAGAGTGGTGGTGCTTGTTTTGGTCTTGTGCCATCAGTGAGTAACAAACCTGAATTTTGTGCAGTGCGAAAGTCTATTATTCTCTTTTTTCCCAAATTCTGTGAACAAATTCAAGTAACCTTGCTTGTGTGTGATGGATGGCTTTATCCCATAACCAGACTGCTACTGCAGGAAAGAAGTAAGCTTTGTAGCAGATGGCTAGGAGATGAAGGCCTTTACACCACTGACGCTATTTAGGCATTTAGACTTGCTGATGAGTTGTGTGGACCAACAGGATCATGTTGTTTTGACAATGAGAGATGAAATATTACTCGTACTGAAAGAACATCTTCTCCCAGCCAGCCATCTCCACAGCTGTCTAGCTTGGGCATAAAGCAGAAGTGTTTCATGCAGGTGCTGACATCAGTCCAAACAACCTCCCTGTGTGTAATCAAGCATCAAGCTATTGTCCTTGTGCACCTTAGAATACCTGAGGGGTTTGGGTTGCTGCTTTCTTTAAATTTTAATAACTATATTTAACTTGGAGGTAGGCTACAATAAATGTGATTAAAGCAATTGTTCTGCTCAGCTGGAATGATTTCTGATCATGCCCTAGCACAATACTGCAGGATTTGAAATGCAAATATGTGGGAGGGAAGAAATGTTATTTCAATAACTTTTTTTTTCCTATTGGAATAAAAAACAAAAAGTCCTTTATAAAAATACAAGCTAAGGTAAAATATAAGCCAACAATTTCTCCTAAATATTGTATCTTTCTGGTAATCAGTTTCATTGACCCCTGTGGATAATTTACTTTTTGGTACTTAAATCGTGAATTAGTAGTGAAGAATTAGTACATTAGCTGTTCTTTCAGAGCTATTCCTCCCCCTCGCCCTTTCTGTTCTGTTCTGTTCTTGTGCGTTTATCCTTCAGGGTCTTTGGATTCTTGGAGGTTTTGGTTATATTTGCTCTTCTTCATTATAATGAGTAAAGCATTTTATGCTAGGACATAGTCAGGCCTTCGTGGCACATTTGAAGTCTTTTTCAATCAGATGGTTTTTTGAGAGGCTGGTGATTGATTTAAATATTGCCACAAACATTTTCTGAATGAAACTGTCTTTAATGAGACTGTGCTTTTATGTCACTACACTATGTTTATTAATACTAACTAGACTGCCTGGTGGTGGTGTTACTTCAAAGCTCTCCTTGCATTTCCAAGGAAATTTGCATTGACTGTCAATATGACTATTAGAAACAAGCAGTATATTTTTCCTTTAGGTCATATGTCCACTTTCTCTCACTTTAAATCAAACTAAAATAAGTACTGCATATCAAGGTAATAGAAATTTTCAAACTTTCATTTAATATAGAAGTGACAGTGAGTTTGTTCTGTCAAGCACCTTGATGGGCCTGAACAAGGTACCTCAAATAATGTCTCATTGTCTTATCTACTATAATCTTGTGTTGTCCACATTTGTCTTCACAGACACATCCATAAAGATCACAAAAGGCATAAAATTGCCTTTTGCAGAAATATGTGACAAACTATCCAGAGGGCAATACCTAAGATGATGAACAGACAAAACTGTACTGGCAATCACCCTGTTGTTTTGTTTTGGGATAGGGAAGGGAGAATAAGCTGTGTGTGGGAGTGGTAATAGCTTCAAGGACCCAATTTCATAGAAAAAGGAGTGCCAGTAAAAGGAAGATGCACCTAAGGTCATGCAAGGAATTGGCCAGGGCCTTTCAGAGCTGCTGCCACTGCTGAGCCAGATTAACGTTACCTTCAAATACTGACAAATCTTGGAAACAGCCAAGCTACCCATTATTTAGCAGCTTAGTTGATAATTATAATGTGGGTTTAGTTTCACAAAGTGTAGGTTTATTGGTTTGATTTATTATGTATTGAGCTTTCCAAGGAATTGGGAAAAGCCCTACACTAAGTACAGAATGCTTTGGTTTTTTAGCCCAGACAAAGTACCTTGGATAACTGTAGCACAATCCAGGCTATTCCAACGGCGTAACAGATGGGCTTTGGAGGAAGCTATTTGATAAAATGAGAGCAAAAAAGTGGATAAGCAAGTTTAATGTTTCAGGTAATGGGAAAAAATGCTACCCAAAGGAATCCTGAGTTTAAGAGACACATGGTTAGGTTCATGTTCTGATTTACATCAGTAGAAGGAAAATGGCAGCCAACAAAACAAGCTTCCTTTTGATTTACAGTTTGCCAAGCAGGATAGATTTGGTCAACATTCCACAAGTGATTCTTCATCTGTTTTCCACACACACTAAATAGAGAGTAATTCATAAGATACTTTCAGTTAAACTGTGAATCTCTTCTTCTTGGATCAGAGTATTGTCTAAACTTAATTTAAAGCAAACAATGAGAAAAATACAATAGAAAAATACAATACAATACAATAAATGAGAGTTTATTTTATTGCAAACCAAAGAAAAACTGTATGTCTAAACCTACACACAAGCTAAGAAATAGTACAATAGCTTGAAGAATATTTGCCTTTATCTACAGGCACCTCAGATAGAAATTTTGCAAAAGCATATTGCCATCTAGTGTTGAACTCTCTTCTGTTCATTGTATTTTGGACTGCTGTAGCTGCAGTAGGTTCCTGATGGACACTTTTGCGAGAATCACTGGAAATCCCATACTGTATTGAGAAATGCAGAACAGCATTACTGCAGCCAGACAACGAGAATACAAGGCCACTTTTCCAAATTTAAAGTTCAATCATTTGTTCAATCATTTTTCACCCCCATATTCAGGATTGCTGGCAATATAAATGTACCCAGCAGAAGTTAAGAGTTTAAGTCAGTGTCTGGTTCTTCTTTCAACTCTGTGAGAAGTGGTGAAAAAACAATGCAGTGATTTTTTATATACTTGTGTTATTAACTCTTAAATATTTTTCTCTTTGTATATTTTCATCTGTGTTGTTATAGGAGTTCAGCAAGAGAGAGGGGCTTTTGGATTAATTTTACAAAATGAGAGAATTTGAGTGGTCACAAGGATCAAGCTAGGGTAATGTAGTTTCTTGTCTTCCTCTTTTCACATAGTTTGTTGGGTTTTTTTTTCTCCTCTATGCCCTCAGTTCTCAGTTTTACTTAATGTGAAACAGAGAAATTATGTATGTTTTATTTTTGATGGTATTCAAAGATGAGATAGCTTTCACATCTCTCCATGTTTTATTTTTTATTTGATCTCATTTGATTTAAAGCCATGTCTTTCAGATAGTGAGCTGAAGATTAGAACTTTATCAGCTGGCTGGAAACACTTTCTTTTAGAAAGAACTTTTACCTCTACGACATCCTGCTTCACAGTTGTATAAAACTTTGCTGTACTTCAGTGATAGAAGCTGTAATTTCCTATCAGTATGATGTTTAAAAAAAAAAAAAA
>VZRQ01006259.1:1480747-1519049 GCA_013397975.1 Machaerirhynchus nigripectus
AAAAAAAAAAGGTATTTTCCTCTAGAAACAGTATAAAGAAAGCTCCAGTATATCCAGCGATGCTGCCTTCTCTGTTAAGATATTTTTTTAACTGATGGAAGGAAACAGTTTTCAACCATTCAGACTAATGTATTTGCATGGAACCATTTGTGAAAAGTTGTTGGGTATGCAAAGAAAAGGAAAAGGGAGAAGAGTATTGTACATTTCATCATCTGCCCACCTTGGAAAGGTAAAAGTAAATATGGAGTTTTATTCGTTTCTAACTATGTATGCATGTATACGTTAACTACTGGACTCCTAATACAGCTGGTTTCTTTTCATCCTGAGAATGAGCAATGAAGAGTAAGAAGCGTTCATAACTATATAGCAAGTGTAGTTTCTGTGCTTGCACTTGGACAGAAGTGTCCAAGTCAAGTTAGCAGCCTCTCTTGTGCTTGCTATTTTGACTAAACCATTTTAAGGAGCTGGTTTGGTTTCAGATTAAATTTTGTTTGTTGTTGGAAAATCATGGCTGCAATTGAATCTTTTTTCTCATACACTACGTATTCTGTTTTCTTGTCTTCATCTTTTGAGACATAGCTCTGATCCTTACTTACTCTTTTTGAAGCAACTAACATTTGTTGATTGGTAGGTTTGTAATTTCTGGCAGATTTCATAGCACTTTCACCACCTCCTGTCAATAATGCTGTAAGAAAATTACTTCGAAGATGTTTCTTTACTTTTCTCCCCTTCATTATCACCTTGTGAAACTGCAAATATATAAATCTCCCCCCTACTGTTTAAATTTTAGTTTGCTGGAAACAACATTTTGGAGGTCATATTGGAAGTCTTAGTATGGCTTTGATCTATCTCTAAACCGTTCAAGAAAATCTGTATTTTATTGAAATCACTGTATCACACACATCGGGTTTTAATAAAAACAAAGGCAATCTTAGACATTTCAGGAAAATTGCAAGTAAATGCAGTTTGGGAAATTATATAAATTATTTCCCTTGAAGAAAATGGGAAAAGGAGAGATATCATCGGCAGAGATCATTATGCCCTTCTAGTTGAGTTACCATCCATCTCTAAACCTGTGAGGCAGTCACAATGTGCTGGGACATACCTGTGTTCTACAGTGGCTCCAGATGTATTCTGTAAACTAAATGACACTGCTATGGAATTACATCAGTGGAACATTGCAGAAGTATGATACAAATTTTGCAATTCACTTTCAGTGCATTTTGACTTGGCTGTTTTGTGTATTGGATAACTGTATTTCCCCTTCCTTTTTGGTCAGCTGTGGGCGGAGATTATTGCTGCCTTCCTAAAGGTAAGGTAAGAAGGGAGATGGCCAAACTCCCAGTCCCCATGAACCATAGACTGAGATTTTCCTATGGCAAAGAGCCAGAAGATGCGTATCTCAGAGACCTGAGAGTTCTGGGAGTATTTCAGAGGGAAGGGACAACTGCTCCTCTCTTAGGATCACACACTTTTCTGGGGGAAAAATTAGAACAAATATGCAGCTGTTTCTCAACACTCTTTGTGCCAGAAGTTTTGTTGGTTTGTTTCTTCACATAGTCAAATATTTGGACAAACTTTCAGCCTTTATGTTCGTTGCTGTTGATTAAAAGATGAAGTTTTGACCTGGGCCCCTTTGTTGCTAATAAATATATTAATTCCTGAGGACCAAAACATTTCCTTCATGTGAACACAGTCCTGCTGCATGAAGAAATGTCAGTCACATCAACAGTGTGAAAGTTCATCGGAAACTGTGGCATGTCCAACTGTGAAGCTGTGGGGAAAACTGTAACATCTGCTACTCAGGAGAGAAACATTGTTAAATAAATGGCTATTATAATAGCCAAGGACTTAAGGAAAGGAAAGGTCATTTTAAGCACTTGGTCTTCATAGAACTCTGGCCAGATGAATGGTTCAGAGTGTATTTTGGTTAGACTGGCTTAGTTAAATGGAGATCATAACAGCTGTTTAACAAAATACTGAGTTCCTGTAACTCCATTTTCATAGGAAAAACTCCTGGCTAAATGACAAAAAAAGTCAGAGCCCTTGAATAAAGTATCAGTTTGTCTGTGAAGACAGCTATAAACTTGGGTTGGATGCTGAGATATAGCAGGTGAGATTAGTGTGCTATAAAATTGCTGCATACAGAGAGTTTGTGCAGTGCTTGAGATCTTCCTCTTTGTATTAGTCAAGAAATGGTTAACAAAAGCTGGATGTGAGGCTAACTCATAAATCAGCTGTTCCGTCTTACAGTTTGTCTGATCTCTGTTACTAATTCTTTCACTAATTTTAAAGTAATGTTAGATGCATCTGGCAAAACTAGTCCAAAATAATTTTCTGTTTACAGGTGGCAGTAAAATTAAACTGAGCCAAAAAAGCACTGGTTTTGGCTACTTTGCTGTTTGTGACAACAATCTTTCCTAGAAAAAACCAAGGACCGTCTTTGGATAACTAATACAGCATGGAATTGAGGAAGAAAAATACTTTCTTTAGCAGTGCATTTGTTGTGTTGCTGTGTCTCTTTCCCAGTGTGTATTTCGAATCTCATCTGTGAGCCAGCTGTAATGTCTATATACACGTGCTGGGCATGCCCCTACACACACACATGCATCCAAACTACTGGTCTCCAACAGTTTCAGTGACCTGCCTTGCAAGAAATTGTAAATAGTTTTGGTGTGTTGTATAGAAGCATCTGATGATTACTTGCTTCAGAGCCTGACATCTCTGATCTGTAAAACATGTTTCTTTCTGCTGGGTTTCTCACTCAGGGAACATCAAACTGCCTTTAAATGTTCTCTTCCTGGGTGAACAAAGCCAGGTCAGATTTGTGTTGTTCTTGAATTTCAGTGAAAATGTGGCTGTGCGATATCAAACATGAATCTCCTCTCTTTTTAATGATTACCATGTGCAACACAAAAATTAATATTCACCTTATGTCTTTTGTAAGAATCACAAGTTAATTAGCCGATGCATAATTCAGTAAATTAATTTTCAAGTTCTGAAAAACATTCATATTCTGCTGTACTGCCTTAGAGGTGTATTTTGGCCTAGAAAATCTTCACTGGATGCATACAATTATGAAAGCAGGTGTATTTCCTGCCCTAAGGAGCAAACAAATGCAACCCATTAACAAAAAGATCTAGTCTGGTTCATCTGATTTTACCCTTTTGGTCTTTTGTGCTCTACATCATTAAATTGCTTGTAGTTGTCTCCTCTTTGCAATATTAAAAAAAAATACTGCAAAGTCAACAAACTGTTCATGTTTTTAAAATTATTTTCCAGGATTAACATTCAAATAATGAAAAGAAGAGCAAGCAAGCATAGATTTCCTGTCAGTGTTTCAATTACATTAAATATTCTGTACTAATTTATAAAAGATTATATGGGGACCTCAGTGATTAAAGTAATTTGTATAAATTATATAGTGCGCTACTGTTTGATCCAAGCAGTCTTCTTCTTTTCATGATTTTTAGAGAAAAATATTAGGATTTCAGTTTTGACCATAATATGTGCTGCATATAAATTATGAGTGTTACCTTGGGAGAAATTCCTCCTTTGAATTTGCCAGCATAAAATAGAATTATGTCTAGAGTAAACTTGAAGAGGACGTCAGAACTACATACTTGTAGTATAAGATGTAACAGTGATAATTTGATTGAATGTTTTAATTTCTTACATGGAGCTGCAGCATAGCAACTGTGTTACAGTGAAGGAGATGGAAATGACTGGTATGAGACAAAGTGTGAGGGAGGAGAGAGTGGAGAACCACATTCTCTGGTAGTTAGTGCAGTATTTGGATGAAATACTACTACTGGGACCACCTATTTTTTTATCTCCTACTGCATGCCAGATTGAAAATTCCACATGTCAATAGTATTTTGAGAACTGCTTTATGTTGGTCCTATAACTGAACAAGTGTTTCTTTTCTAACTTATGTCTTTTCTTTTCAAGGGTAGTGTCCTTCCTGACTATTGCAGAGTATCTGACAGGTCCTAGCACTAAAGAAATTGCTGTTGTAGGCTGTTCTGAAGTAAAAGCGGCCCTCCATCTGGCAAACTATTCAACCCTCCTTCTTTTCACAAAACAACCCCACCAAAAAAAAACCTACCAAGAATGAGAAAGTACAAATTTCTCTGAAGAGCTGTCTCTTTCTGAAGTCCTTGTAACTGTAACCTTTTTTATTTCATGCCGTGTGACCACTTTCCCCTGTGTTGAATGGGACCCATCCAACAATGTCATCTTGCTCACAGCACTTCTGTAGTAATTTTCAGCTTTTTGTAGCCTATTCTGTGCCAGTACAATGCATATCTCAAAGCACCAGCTCAACCTGTGATTGCTTTTCAGATAAATATTCTATCAAAGTGAAATATGCAGTTTCCAGAAGGTAAACAAAGTAACCTCAGTGGTTGTCTGCTGGACACTTACACAATGGACCTTTTATCCACACCAGACCCACGCACTTTTCACATCAGCTCTGAATTGTGACTAGAAGCAACAAACCTGCGTTTGTGTAACTAAAATTATACAATATTAGGTAAAGCATCCAAGCTGTTGTTCCTCAAGCCATCCCTCTTTTGAAATCCACTGAATACAAAATGACCCACCTTTGCAACTTTTGCATTGCCAGCTTTCCATTACTTACGCTGAAAGATGGAATTGCCTGTACAGTAACTCTGCAAGCCAGAGTGGTCTGATAAGATTGGATCAGGAGGTTACTTTGTACAACTCAGTGGCATTGCCTGGCCAGTCTCTGGTTTTCTGGTGAAAAAGAAAAATTAGGAGGAGCTCGTCTCTTCTGTTTTACTACTCTTGGCATGCTGTGTGTTTTGCAATCTACTGCAATGACACTTCTGGTTCATGCCTTCAGTTTCACAGCTGATGCACTCAACAAGGTTTCCACATGAAATGAAGCTAACTAATATTCAACCACTGCACTGAACCACAACAGACACTGTGCCTTTGCTCTTTTTCAGCCTTGGAATATAAATTCTCATATCGTGTCATCTGTGGGGCTGTATCTGGTCAGCAGTATTGGTTGATAACTTGAGGGCAGAAAGAATGGATGGATAGCACTGTGGTATTTTCAGGCAACATTTGATGAGAACCCAGAGAGAGCTGAGGGAATTTTTATTGTTCATCTCCAAGTAGGAATGGAATTACTCAGGGAAACTCGGCTGGAAGAATGACAGTTCCTGAAGAATTTTCTTCAAATCTTAGCAAAAAGAGTGAAATGAAGGTATCCAGACAAATAATGAAGTACAGCACCCAGAAAAGGTGACCTCCATGACAGACCACAGTCTTTTTTTAAAGCAGGGCAGACAACACTTTTGGCAAAAGTGTCAAAAAAAAAAAAAGATATTTAGCAACTGTAAAGGAGCTGAGATGACACAGATTGTTCTGCTTCAACCTCACAATCCTTACCCCTAACTAATACTGAGTTTTTCTCTGTGTCTAAGTACAACTTTAAGGTCTATTTCTGGTCATTTGCTTTTCTTCATTCAGAAAAGACTCTGCAATACTTCCTAGTTCATGCTTGGCTGCCATGTGGAAATATCTCTGTTTCACTGAGCTATTTTATCTATATTCATCATTGTTTCAAAGCCTTTTCTCTCTTTGTTTATTGATCCTATTATCTTTTTTTTTTCCCCAGCTGAAAACCATCAAACAATTACTTTGTGGAGATTACTATGCTATAGAAATGGTGTCCTTTCCTACTGAATTGTAATACACTATTTGTCCTTGGGTTTGAACCATTAGTCAGCTGATAAATTGAAGTCCCTACACTGCATTTCTCATCAGGCAATAGTGTAATGGACATGGAGCTGGGTTTTATGGCCACTGATAAAATTTTCAAGCTTCCCAACAGCTACTAACTCAAACTTTCTCTCTTGAGAGGAGAAATAATTAATCCAGGTTGTAAATAAATACAATTTTTAGTAAGGAAAAAACAGGTTGGTCCTTCCCCCCATACAGCTGTGAACAGAAACCCAGAAGGGGGTGCAACTGCAGCTCTTCCCCAACATTCCCATATTACATTTTGAAAAGCTTTTCAAGACATCAGGATCGTCAAATTCCCATCAATTATGCATCAGTTCCAGTTTATTCACAAGGAAATGAAAGCAAGAGAAGAGGTGATTTGTTCACTGGTTCCCAAAAGACAAATGAAAAAGGTGGGATTTCAAAGCCAGGTATGTTGGCTCTCAGTTTTCTCTCCCATCATAACGCTTGTGTTGTGGAAGCTAGTATATTCTTTCTATCACATTGGTCCCTTTTAAAGCTACCCATATTTTCACTTGCTGGGAACATGACTTGTGCTCAGTCCTTTGATGGCTAATCCTGCACCAGAGAGAGGCCAAAAAGTTGAGTGATATTTCAATAATGAGATATGTCTCCTGTTTTATACTTACTGTATAATACTCTGGGTGAGTTACTCATGATTACATCTCATCCATCCTATATTTTTTAGCTTGGTTACCTTGACTGTCAAACTGGGTGACGGAATTAATTTGCACCCACTAAACAATGATAGGTTCATCCCCATGAGCAATTCCTCAGAATGTTTCCGCCTGATCTTGTGGGGTTTCTGTTTGTTGGTTTTGACTTTTACATATATATCTCCACACTGCTCGAGATGCAGCTCTTTTGTTCTTTTTTGTAAGGTTGAAATACACCTAGAGTGTCTGTGATCACATAGGAGATCCACTAATTCTGGTTTTGCAGAATTTGTATGCAGAGCTCCCCTCATCTCCTCTCATTTCTTTCAAAGACTACACATTTCAAATCTATATGAATTCTATTTCCTATCTGTCTCTTTTTAAATGTCCTTTTTGCTTCTACATCCCATCTTCCGTTTGTTTTATCATGTTCTGTTCAGCAGGATATATTTCAGAAATATTGCTGAGAGTAAAGTACAGCCAGATTAAAATCTAGTAGTAATAAGCCTTATTGTTAAATGGCCTGTGTAAAAAATCAAGGGGCAAATCCCACAATCAGACCTATATTAACACAACTTTTTTCAAGACTAGGAACAAATTTTGCTCAGAAGAAGAGGTTTTAACAGTGGTCAGGCTATTTCCAAATTATCCTTCTTTGCTTTCATATTTTCCCCAAAGGACCTACTTCTCTTCACGGTTTCGTAACCAGACAGACAGCTAAGGGGATTTTTTTTGTGGTGCTGTTTTGCTTGCTCTACTCTTGCTCCTTCAGAAATACCCTTGTTTATCCCACTAAATCATCCCAAGACACACAAGTGAGGAAAATGGATCATCTTGGTGCAAAGGATGCCTGTTTCACATGTCTTTAATATCATAGCTAGCAATACTCATGGAAATCGAAGGGGCTCTTTTGAACCTCAAATTAATTATTTTTACATAGAAGTGCAGGTTTCCCCATCATCTGTTGTGAATTCATCTAAAAATATGTTTTTTACCGTTTATATTATGAAATATTCTATTGTGAGCAAGGTTTGAAGTGCTTTACCTAACTTCTGCCAGCAGGAAGAATTCCTTCTTCTCCCCTTCTTGACTGCTGAGGTGAGAGCTTTCCAGGAAACAGAAATGAAGAAACATTGTGTGGGATTCTGGACTTACACATTTTAGTTTCTTTAAGTCAGCTGGTCCAGACCTCTAATACGTGCTGGTAGAAGACCTGAGGAAGTAATTTAGCAGGGTGAAACTGTGGAGCACCAGGATTCAAGATAGGTTTTTATTCAAGATCAGAAATTCTGCAGTTCTCACCAAGGCTCCCAAAATTGCTGCAGCAGGGATGCAGTGCTGATGAGTTGAAATTGAAGCTTCTGGGTCTTTCAGGCACAGTACTCTAGCACTACAAGCATCTCCAATGCTAGGCCATTCCATCTTACAGTGTGTCGCAGATCAGTGACCATGAAGTCCAATGCATAGTCATAAAGCCAGGGAATCCCACTTTTGATTTTCCTGAAGTCCACTGAATCCAGGATATCCTGGCAAAGCACTGCAGTATCATCCCAGCATTTTTTTTAAGTGAAATAAATTCTATTTCATACACACAAAAAGTAACTACAGCAACAACCACTAGTGTTATCATCAGAGCGGACTTTTGGTAATAAATGATGGAGTCCCAATACCTATGACAATATACTAAAAGTGGTAGAATAAGAAGAAAGAGTGTGGGGTCAGTCCTGAATTTTGTTTTGTTTTGTTTTTGCAAAGAACTAGAATGCAACATATATCTTTAATAGCTAACCTATATTTTCTCAGGATAACACACAGTGTTTTCCATACAAGGTCTTTTCTGTCTGAGTTCCATCATCCTCTGTCATCCCAGTCACTGTACCTAGGATGTGCATCATTTCACAACCATTTTTAATGCCAAAACCTGTCCAGAATAGTTCAGTGAAGAAGTGTGTGTTTCTACTGTGTCTGAAATTGGCTCATAACACATTACAGTAATGTTCCTTCAAGAAATAGCTGCTGGAAGACTCCAATTGTTTGTTCGGCTTTGTGGCTCTTCCACTTTCTGGTGTTAAATTACTCAGGCAGGATGTTTCCTTTTAATATCTATGGTATAAATTACCAGTGTTGTTCTTCCCTAGCATTTGCTTGACAAATTAATTACCAGTGCAGTTTTGTGCAGCCTGTGCATTTGCATGGCTCTGTAAGGTAGCAGCTGAGGGTTCAGCTTGTATAAATTAATTATAGGTTTAATTGACCTTGCATGTAAGTGGGGCATAGAAGATTCAGATCCATTGTGTTTGGCTGTCGCTACGAAGCACCTGCTCCTTGTATTTCTGATTCAGTCAGTGTAATGAGCAGGATTTTGTCTAATAAGAGAGTGTGATATCTTATTCTGGGAAGCAGAAGAACTAGAGAAGAGATGTAATACTGGAAGAGACTCTGCCTCAGGTGCCTCCATAACTTGATGCAGATGTGTAGAGAGAGCTATAATCCAACTTTTTTCCCATAGAGTATTGGGTTAAATGGCATCCTGGAGATGTGAGGACTGGCCTAACACAGCTACATGGAGTTGTTATATTAACACTCCAATTGTGAGTGGCACTCACCAGTTGCTGGTACCTGTGAAGCCTCCTCAGCTCTTCTGATACATCTGCCACATAGGAAGGAGTCTTTTTTGGTCAATGAAAAGGAGTAAAGGAGAGGACACAATGTGTCAACACTGGCTTAAGTTCAGAGAGGCATCTTCTTAGCCAGCACTCAGGGTTCTTAGATTGTCCAGATACTTCAATACTTTACTGAATTAGGGCTTTCATTTGTCTAATTGTTTCTCAGAAAAAAAAAGTTTGGAATTTGTTACATATATAGTTTACCTGCTGTTCTGTTTTTTTAGATTGGGAGAGGGGAAAGTTTTCAAGAATGCTTTTTTCCCTGCAGGTTTCATCATCTCCTGCTTATTTCTCAACTGAAAGAATAATCTGTGAAATCAACTGGTTCCTGCAGGAGTTATTATGCACCTTGGGATGATTTCAGGTAGGGAATAAATAAAAGGATCAGACACTTCTGAAAGAATAAATAGGTTATAAAATTTCAGATGTCCTTGGCAAAATACATATATAGTGTCTTAGAAAAAATATTTTCTGAGTGTAGCACTGCCTTCTAAATGTTACCCAGAGCAAGAATTACAAATACAGACATCAAAATTATAGCATACATAAGCTTTTACAATGAGACCTGAAGTACTGAAGACTGCTGAGGCAAAGTACCAGTGGCGTGCCCTGAGGATGATGTTTTATTAAAAACTTTGGAAAATTCTCTAGACTGGGTGTGATTTCTAGGTACATCAGCATGAACTGGAGTAATTTTCCTGGGGACAGTGGCATAGGTAGTTCACTGGTAGTGAGATGTGAAATGAGATGCTCATGTTGCACGTATGAAGAACTCTGCACAGTTTTTCTTATTTTTCCCTCCTGATGTGAGGAAAGTCTCTTCTCACTCAGGCATTTGTCTTTGCTTTGTGTCTTCCTTCTGGCTTCCTTTTCCTGTTCAAATGACCATGGCCCCAATTTTACAGATGTGAAACTGTTTCTAGGTCTGTAACGGGGGGCTCAGGTTGGTGAAGATGCAGAGAATCACCAGGGCTGGAAGTAAATTCTGGAGGCTAGTTCAAACCACTGATTAAAACAGTTCAATCCTTCAACCTCTCTGGGCTGGTGTTTGACCACTCTGACAATATTTTTTTTTCTTAATGGAAGTTTCCTAAGTTGCAGATTCTGTCTGCTGCTTTTCCTCTACCCACTGTGTAGCTGTAGAGTCTGACCATTTCTCTACTCCCTCCCATCTGACAGTTGTAGACAAGGACTCTTCAAGTCTTCTTAAGTCTGGACAAAACAGGCTCCTGACAGATATCCATCCTGCCTACCCCAGTCTAGCCCAGGACTCTCCCTGTTCTAGATTATAATTAACTGATGCTAAAAATGCTATGTGAGAACTAGTAGTCTTTGTTTGTTTCAAAGACTGAGCCTAAAGGTGAGAAACTTAATATTTTATTAATAGTCTCTGTTGACTATTGTATTAGAATGCCACTTTGGAGTAAGTAAATTTCCATTTACTTCAGACTGTTTCCATTCAATACCGTAGAAAGCAGCTAAAATGTTGCTGCAGAATTTAATGGGTCTAGGATGAAACACTCATATTACAGAAAGCTGGTCTGAATGTGTTTTATATGTTTCTGAAAGACTACCAGTGGGTGGCTTGAACTGGAACATTCTCGGATCTAATGCTCATTTGGATCAGGATATTAGGGTCAAAGTTTAGGTGCTAAGCAAATGTAAATGCTGTGAATTTTGGCATAGATGATGCTGGTTTGTCCTGATGTCCTACTGATTATTAATTCTTCTCAAAGCAGTGAATGGTTTGAGCAATTCTGGGCTGTTAAATAGCATTGTATCTTCACAATGTGTGGAAAGCCAAAAACTTTCGGAATTCCAGGTTTTGTATAGCAACCCACAAAAACACCAGCTGTGCACAGCTGATTTGTAGCAATCCTTTTGAGTGAACTTCTCTCCAAACAACATGCAGAAATCCTGAAAGAGTAGGCGAAGAAGGTTTGCCAAAGCTGGGTAAATTTGGACAAATGGTAAGTGGTTGTGGGTCAGTCTCTTTATCACCCGAGTTTGGATTGTACGTCAAAATGAGCTTGGAAATAAGCCGGAGGTGATATTTCTTCTGGGCATGTAAATCTAGATTTTTATATAAACTGCACATGGGGTTTGTTCAGGGGAAGAAATACTGTCTGATTTCCATATGAAAGACCACACACATCAGAGATAAGTAAGCCCTTCAGAATCAAGATGCATTTTGTGCCCTACTCTCAAAATGCTAATTCATAAAAAAGAAATGAAAAGTTCAAGTAAATGACTTTGAGTGTTTGGAAGAAAGCTTTTCTTCTTGTTGTCCTTCTTTGAAGGGTTGTAGTTTCTGTGTCCAGATCTGGACCTGAAAATTGTAAATACATGTGCAGGTATATACAGTAATACATACAATGCAGTAATGTGGTAATGTGAAGTGGTAGTATGGATCCCAGAGTCAAAAATATGATCCTTATTCTCTCTATTCTGGTGTTTCACCATATAATTTTTAAAGGAGATTTTTTTTTCTGAAAACAACATGGAACACTACCACGGGATATTTTTAACCTTGTGGCCAGTTGCCAGTAATGATTAGTTACAGGCAAATAAAAGGCTGGGAGGTTTTAGCATTTGGTAAGTGATGAGAGGATAGAAAATAGCATTGGTGTTTCAGGGCAGAGACAAGGAATCATAGCCAGGACCAAATCTTAATG
The DNA here is from genome assembly GCA_013397975.1 of Machaerirhynchus nigripectus. Taxonomy (NCBI): domain Eukaryota; kingdom Metazoa; phylum Chordata; class Aves; order Passeriformes; family Dicruridae; genus Machaerirhynchus; species Machaerirhynchus nigripectus. The sequence goes on from VZRQ01006259.1 coordinate 1,492,523, forward strand.
TTCTCAACTGCTCTTTTTATGAGACATCCTCATTATCCCCTTGCTCACTGTGTGATGAATTAACTATACAGCCCACAGCCTCCAGGAGAAGTCTGTGTGGTGACTAGGATGACTCTCTGCCCTCATTTACCTCCCTTTGAGTTGATGACAACTCTCTTTGAAGCAGTTTTGTAATACTGAGATTTTAGGTTTAATATCTGAAACTGCCATTTTGGTTGGTCAGGAACAGAGTTAGAAATAGTGTGAGCTGGTGGTCACAACAGCAGGCCAGGCACAAAGCTGAAACCAAAAAGCTCCTTAGCAGTCATCCATGGGGCTTTCCTGTGGGAATTCTGAATTTGGGCAACAGCCTCCAGAGAGACTGGTTCTGATGGAAGCAGCTTGGGAGAAACCCTGTAGCAGGGTTCTTCCTAAGGAAGCCTGATGATATAAGTAGCCTGAAATAAATCTTTAACCTTCTTAAGAGTTTTGACCGTCTCTAAAAGCCTGACCTAAATGGAAGTCAGTACTGCTGACAGCATATTGCAGAAGAGGCCACCGGTTTTGCACCATGTCTATCTTGAAGGTGATAAACATAGTAGTCTACTGTGCATGTATCTCACTTAGCCTAATGTTGCTCACTTTTAAAGATGCTGCTTATTATCACAAATAGTAACAGTGGTAGTGATCAAAATGATAAATGTATAAAGCCCCTTTTCTCTTACAGTTATGATTTGCTGCCATCTGGATTTTGTCACCCGCAGCTTCTCACAAGAGTCATGCATTTAACACTAAGCTTGTCCTCAAAATGTTTTACCCCTTGATGTGTTTAATTAAGCCTGGCTGTATCTGCCTTTACCTGTACAGTGTTTTTCACAAAGATTTTCTTTGCTTGCTGCAACCATTCATAGCCTGCAACCATTCTAATGTAGTATCATCTGTGTAATTATATTTTATTTCTGAGGGTTTATGACTTACTATTTTAAAAAGTCAGTTGGAGTGCTTGCTCATTTCTGAATTGGCTGTACCAGGTTTTGTTTCTCTTACTAATTTCTATGTAACCATTTTGAAATTACGGTTTCTGGCCACAGTGAATGTAATTAATGTAAATGCTTTGATACTTTTCCTTCAGAATTCTTTGTTTTTAGTTGGAGCATGTAGATGTTGTAAGTGTGGCAAAACCACTATGGTTTTGTCAGTGTGCATTTCTAGGTTAGTGTTTAACAAGGAGGTACACAAAACTATGAAGATCCATATTTCACTGTAGAGAAGAGCTGTTGAAGACTTTATTTTGAGCTCAACTGTTTAAGGAAAAGTATTCCTCCTCCTCCATTTTTATCTTTGAGTTAGCTTTTGTTCAGTTAGCTAGCCTGTCAAGCCAGTTTTGTGTGAGAATGAAGGAATACACTATAAAAGGATTGTAATCTCGTTCTCCTAACATAGGAAAAAAATATATAACCACAAAAATTCAAGCAGCAAAGGGATCAAAAAGACAGAACAGGAAAAGATCTGTTGTATATTCTCACATTCATGGGCTTCTATTACTGTTCTTTTTCTCTAGTTCCCATGAACATTAATGTCAGAAGTAGGAGTTGTATGGATGGATAACACAGGCTGTGTTCCAGCCCTATGGCAATTTTTTTTTCTAAAGTGGTACTTGAGAGGATGAGGCTGTTGAGGATATTCCTGTAAGGAAGATGTGTAATGTTTATGACAGGAGGAAAAGGCTGTATTCTTTTTCTGTAAGTATCAATATCAAATAATTCATTTTATTTTTGAGCTAGTATGACCAAGAATTAATGTTCTGGAGAAATCTTTGCTGTATTTGTTATATCCCTGAAATGCTATTAAGCTGTCATGGGTAACTACAGGATGTCACACAGCCTTTATATTTTACCCACTGGGTTTGGTTGTTTGGGGTTTTTTAATATATTTTAAACTCTTGAATGCTTTTACCTGTCATGGTTCAGAGCTTTGATTTAAATAAATATTTAGGAGCCTAGATGCCTTGTGTTAAACTTTTGAGTCTCTGTTGTCTGGAAATAGATCTTTATAAACTTCTTCAGTTTTGTTCAACAAGGAATATCTTGAGTAACTTTTATTATTTCAATACTTTTATCCTGTGAAGAACAGGCTTACCGAGGTATGTAATATAGTATTAGTTAACTGTTAAGTTTGGAGCAAAACTTTTGATTTCAGTGGTAAATAATAATTTATGCAATCTACATTCTTTATGGGAGATTTTTAAAGACATTATAAATGTTATGCTTTGTAGATAAATATTTGAAGATTGTCACAGCTTCATTCAGACATAAAACCAGATAAAAATTATATAGACTTCTTTGTGTTTATTCTTTCAATGTTTCAGCTTATTTCTCCATGTAAGAACAATCTGGAAAAAGACTTTGTTAGAGTGGAAGTTTTATTGGAATCACATACAAAACTTAGACAAGGACCCAGAGTTCCCATGGCCTTTTACCAAAGGCAGATTTGGGTCTTTTGTATTCTGCCAATCACCAAGCACTAGCCAAAACTGGGGAACATCTGTGTTTGTTTTTTCTTGCCAATCTTCAGTATTACTGCAGTAGTTAAGGAGGAAAATCTGAAACTGCAAGTGTAACTTATTCTCTATCTCCAGAGAATTTTACCTTCTGTCCCCCATAAATCAATTTATAGTGACATGTCTTGCAGATGGTCTGTCAGCAACAAAACATTTAGTGTAGCTGTCCATAGAGCAGACATTCAGGTTCCAGGATATAATGTCCAGATTTTTTTGCTAGACATTCAAATAATGGAACCACTGCTTTGATGTATGGTTGCGTAATTTTATGGAAAGAGAGAGATCAGTGCCATTGCACTCAGAAAAAATAGCTCTGTCATTCCAGTTTTAGGGCTGTAGCCAGGTACACAGTGGTGTTTCATTTCCCTGGGTTTTAGGGACTAGCACTGGGTATTTACCTTCTAAAGTAATTAACATAACACTAAGGAGGGACTCCCTGGCAAACTGGGCTGTCAACAAAAATAGTAGGAACGGTGACACAAGCTGGAAAGAAACAGTACTTATCACATGAAGGGGGAAAAGGAAAACAATATTAATTGGTATTGATTGTTATGGCACAGGCAGATGTTAAACATACACACCAGACAATTACAGCACAATTAGAATTATAGAGGTGGCTTCTCACCGCCTTGAAAGGGAAACCTGGTGTGGGCAATGTGGCAGGAAGGGGAACCGTTTTTACCTTTTATCATGTGAAATGTTCCTTTCTCTGCTTCCATGGACTGTTTAGTCAGGTATTTCATTTGCCTTTAGTAGGATGTTAATTCTCTCTGCTGTCCTGTGGGAAAATCCATGCTTAAGAAGCAGAAAAAAGGTTGACTCTGAAAACTGGGAGAAAATCTCAGTGTCTCAACTGCCATTAACTGTTGCAGCTCTTCTGACTTCAGTATCCTTCCTCAGGCACCCTCTGCAAATCTCTCTCTCCCAATTCTTCAGATCCAAAGTGACTTCCCATGATCACTGAGTGACTCGTTGGAAGAAGTAGAAAAGACCTGGATGTGGACACCTGTCCTAGCTCCTCAAATCACTGTTCAGCTCCTTCCCAAATGAGCTTTGAAGATGGAAATCCACCCTCCTAATGAAGGTGCTTAGCAGTACAGAACAGCTGTTTCTCACCACTACCTGAAGACATTTGTAACACTGTATTCTGTTATGGGTAGAAATGTCTTTCATTATTTTTAGTGCTGAAATATAACCTAATAGATCATCTTTGTAAGTTCTCATCCGCTTGTCAGTATCACCAGGCAGGATCTGGGTTGCTGACCTTGTGGGTGAAGGGAAGATGAATATTTTTTTCATACAACTTGAAAGACACTGTTGAACTTAGTGTGGAAAACTGAATGAAGATGAAAACAGTCTTGAGAGTGGTACCTCTAAGTTGTCCAGCTGACTCCATACTTATGAAATGATTGATATTTGACAGCCAAAGAGTACTTTCAAATAGTTAACTCTTTCTTCATGTGACCCTTTGCTGGTTGTTCGCTACTGGAACTCTCTCTCCTGTATGAAAGGGCAAGGGCTGGAGTTAACATATACCAGAGTTTAAAATATTCATACATATATATATATACACACAGACATGTACAAGTGTGCCTTCTAGGTTTCATGAATGACACTGTTAGAAAAAAAATTTCACCTGCTTAACTTGGCGTGACCATACTTGCATAAGAAGCTGATGTTAACTAGTGTGTGACTGTAGAGAAGGGAGTACTTCTGAAAGCCATACTGAGATGATCTCTGAACTGCATGTTTGTGTTAAATTTGGCCTCAAAGTCCAAAGAGTATGACTAAGGCTTCAGTCTCTTCAGCTTTCTATGTTTCTTCAGTCTGGTGTGATGAAATTTTGCAAGGCTGGCAAATATCATGCATCTTATCTGTTCTCTTCCACCTCTTCTTGCAAGGTCCTTGCAGAGAAACTGTCTTTTAAGGATATGCACTTTTTAGCCCCTGTTGCAGGGTCTAGTTTGTTTTCTGTCTATATGGACTGCCAGTGGATTTGCTTTTTCTTGACTGCTTCATGTCTGTCCTGTTTGGTAGAATGTATTCCTTTGGTGTGTAATAGGAGTGAATAACTGGAAATTGAAGTCAATGAATGACTGCCATACTCCCCAGAGTAAGCAGAAACCAAAATTACCTGGTTTATATTAACATGTTCAGTCTTGTTCCTATGGGGTAGTGCTGAAAACTAATACATAGCTTTGGTTTAAATGGATTTGTTGAGTGTGTTTGTTAAAAGGAACATTGCTTCATCTTCCTGCATTTTACATAAAAACATTTTCTTTAATTTGGTTTTCTCCTTAAGAAAATAAATTCTGTTTAATGAAATCTGAATTTCCTTTGGCACTGGATGGCACAAAACGTGAGTTTTATCTTGAAGTTTTATGTGTCTAGTTAAAGGTCAGTTGATCCTACTTCTTCTTCTACTAATACATTGAGGTGGGGGGGGATTTGCAATAATTGCTCCAACATAGGGAATTTGAAATATGGGCACAAGTTACATCAAGACAAATTAGAAACAGATATTCTCACAAGCTACAAACCTCCTTCTAACATTAAGACTTTGCATTAGATTGGTCCTGAGCTTCACTGTGTATTTATGAAATAACTGTAGGTAGAGAAGAGGTGGTGTAAAATGTACTTTTACTTTAAAAATTGTTTAGGACGCTTATTTGTGCACAGGTGGGCACAGAGGTTTTTTGTTAAGTTTCAGTTGGGTTTTTGTGGCATTATTTTGTTTTTTAGCATTTTGTGTTTTGTTTGGTGTTTTTGTGGTGGTGGTTTTTTGGTGGGGCAGGGAGTTTATGGGGTTTTTTTGTTGTTTTATTTTGTTGTTTTATGGACAACTGCACATTCCTGGCATATGATCGAGTTTGAAATAATGAGGATCAGAAAATTCTGCTTATTTACTGCTCAGAGCAGTAACATTCATCTGAGAATCTGCATTATGACACACAGTGATGCAGTGGAAGCTCCATCTGCATTCAGCTTCTTTAAAAGTTTATGAGTTGCTCACTGAAATACTGCATCCTTGGAGAAAGAAGCAAATAAATATATTTTTTTGGTAGCAGGTTTTGATTTTGCAGATAATCTTAAGTCCCAATCTTCAGTGAACAAAGGTAGAAAAACAAACTCTGGCAGCAACATTTATATCCACAAGACATTCCATGCAAGGGTTTGTAAAGGTCACAAAAGATTTTGTGCACAAGAACAAGTTGTTCTTTCTGAAATATTACTCTGTGTCTGGACTTGACTGACTAGTGAATAATTAAAAAAAAGAAAAACAAGAGAGGGGGGTTTGCCTGCCATGATTATATGAGAGAAAAATCCTACTCAAACTTTGATTTGTAAGGTGATGATTCTTATGCAAGTATTCTACTTCTTAACAAGATCCTGAAGCATGTTCCCCCAGAGCTTGGAATGTGATCTTGTCATTCAAATGGACTCTCTTAATTCAAAGCAACAAAAGGATGGTTCTGACACTTAATTTTTAACAGAGGCCGTATATTGCGTTCAGGTGGTGATAAACCCCTTTCACAAGCTCTCAGATGGCTGAACTATTTAAGCAGTTTTAAGATAGGAGTGCAAGTCTGGATCCTGATATGAGAATACCAACTTAAACAGTTTGAGGATTTCCTGAAAAAACCAAGCACTCCTGTCTGAAGGAATTATGGGGGCTAAAATGTTTTACCCTTCAGATTTTCCACTGCAATTAATCAACAGCATGGTTATATTTTCTCTGCTTTTGTGATGATGAGCCTCGACAGGTAAGCCTTCTGTGGACAGAAAAACTTCACTTCTCTACTGTCAGTCTGTCACATTTTGAAGAGCACAAACTTAATTTTTAAAACAAACATCTGGGAATAGAAATGTAGGTTAGAAGAAATAGAAATAAGAGGTCAGAGGCAACAGCCTTCCCCCAGCAGTCTATTTTGAGAGTCCAAAATTTTTCTAATATTGAGTTCACCCTGACAAGAAAAGCTCCAAATGAGTTTTCTGATAAGGTTGTGGGAGGTAGAGACCACACTAAAGCAATTCGTTGCTTGGTCCAGAATGGCCCACAAGCTTCGGATGAAAGTTCGTTCTTCTGCAAGTCGGTGTGGAATATGCAGTTTGTAAGATGACTGGGGCACTCTGCCAGGGAAATGGTAGGGGTTAATATCAGTTAATTAATATTAGAGGGCTAAGAACAAAAATAAATATTCTTAAATGCCTAGAAGTAAAGCTGTGACTCCCGTGAGTCAGTGTTACATACGAAGCTTGAGCAGCATCATTGTTCCTCTGCCAGAGAGAGGTAGAGTTGCAGGTAGATGAGAATTATTGATAATAAGGATAGAGGATGTGATTTGTTTTTAACAATGGCTATGAAGAGAAAATGAGGTTTAGGATTTACTTGTGACTGTGCTAAATGTTTAAAATTCTGATGGTCAGACAAAGACTGGAATTGCGCTAGACAGGAATGAAGACTATTTATTGTTGGACTACGAGATTCAGCAGTTCAGGCAAGACTGGTATTTCCATGAGACAGTGTTGTATCCCCATTATGGCGGCCACTGCTCAAATTAGTTCTACGCATGGAAGGGATTTGGGTTTGAAGAAGGTGCTGGCAAAACAACCAGCTTACATGGACCTTGTGTGAGTTGTATGGATGGAAATTCCACCCATCACCCTAAGTTTGTCCAATGCTTTAAGATACAGCAGTGAACTTGTAGCTTCCTTTTTCCTCTAAGATTTTCCATGGGACTGATAACGGGAAAAAGAGAGCATCATCTTCTATATCATTCCAGTGAAACAACTAGGCTTATCAGATATAAATTTGGTTATTTCAGTGTCCTAGAAACAATTTGTTACACAACAGTCCAGGTGTTTAAGAACAGCTGCTAGAAATTTCCAGGACCACAGCTCTATCAGATGTATTGCCTAAACCAAATGCTTCTGTCACATTTTACTTTAGTACAACTAAAAAGAAATGTTTTATATATGTGTATAGGTACTTTACGGCAGGATATAGAAGGAAGGTCACAGGTGGCTGTGGGAGTTTGGTGCTAGATTACTGAGACAAATTAAGTTTTCACTCACTTTAAAATGATGAGGGATTTGGAGTGTCAAGCAAAAGTACTCTGGACCTTAAAATTATGTGATGCAGCTTATACCCTGCCAGAAAAAGAACCGGTAAAGAACTTCCGAATAGATGCTGACTGCTGGTGGGGACTTTGGGAAAAAAATGGGGCTCATCACTGCTCAGCACTTGTCTTCTTGATTTTAGTGAGTAATTAAATTGTAGTGGCCCTTTTAGTGATCCGAGCTACACATGGGAGATTCAAAACCCAAAATTCAATAGTGTGTGCTCTCCTGTTTCCTGACTAATCCTGTGAGGTACAGTGGATTGAACGGATGATCTAATAAGAGAACATAACTGCAGTCAGCTAACTCTCCTATAAAAATTAGTAGTGAAGGTCCACTGACATAAAGAGAAAGAAACTCATTTATGAAGGAATAATAAAATAAAACAGCTAACATGGAAAGTCATCTATTGGAGAATCAGATTTTGTAAGCAATTGTGTGAAGTGTAAAGTGCGTGCACTGTGCTGCATGCGCCTGTGGTTGCTGAGTTTCTCGTGTCTGCTCCCTCTAGTAACCACATTGACAGAAAGTGGCCTGGGAAGATGTTTTTATGCAGCACATCATTCAGAAAGTTTGAATGTAGAATCATTTGTAAGTGTAAATACATCTGAGATACTTCTTCACTGTCCAAGGAAGTTTGCAGAAGAAATTATTACCATGTACACACAAAGTATAACTCAACTTTTATAGAAGGAAAGGAAAGGTAGATGTAGAATTGCAGAAGCTGGTGTTTGGGTCAGGTATTAAATTGTTCCTCTATAACATTACACACAATGAAGTTTTTTCACCCTTTTGTGGGGAAAAGGTACATGTAGAAGATACTTTGCAAGTGATGGAACTGGCCAAATATATCTATGCCACTCTGGAAATATTTGCAGCCATTTATCACTTTTTCACAAAACTTCCACCAATCCTTCCCCTTTCTCTGAAATGGAAACATCACTTCCACCCGAGCACTTTCTTCTTGCTCCAGGACTTAATCCTTCATGCTTTCTCCAGCTCTTCTCTCCTACACATCTCAGACCCCCAGTGCAGTTTGAAGCCAGTGCAGAAACAACAACAAAAAAAGAATTAGATACAAACTGCAGGTCAGTGCTCACTGCAGCTTCTTTGCTTTCTGCTTTGGCAGCAGCATGATGCTGCTCTCCAGCAGCTGGCAGTTTACCATACTGCGGCTCTGCAAGATAAATCAGAGGCCAAGGCTGATCAGCTGTTTTTAAAAAGTTAGGAATTTTTTTCCCTGGAAGGGATTTCAGCTAGTGTCATAGGACTGTCTGCACCAAGCCACCCTAAGGCATTATGAACTTGGCAACTTCCTAGTAGAAAATTTAAAATGTAGCAAAAACTCGTGAAATTTTCTGTTGATGAAGGAAACTGGAATTTTTTGCAAGGAAGTTTGCATTTGCAGTCACCTTTCTGGGGTGCATTCCAGCTTATATGTCCCTTCCACATACCTGTAGCTCTTTGGTCCTGTGTCCTCTGTGCATCTGGACCAAGTGCTCTTGCTCTTCCCAGGGAAAATCATGCAGTAAGTACCTTCCTTTTCTGAGTTGTGATGATACCTGGGCAAAATATCAGAGCCTTCTCTCCTAATAAGCTCAGTTTGGGCCACATCTTTAGTGAGGAACAATGACAAAATGAAAAAATCTCACCTAATTCTCACTTAAAATCAATTTGGGAAGCATGTCTCAGCTACAGTTGTATATAACAAAGAAGCAGTCTCCACTGAGTGTGGAGGCATCACTGAAATATTGCTGGTTTCTTATTCTGGGCTTCAAGGCCCTGGGCAAGGTCTTTCACTATTTTTGAAGTGTCCAACACACAGGAACTTGGATTTGAATATAACAATAAGGTCCCTGACAGTACCTAAGTAGATTACTGACACTGGGAAAGCAGAGGGTGGTTCATTTGCTGGGCCAGAAGACAGTCCTACAGCTCACACCTTTGAAACAAATCCTCTGCTCTAGACTCTCTTCTCCCATCAGCTGGATGAAAACCTCTAACTCTGAGTACCAAGAAATAGAGAAGAAAGAGAGGAATACTTTGTGGCTGTTGGCCATACTTGGTTCTAGTCATCTGTAGGACATATTCGTATCCAAAATGGCATCAGACCAGGTCCAGCTTAGTATGATCATATTCTGTGTGATAAGGATCAGTTACAGAAATCCAGTCTCTTCTATTTCCATAACTACAGTGGAAGAGTAATAGGTTTATAGTATTTTGACTCTTGATATTGTTCATATTCAGATTATGGAATATCCCTATGACCTATTTTACAGGTTTTTTTTCTGAAACCCCACTGTTCAGAAGCAGACTGCTATGCCAGGAAACAGTAGTGTTGGTGTTCCAGAAGGTTTGCAACTATGGATGCTTCTTATAGGAGGAGCCCTGATTTGTTGCTCTCCACCAACCTGGAGCAATTTCTCATCTGTCTTCTGAGTTCTATTGGTTTTCAACACAATGGGCAAAACTTACTTGTATTTTAGCTCCAGGGTAGTCAGTGAAGGTTTGGTTGGGGTTAATTAGGAACAATATATTAACTTCAGCATTCAGAATTGGGGTACTTTGCTAAGTGTCATGTGCCTGCCAAGGCTCATTCTTTTTCTGTCAGAACAGTCTTTTAGCGCATTGTTTTTGTAAAGGATGAGTTTGGAAGGCAGTAGACTGGCTTGCGGTGCAAATGCTCAGTCCTGTAGAAGCCAGTCAGGTCACAAGCACCTACCTGCTTTCTACAGACCATCACAGTTTATGCTGGGTTTGAACCAGCACTGTTACTCTGAAGGGCTTTTATGTCATGGGCAGATTCTGCTCTTTCCTTTTACTGAAGGAATTGAGAGGTCTTCAGCCTGTGGCAGCTACTGTTCTCACAGACATTAGCATCCATCCTGTAGTGATCTTCTGGGATTTTGTTTCATTTTACTAGAATTCTTTACAATTTTATGGGTTGTTTTTGGTTTTTTTGGGGATTTTGTTTGGTTTTTTGTTTTTAATTGGAGAATAATTACATTTGTGTGCACAAAGGGCGAAGCTGAACTTAGCTGCCTGTTGCATCTGGTCTTAAACAGCAAAGAACTGCCATGAACACCTTTGGCACAGCATTAGTTGCCAATCCTGAGACCACTGGGTAGAGAGACCACACTCCTCCTCTACTTCTTTGTGTCCCTGCAAGTGATAGGCACACTGTAGTCCTTAATAAATATGTTTTCCTTCTTCGTTTATATTAAGATCTATAACATGAATCACAACACAGTCCTGGTGCCTGTATTATACTCCTACTGCATACACCTACAGCTGTCTCACCACAAACCAGCTCACAAATTACAGCCTCTCTCTGCTACTTGGTGACATTTATCCTGGTATTAGAACACTAACTTATTAGCAGACTCTTCTCCCTAATCCACTAACAGCAACAACACTAATAAGTGCATTGCCTGAGGTCCGACTGAACACAGTCAATTCTTCCACTGATTTCAGGGAGAGCAGGAGCAGGTTTAAGGTTGATAAAAGACTAATTTCCTTGGGAAAAATCAACCATGAAAGCTTTTCTTTCTTTCAATTAAATAATGGGTCTTATGGCAGGGACTGTTAAATTATGTTGTTTTTCTTGTTTATGTATTGTCACTTCTCTTGATATTTCCCTGTAGACATGCTATTTGGGGAGAAAAACATGTTCAGTCCACCATCACTGTCTTCCTGTGTGGTAAGGGAAAACAGACATATTGTATCATCAAAAATAGCATTGCCTGACAGCCTCTAAAAATATACAGCACACATCACTAGCTATTTTAAATATCTGGCTAAAGGAAGAAAATCTCTCCAACACATCTCAGTTATGAAGTATTGACACATTATCATTTTACATGAAAAAAACAGAACCTCATTAGCAGAAACTTATAATGAAGTTACCAAGCATTTTTAGCCATTTTGAACAATAGAATAGGAAAACACATTAGACTACTTAGATACTCTTGAGGATATAGGTTTGGGAAATGCCCACAGAGAAGTTACGTGAATCAATACCCTGGGTACTCACTCCATCCCCTAGAGAGTATTGCCCAGTTATTATATAAGCTCAAAGCTTCATTAATGACTCAAGATCAGACTGTAACACTAAGCAAAAATCAGTTCTGAAGGGAAAACATACAAATAATGGGTTACAATTCTGTACCCCAGCATCATCCTGAGGTGCTCTCCTCTAGTCCAGGATAGTTATTTATCATTTGTACAGAAATAAATTGTGAAAATTGTGCCAGCTCTTGAGGGCAGATTTTGCTTTCTTCAGACTTGCCTGGATTATGGAGCTAGTAGAAGTGGAGCATCTAGAGATGTTTCATCAGGCAGGATGGCAGTAGGGAACTCACTGTTCCTTTTCCTTACTCTATTGACTCTTCAGAGAAGCTGACCAAGTTGTGAAGTATGAAAATGTGCTGCACATTTTCATCAACCACACTAATATAATTTCTATCTCAACTATTATCTGACAGTATGGGACTGTCTGCAGGTCACTGTACTGTTACTGGGGGCAATGTCTCAATTATTATCTTTTGCTCAACAGGAAAACCCAAAGTGCACTGTAGTCCTGGAAAGGGATCAATTTAAGCACTTCTGTGCAAGTAAAAATGTTTCCTTTTGAAAAATCTTGAATTTACTGCATTCATTCTCTGCATTTCCTTACTTTGCAAGTGATTGTTCTAATTTTTGCTCTGCTAGGGTGGTGATGAGGTCACCAGCAGTCTGACATTCCTCACAGGACAGGAGCAAATCCCTATAGGCTATGAATGCAATTTGACCATCAGTTCCAGGAATGCTTAAAATGTCCCTCAATGAGGATCTGACACCAGGGATTCTCTGAGGGTGTCTGTCTTACCCTCATTGCTCAGAAGACTGAAACATGTTATCAGAATGTGCCATGGAGTAAGAAATTCAGAGCTTTCATTCTTCTGAACTTTTATTCTCCTTTAAGATTAGCCTTTTTTCTGTATATTTCCTAGTTTTTCTTTTGTTAAAAAAAAACTCTTGCTGACACCATGTTTACCAGCAGACACATAACATATGCAGAGTGATTTCTGGTCGTCTTGTGACTGGATAGTATGGAATGGTAGAGGTTTTTCAGGGCTCATGACAATAAACTTTTTTTCTGTAGACACTGTAGTCTCCAAAACCCATATAAGTCCTGCACTGTGAACTGGGAAATTCTGACATTACTGGTGATGCTTTTGACTTGCTGTGAGACCTTGAATAAAAGACAGGTCCTCTACATTGCCTCAGTTTACCTTCCCAGACACTTACTGTCTGTGTCTCTGAAACCTTTGGAACACAGATTGTCCCTTAAAACAAAAAACAAAAAACAGAACAAGAAAAAACAAACAAACAAACAAAAAAACAACAACAACAATAAAAAAAACCAACAAACCCCCCCCACACAAAAGAACAAACAAAAAAACCACAAAACAAAACAAAACAAAACCAAAACAAAACAAACAAACAAAAAAAAAAACCAAAAAGTGCAAATCTTTGTGTGTAACAGCTTTGCAGTTGCAAGTGAGGACACAATATTGTTGTTTGTTTCTTCATCTTTGGAATTACCCAATCTATGGAACCGAAATAAATATAATTTACCCTGTATACTTTACAGAATATAGGAAAGCCCTATGAGTTGCATAGCTGCATCCTGGAATTATAATAAGCATTTGTGGTGTTGTCATGCCGGTGAATATTGTCAGAGTTTAATGATCTGGTTGATGTTAGATGATTTAAAACTAATGTTCTAAATAACTTGACTAAACCTCAATAATTTACTAATGTAACAGACCATTTTTCGTTGGGAATGGCTAAGAAAAGGAACTTCCTGTTTCAAAAAATGAAACTCTACAGTAATTGAGACTTTGGATTGTTGTAGAATTAAGGGAAGCATTGCCAATTTGAGAGAAAACATATTCTCTGTGATTATTTGTCCTCCTCTCTGTTTCTGGCAAGTGAAAATCTGCTCTAGTGTCCTGTTATTATTTGGAGAGCATGCAGCAGAGTTTTACTGTCAGCATGAAAAGGTTTAATAGTGAACAGTAAAACAACACAACCTGGTCATGCTTTACTACTGCTTTGTGTCTCTAGATTTGTTTTCTGGACAGCCCCAAAAGTGTTGGTTTTGTGCCAGAGAGCTGGTGTGAAAGGTTTTCCACTTGCTTACAGTATCTTCATTTCCTTCCTGTTTGCAGAACTGTGTGATGAATTTACAGGAGGGGTAAGACTTCCCCAGAAGAACTGGCATAAATTATTCCTTTATAGTAGTACTGGAACACTCCTCTATGCGAACCCTCTGAATAAAGGTTGCAGTATTTCAGAATATTTATTTCCCCATAGAAGGAGAGACATAATGATTTTGAGAAAGGGGATATGTACTTTGAAATGTTCTGTACACAAATGTCATCATCCTGATGTAGCTATGCCTCTGCTTCTCACTTTCACCAGTTAGGCATGCCCTGGGACAATAATAATGTGCAATCAGGACAGATCTATGGGTGTGACACTATCAGTGTGTAAGTCCAGCCAGAAAGAGCTAGCAGGTCATTATCTAATGTCGTGTGAGGAGATGGGAGACTTGTTATCTTCTTCTTCACCAGAAATCTGTCTGTGAGCCAAGTCCTTGTATAGCAACATTTTAGGGTTAAAATGAAGACATGAGGGCTTTCCGTTTAGGTTTCTGTAGCACTGAGAATGGGAATTGTTTTGTACACTCAGGTCTGTGCCTTATGAATAGGTAAATATCTTTGGTTAGTGGTGAAACAGAAATCTAAAGGTAAGGTTATTTCAGAGTTACGTTGGGATCTATATTCCAGCTCCCATCTGCAGAGTGCGTGTTTAAAATATCTGTGACAGGGTGGTAGACACCTCTCTGTTTTGACAGGTACACACAGGCCATGGCACGTAGTCCCAGCTTTGTTCTTTATACTCAGTTATGTGTTTTCTTACATTAATACTTGACCATGTCTTTGTTTCTTGGGGAATGTTTCTCCAGATTCTTTGTTAGAATGCAAGTATCTTTTTTGCTTGCAGATTATGTGGCTATCTATATGGAGAAGGAAAAAGACAATAAATGCAGTGTTAGCTGGGCAACTGGCAGCCTGTGAAGACAAAAGTGAAGATATTGTGGGGTCCTGAAGAATAATTGTGGTTTGGGTGATTTCTCAGTGGCAAGTTGCTTCCATTTTCCTCCTGTTACCCTTGTTTGAGAAATTGTGAGGCTCAAAGTATTGCTGCCTAAAGTTCTTTAGAAGTGCAGAGAATAGCACAAGTGTTCCTGTTGAAAACTGAGACTGGAGGAAGTAAACTCTTCCCTTGCTATGCTGTAACTGGCAAATAAAATAAATGCAGACTTGTCACCTTTCCAAGTACTGGGGTTAGGGGTTAGCCATCCTCTGCCCCCAGATTTACACAGCAATTTCTTGTTGTCATGCTTCAGAAGTGAAGGGCTTTCTGAAGCAGCATACTTCAACAGAAGAGAAAACTTCAGCTGAAAATAAATGTGTTCAGGTGGCAGTGCATTTGGGTTATGAACTATTTGTGGATGATGAATTAGTCTTTCCCTAATAATCAATTTGTGCAGCATCCAGGAAGAAAAAAAAAAAAAAAAAAGAGTGTGGATACATTCTAACTGTTTAGCTATTCTCCAAAAAAATGCTTTTGGCAAGATATCAACAAGAATTAATAAACATTAATAAAACTTGAAAGCAACAGCTAAAAGTGTTTGATTCAGGGGTGATAAGTACTTGCCTACTGCCACCCTAATTGATGGGTGATCTCCAAGCATGGGCAGGCTTTACAGAGAGGAGAGAGAGCTGTCCACTTCAATGGAAAGCTGTGAGGGATGGCTCTGGCAGGGGCATGGAAGGCTCACCTTTCACCCTGTGCTGTGTGACGCTGATATAAAATGGCTCCTGCTAGCAGGGCAGCAGGCTGTCAAGAAGATCAAAAAAAGCATCTGACTGATGGGCAGCACAGTGGACATGAAAGACCCTGCAAATCCACTCTCTTGGGAACAGCCACAGAAAAGAACGGAAAAGATGGATGGCTGGGCAGGAGAGCTCCAGCGAAGGTGGGAATGTGCTGCCTTCTGATTTCACACAACGGTGAGCAGAGCCCAGTACCTCCTGTGTAAACAGCTCATGTTAGTTGTTGGTCAAACTGGAATCCAGAGGGTCCTTGGCACCAGGGTTGGAGAGGGTTGGCCACACTGGGGGCTGTATCAGAGAGGTGGCTGGTATGGTGGATGTGCTCGTGCCCTCTCGTGGACAGAGGGCATGCTCCAGCTGATGGTTAAATCCTGGATGAATCAAGAGAGACAGTGGTCTGGGCTGTGGAACAGATGTAGCAAACTGTGTTTGAATATTTGCAATTTTATGGACACCAAATGGTGGACCATCTGATTCTGTATGGCCTGTCAGGGGTCTTACAGAGATCTCTGTCCTGTTGCCCTTGCAGTCAGAAACTGTGGATTTTAGAGTGGTGGGAGGGAGGTCAAGGTGAAGTCAAGAATAAAAACCAGCCCAAACAGGAGCAGTAGAAGAGATGATGGGTGCAGTATCTTCATGCTGCTGTTATCCTGTTCAGCTGGCCCCTTTTATTTCTTCCTGGTGACCCATATTTGTTTCTGTCCATAGCTGGAATAAATACTTCACTAACTTCTCCTTGAAAAGAAAATCTCTAGTTCTCAACATTCATAAATAGGATTTTTTTTAGCCCCTCAGTATCAGTGTTGCCCATTCTTCCAATGAGTCAGACATGTAAAGATTTTATAGTGGTTGCTGTCAGCATGCAGGAGCGGCCAGCTACTCCCTAAAGGACAAGGACCTGAAGGTACTTCCTTCCCACGGCAGCAGGACAGGACCTCACAAGTCAGGGCCCATCCCACCATCCCAGAAGTGTGGCAGCCCCAGCCCTGGGCATCAGGGATGGGATGGGATGTGGGCCCAACTTTGTGGGGCCCTTGGCCAGTCAGGGCGGTGAGATGCCAGAGACTGGCTCTGCTGCTTCACGGCTGGGGCCGGGCCTGATGATCCTGGGCAAGCTGGGCAGTGGTCACCGTGAGACAGAGGCAGTCACGGCTGGTGCTGCTCTCAGGCCCTGGCTGTTACAGTGAGTGGCCTCCAGGAACCCCGAAAGACTTCAGCAGCTGACTCGTGTGTGTCTAGAGGATGGCATACGAGAAATTACAGGCTCTTTCTTAGCTAATGGTGACCCTTGAGGACAGCGTGTGGATAACAGATGATGCAGGATTCCCTCCAGTAAGCAAGTGCAAATCTTTGGACAGGAGCTGCTGAGCCCACTTATTCACCACTGATGGATTTGCTATGGGAAATAAACACAGTGGCTAGGTAGGACTCAGTAAATAGAATCAATAGCATTCAAGCTACTGCATGTTGTAAGCTACATTTTAATGGGAACCTTCCTTGAGAACACTTTTTTCCTGGAGTTAAGCCAATTTTCTGCTCAGGCACAGGAAAGTAATTATTTTTCTAATTGGCTTCAGCAGTACAGCAGATGCATGACGAAAGATTGTTAATAAAATGATAAAATATGTCATTAATAATAATGTTGATAGTCCTGAATATTGTCTAGAATGGAAAACAAACCCAAGCGTAAGGTTAATGAAGCACAGCTGGAAGAGTTTATAGCTGGGGGGTGAGGAAAGAGACAGAAAACAAAATACTGGAAGCCCAGGTGACGTGCCAGAGCTAAGATTCATGAAGAGAGGCAGGAAACATACAGAGAAGTTAAAAAAGGATCCTAGAAAGGATAAACCTATGAATTTCTGATTTTTTCCAAGCTTCCTGCATGGAGCATCAGAACTGCTCTGAGGCACAGATGTGCACAGGACTCTTTCCTTTTGGTCATGAATTAGAACTTCAGGTAACATTTTTGATTTAAGCAAGGTGCTATATAAAAATTATTTTAGCAGATGGTTGAATGTCTTCACAGGTAACAGTTTGGGTCAATCAGGGTAAATTCTTGGAAATATCTTGTTAACCTGAAAAAAAAAGTTGAAAAGGGACACACCAGGAGATAACTTGTTCTCATTAAAACTTAGGTATAAATGACAGTGCCCTTGAAGTTCTTCTCATTACCTTCAACCTCCATCTTCAGCAAATATGCAGAAAAATATCAGCTCAGCAGTGTTAGTCACAGTACAAAAGAAAACCTTTCTGTAGGAAATCTAAGGATTCCTCAACCCTTTTATTAATGACGCAAAATGGCTGAAACACTGAAATATCACAGACCCCATTTTTGGAAGCCCTGTTACAGGCTGAAAAAAACACATGCATGCACAGCAGTCTGCAGAAAGGAGGATGATAATCTTTCTCTTTTTTTGTTTAATACACTTGTGTATGAACTAAAGTCAGTGAGGATAAAAGTCAGCACTTTGGGGAAAACCTGGAAGCACCGGCATATAAGAACTTTTCATGCTGAATCAGACCAATGCTTCATCTTGTTCTGACATCTTATCTTTGTGAGGGCTACCACTGCCTTGGTGGGCAGGTGATTAATGTAGAATAACCTGTGCATTGGCAGAATTTCTTCCTAATCTTATCAGAGATGGTTTGGGATTTGCTGAGCTGTATGAAAAGTTGCACTCCTAAACAAGAAGTTCTTTAAACAGTTGTAAGTTCTAAAAAGTACAATTACAAATATAGTGGGTGGGGTTTTTTCAAGTCCTTGTCTTGTCATGTGATTTGCTGTGACTGATCCCTACTGAATTCTGCATTAAATTCATCCTTGTAATCTGACAAGGCAGGAATCTCCCTGTAAGGATCACCTTATGCTTGTTTCACTCAGCATATTTTATTTTCTCTTGGAATTTCTGTTGCTCACACCTGTTAAAAACACTTATTCTGTTGCTAGGAGAGCAGAAATGAGAGAAAATGGTCTGCATCCTGCTTCACGAGTTAGTAGTTAAAATAACTGCAAATAACACATTTCTAGCATCCTTTTGTGTAAAATGCTTTTAGCGTATATTTTCATCACCCCTGAAGGCCTCTTCCACCCTTGTCACTGTGATAATTCTTTCTCTTAGCACTAGCCACAGCAGCTGGCAGAATGGCTCAGGCCTGTCTGTTAACATCTGACACCTCCTCATCCTGCCCTTGCTACAGTTCTCCCTGACCGATTGTGGAAAATAAGTCGTGTACACACACTTTTTTTTGGTAATTCTCTGCCTCTCTTCTGAAAATCCGGGTCTTATCCCAAGCCAGATTGCTCATGTTGCCTGAAATGTTCACTGGGATCACTATACACTTCAAAATGTAAAGTTTATCCTTCTCTTGAATAAGGAACAGCTGCTTAATAGTAAATACTTCCCTAGGCTCAAAACCTCTGGGTGAGTTGATGCCGTTTGGTTGTGGAGTTTTTGCACACCAGGTGCTGATTTGGGAAAGTTGTTATCAGAAGCTATGGGTCTACTGTTGGCTCTGAAACTGGCTTGTTAACAAATTCTTTCAAGAAATCACATTTTTAATCTGTGCCACTGTTTGCCCTCTTGCATCCACCTTCTCTAGTCATCTTCTTAGGCACAAGCTGCCTCTTTTATTCTTGTAAAGCCCCAACAAAGGGGGCTTCAGTTTCAGCTGGGATCCCTGGCTTCAGCAATTAATCTTGCCAATTTATGCTTTGCAGAAGTGGAGCTGGTGTCCAGGCCAGCTTCTGCAATAATAAAAATTGAGCCTCAAGTTTAGCAGAATTAAATCTGATATTTTAAGAGAGAGAAAATTCATTTTTCATCAGTCTTGAATTTCTCGTATAATTCCTTCTAATGCATTTATTTATGAGCTCCTGAAGCTGCCCATTTGGCAGCCTCTTCATTGGAAGCCTGTCTTCTCCTACCTGTTCCAGGACACCTGCAGTTCCTTTAAAAAGCGAGGGGCAAAGAGCTGAAGCAGCCATGTGAAATAATAACACTTCAGATGACCAGACTAATACCACTGCACAATACAGGGATGAAAACCAGGCTGTGGCTGCTTCTGGGTCAGCTATTGAAAGAACCAGGAAATCATGTCATTGTGACTAGTCTGTGAATGCTCCCTGCCAGACATCAGTGATTTTAGTTCTGATTTGCTAATTGCAAGAGTTGCTGGTAAAATTATGTTCTTCTCTACATTTGTCCCCAGCTGCTTTGCAGGGAATCTCAAAGGCTTTCTAAATTTGACAACAAAAAAGAGAAAATACTGCAGGATATTCTTCCTTCTCTTCCAGTTGTGAAGCCAACTCTTTTGCTGTTCAGAGTCCCATCTTCATGGCCTCTCTTTGTTTGCCTGGATATCACAACTGGCTTTCCATAGCAAGAAGATGGTTTCCAGTATCATTACTGCTAAAAAGATGGCATTGCTTGATGGCATGACTAGAAGAGAGTTGCACTAGAGGTCACTATGGCCCAGAAAAGCTGCTTTTGATGTTTAAAATAAAAAAAAATACTAGGAGACTGTAGGAACAAGTTAGATAAGTTAATGTGGTTTTTTTCTGTGGTAAAATACTGAAGAATCTTATAAATAAAAGTGGGATTCATCAACTGGATTTGGGTGTCCCCTTTTTCTGTTAAAAGCTATGCAGAGCAATTACGAGTCTTAGCTTTGCATCAGAAGAGACTGAAATTATGCTTTTCCTCTGTTTCTTGCTAAGAGGATACTAAGAGGATATGTGAAGAGGAATTTTCTGTTGTGATGGTGAAAAGCTGACTTTTACCTTCATACAGTATTACCTTATAGAGAACAGGCTTAACAGTGTCTTTAAATGGTGAAGATAACCTATTTAAGGACTCTGGATGTACTTTTATTGGTAAATTCCCATTTGGTACAGTACCTCCTTATTCATATTCTTATAAAAGCCAATAAAAATCACCATCTGTAGGATACAGGGAATAAGAGATATTAAATATCTTCTGTGGTACTAGGACTCTAAGTGTTGCCAGGAACCATGGCACCTTGCAAAAAACCACCTCTGACCCTGAGAGTAGAGACATTTTATTACTGAGACACAGATAGTCTCCTGCTGTGTGTGAAACTGCAGCACAAAAGGAGCTGGGTGTTTTTAAGCAAACCATTTGTAACAAAAGATGCTTTTTCTCTCTCAGACAATTGTTGAGAGGAAGTGACAGACTCTTACTGTTAAACAAGCTTTAGAGTTTTTCGTTCCAAGGAAAGCAGCATGAGGCTGGCATAATCAATTGCTATTTGACAGAGTGATAGAAATGCACATGCTACACGTTAGCTAAAAATCTGTCTAGGAGCAGCCAGAATGGCAAATGGCCGATAGCACATGTCAGCAACAGCATGACCAAAGTGTAATCTTTACCCCCTATTAACTAATGGACCAAAAAATCACACTAAACTGAATTTTTATTTCTAGGTGAAATGTCATGTTTCATTTGGAAAAAAGGTTATGATGGACCAATTATTCTCAGCTTGGTTTAGGTTGGAACCTTTTCTCATTCTGAGCTCTGCTCTGGGGTCAGTGAAGGGGGCACAGAAAAAAAATATTATGGGCTGCCAAAACACAGAAAAGGCTGGTAAGAGGAAAAGGTGTTGGTGTATTAAGATATCCTTGCAAAATTATCACTGAAGTGTGTAAGTCCTATTTCACCACTGCTATAAGGAAAACTTTATTCAATAATGCAATACCATTTTAAAACATTGTATCTCTGTCTAGATGCTGTGATCTGTCTTCCTTTTCCCACGATATTTAGCCAGCTAGATTACATTTATAACTGTCTTTTAAATTCACCCACATAAAATTCAAGCATGACCAAAATCTTGCAAGCAGCTTCCTTTTGCACACTGTGAACTTGTATCCTCCATCCCTCCCCACAGTGTGGAATTTTGGTTATGCCACCCTGACCAATGCCTGTTTGCAATGTTGCCAGATGCCAGGACAGTATCACACTTGTTGGATAGGTCTTGCATCACCACGCCATTGGCCACTGAAAGACTATCTTGGTTGCCTGTATTGAGCTTGGAGATGCATACAGGGAGCCAAAATAGTGATCCTATAGTGACAAGAAGGAATAGCCTCTCCTAACTACTTGTCTGATGACATGAAGACTCATGAAATATGGGAGGTGTGGCACTACGGGATTTGCTGTAAAGCAAGTCCTTAACATTGTCTATCTGTGATATGCAATAGCTGTAGCTGAATGGGTGTGGAATACAGTTACAGAGCCTATAGAGAAGCTACAGGTAGGATTCAGAGATAGGATTATTTTTATTATTTTCTCTGTTGATCAATTTGATGTCAATAAGCAGGGCTGAGAGATTGCACAAAAGGGATGAATACACTGGGAAATAGTAGCAGCCATGGCAAAACAGGATGAGGTTCCACTAGCAAGCTGGGTAGGTAAATGTGAGGTGATTCTGTGTGCCTCAGAATCTTCAACCCTTATCACTTTCTTTGATTATGTTCCTTTTTAAATAATTTTCTTCAAGAAAGGAATCTTTTAGAGAATCAAGGTTATCTTTGTCTTTTTCACATTCTTTCACTTGGTATCAATTTCCAGATGAGCAGATGGCACTGAAGATAGTACAGTCTTGAAAAGTCACTGGAATCAATTTCTGCATCAGTTACTGCTTATGATTGTCTTTCTTGGGATATCTCTTGTTTCATGGGAGCTGCTGGGCAGTCCTCAGGCTCCTCACAGTCATGCCCATGGCATGAGTGACTGTGACTCAGCAGTGGCAGGCAGCAAGAGATTGTACCACTTAGCTTTCTTTTGCTACAAAGCACAGCCCTGCCTTCAGGCTAATGTGTACTTTGTCTTGTCTCAGTACTCAATACCACATCCTAGTGTCAGCAATGGTGTCAGCTTTATTGCTGTTTGGTGCCACAAAGCTGTGCTAAGGGACCATGGGGTGATTATGGATTGAAGCCAAGAGAGTCCAGTGTGAGGGTTCAGATAGTGCCACACATCACACAACTGCCTGAATGATTTCTAAAACCATTGGGATCCAAAGTCATAGCTGTAGCCCAAGTAGATTTTGTTGTTGTTGTGGGTTTGGGTTTTTTAATATATAATTCCTGTGTCTTTTTCATTTCCTCTAATATGTTTAGCAGCTCAGAATCCTCTAAAGGCAACAATGTGCTGGCAGAGGCTCTTGGGAACTGTTGGTTAAAATTCTGTTGCCAAGATGATGAGAGTTTTAGGATAATTTCCTGGACTGGGAGATCAGCTCATCTCTGAATATGATCAAAGCTGCCAATGTGTATCTATTGTGCCTATCTATGACACACGTAAGGACCACATACAAAACTAAGAATAGCATCACTGCTTACAAGAAAAAAACCACTCATTCTCTGTGATGACTGCTGTACACACAGACTCATAACTCTAAATCTCATGAGAGCAAATCTTGCTTTTTTTTCAATACTGACTTTGTTAAGAATAAATTATTGGAAGGAAATGGTAAACTGGAATTGATCCTCTATCAGTATAAATCAGAGATGAGTTTTAGGGCAGCATATGGAATTTCTTTTCCTGGAAATACCCTGAAAGAACACAGTTTTTCAGAAGGCAGATGGTTTGAACTTCAGCCTTCTTTCACATTCCTAAACTTTAAAAAACAAAAGGGCCCCATCTCACTAGTTATTGAAGAGATCATGTATGCAGTCTCTAATGAAATTAATCCAGGCCTTTTGTAAGCAACTGTGTCAATGAAGTTCCTAAGCAAAATCACTAGATTTTCTGGTAGGAAAGTTGGATGTAAATGTCAGGTAAGCAGATCAGTGCTTGCAAGGGCAACAAGCACCAACTTAAATCATTTAAAATGCTTTTAAAGAAGAGGAAGAAAAAAGAAACAAAAAAGAAAGAAACATTTTTCCTGATGTGTTTTTGAAGGTCATGCTTTCCTCCTTTTACACCTGGTGGTGGTTGCTGGGCACAAGTTGACTAAAGTTTGTTGTGATTATGGTCTCAGGCAGTGCAATTTAATCATATGAGCAACTGAACAGTACAAGGCATGATCAAATTCTGAAACAAAGTATTCTAAAATGAGCACAAGATACTCTGCAGGTAAGGCAATAATTTCCTCAGTAGTTAGATCCCTAATACTTGAATGTTTTCAAAAGGTTTAGTGGCTTGGGAGTGTGCACTGACATGTCTCAGTGTGATAAGGTCTTTCCTGATCTATACAGGTACCAGAAACAAGCATGACAATTGTAACAATTTGCGTTCATCAATTTGTAACCGACTACTTGAGGCTTACATGAAAAAGTATGAAACTACTTTTCGTGGTGATAAAGTTCCCATTTTGATGAAGCTGTAGAAGCTGAGAGTTTAAACCATGCATTTGCATCCTGCTCTTGTGATAACTGTAACCTGTACAGAGCTTGGCTGCGAGGTTTAATACAGGTTTCTTTGTCAGAATTAAAAGGGCTGATGGAGTGGTGTTAATTCTTAATACTTTAAATCATTCGTTTAATTTAAAGATCTGCTGATTTATGTGAACTTCTTCGCAGCGCTCCCACTGTAAGGATTCTGGCGTTGGCAAGCAGGAGTACTATCCCTCTCCTGTCTCTTTCCTAGGCACGCCTTGGTCCACTGAAGACATTCTGATGCCACCCGCAGGAGGACGCAGGTAATTTCAGCAGTTCTGTCCTAATTTACAGCAGCTCTCTTGCCCTTTTAAGGGTGATTTAGCAATACAAGCAGGTAATATTAGCAAGCAGAGGGAATGTCAAGGCATGTAGCTGTGTGGGCACATAACTAAAGGGTGATATTCAAAGCCCTTATTGGATCCGTGCCTCAGAATGAGAAGTATTATTTTAGCGCTTGAGTGTAAGATAGAGAACAGAAAGCTCCCTCTTCGTGTTCATCTGGGCTCAGATAAACACAGATGGAGCTTAGACCCTGCTCCTTCTCACAGCCCCCTGCAGCAGGTTACCCCAGAGATAGGCTCCAGCCTACAGCTAGACCACAAATATGTTCTGTGAAAGTCCTGCCAAAGCCACAGATGCATGAGGTCTCCCCTATTCCTGAAGGGCTTCCTGTGTTTCTGGCTGTTTTCTAGGGAGCCGAGCACAACATGCAGCATCCTGGTGTGCAAGAGGCTGAGTCCCACTAGCAGGAAGCAGTGCCAGTGTGCTGTCACAGCTCCCAGCCATGACACAGCATGCAGGGTCTGGGAGGCAAGCAGCCTTGCCCCGCAGTTATTCTGGGACAGCACAACCTGCTTTTGTATTAATTCACGGATTTTTCCTGGAGGCTTCACCTATGCTTATCTGTGCAATATGGTCATGCTGCTATTAAGCTGAAGACTTGTGAGATCCAAGTAAAATTAAGGGAAATCTTGGCTTCCTGGAGAATTTGATTACCTTTATCGTTATGCTGTAAAGTACTTATGCATAAGCAGAAAAAATCACACCTTTACAAAACAGTAACAGAGAAGAGATAAGCAGAAAAGACGAGGGACTTCATAATGTTTATTATATTTTGGTGAGTTTTGTATAGTTGTCACTATACTATAAAAGTAATATAAGTTGATTTCTGTGAGTGCATAAATAGAATTACTAACTTTTTTATTTTAATGCTGTGAACAAATTACAGATCAGCAAGATTTTTTGCATAATATGCTCAGTAAAATGCTGTTTTTTGTTGCACTTTATCAGCATTGTGAAAAAAGATCAGGTTTAGAGTGTACAGTTTTAACATTTGCACCAGTACCATGTTGAAGCGTCTAATTAGAGAGTCATGGGTTTCTGACAGGGGACTTCAACTATACCCCACGAGGTGTCTCTTATAATTTTTAGTTTGGAAGACTTGTGATGAGTGTTCTTGGTTTGGGCTAGCAAATGCGTTTGCCTGCCTGTTCTCTGTTTCACACCTCACAGTGTCAGGAGCAGTATTCTAGGATTTGCCAGCTCAGCAAACACCTGGCATCAAATTCACAGCACACACTGACTTGTTTCTGTCTCGCACTCCTCATCTTTCCTGAAGAATTTGCATCCCTGGAGATACCTTCTTTTCAAAATGTTTTGTGTTTATATCTTTATGCCTGTTTGGAGGAGAATGGGATGAAACTGCAGCATCTATCTCTCAGTGGATATGCTTCAGGAGCTCTGTCATTCTGAAATCACTGTGCCTCAGATAGGTCTTCATCAGATTCTTGTGAGGTAGGGAGCGGGATTTGATACTAGAGATGGGGAGCTATGGCACAAAGATGCCATATTCCACAAATATTTGGGCACTTGTTTAACTGACAAGAATGAATCCAATTCCCTGCATAATCTGAGGATTTCTGGGAAGCCAGCCAAACTTTTCACAAGAAGACACTTCAGCATCACCACAGTTGCTTGCTAGATCAAGAACTGCGTGTCTGCCATTGGTGAGCAAAGTCAAACAGTGAATCCTGATATCCCAAGTCCTTATGCTGTGTTTTAACTGTGAGAACTTTTTGCTTAGTTGGGGCCATCCTATCCCTTCTTCCTCTTAGGGCATTTAGTGAGGCACTGCAGAGTCAGCGAGAGCCCTGATGCCAGGAGGAGCAGTGGCCCCACAGCACCCATCCAAGCCTGTTTCACTCTCTCAGGCTGGCAGTGCTGCCTCCTTACCTTGTGGGCCCCGATGCATTTTCAATTCTGCCGGCATGTGGATGTTACATCCCGAATTTACTCCAATGTTTAACTCACTGGAAATACTGGTTGGACTGACTTAGCCCCGTACTGGCGGCCCCTCAGCAGTACAAGCAAACTGCATCTCCTGCCCTGGTGTGCTGAAAGGGCCCTCGAGAAGAGCTCAGTGCTCCCCGCAGGGAGGGCAGAGAGGTGCACGGGAGCCCCGGAGCATCCCCAGCGCCCGTCGGTGCCCGCCGCTTCCCGCAGGGAGGGCAGAGAGGT